>JAGQDJ010000208.1:0-82005 GCA_022885665.1 Triops longicaudatus
ATAGCCGAAGAACTAGTGATCGCTTTTATACCACTTGTGACGAACTGGAGCAATCGGCATGTTCGCCTTCATTCACGGGTTCGCCCGGGGGAAGGGCGATCTCTATGTAGGCTTTACTTTTACTTTTACTGGGCCACATCTCTTGCACTATACGACGTACAGAGTTAAAATTTTGCATAGAACGAAAGAATTTACCCAATCGTGTAAGTGAAGGTGATATTGAAGTGCCTTCCTGGATACATTTTGGTATGGCTTTTTTTTATTCTTTACACTTGTAGATTAATATGCTTTGCTTTTGTGCAGAAGTGGAAATATAAACTATGAAAATCACTCTTCTTTCACGAAAATTTTTGAGGTATGAGAGTTTGTGACATTCAACTGTAAAAGAATTAGGTCCGAGGCAAAAGAATTTGCTAACTGATCGATCATGATCTTGACCCCAAATCCGTGAGTCTTTCATGTTTTATAGGAAAACGTTCTGGGAAACACGAGTTGATCTATACTTTTTCTTTGAAATTGCTGCAGTAAACTACGCTTAACATAAATTATTGAAATTATTTACACTTAACTAGACCTACTTGCTTTTACATTTCGTAAATGCTTATTGTCCACAAGAAGCTGCCTAAAGCGAGTCCAAACAAGCACATGCACAACGCAGATTACAAAGAATGTAATTATAATTGGGCATTTAATGTTATAGTATTTTAATTTTATATTATATGTGTTAATAATATTTTTTGTCTGTTTCGATCGATCAAGGTTCATCTGGATGTCACGTGGAAGTAGAACGAGAGGACACGGCAGCCTTGGTATTCTACGGGAAATTAGGCTTTATGGAAGTAAAAAAGGAAGTGAGCATTCTAGAAGACTCAAAATCCTATTTTGGGTGTGTCTTTTAGTATCTTCCTTTAATTAATACACCCTGTGGTGTACCCTGGCCGAAACCGTTTGGTTCATTTTTTGTTTAAATTAACTACGTTTGGTCGTAGGTTTTCTAGTCTGTTATTCTTCCATATTCGCTTCTTGTAATCGGCTGTCATGTCGGAAGATTCAGCCTTATTTTCACACATTTAAACCCGAATTGCTGTGCAAAATGTACTGATTTAATTAGAATACTGTTTTCTTGCTTAGCTTTACTAATTTCAACTCTTGCCTATGAGATGTGAATTAGTGTTGTGAATTTCATATTATTTTGTTCAGTTTTGAGTTCATAATTTCAGTAACAATTCGAGACGACTTTCAAGGAGATTCCCCATACTTTGTATGCGATAAGATTTTTGTAATTCCAAATTCATCAATTTGAATAACTTAACAATGTTCTGTATGTCGTAATATGTTGCAATTTGTCTGAACCTTAAGTGTTGACCATAAATATATTATATATTAGCGGTATTTCATTTTGAACAAACTTCCTGACAGAAAAAAGTATAGAAATAATCAAAGAACAGTATTAGATATCATCTGTGACAAGTTGCATAGGTAACACACCACTGGTATTTTCTGCGTATTTAATAATCAATCTGCAAGGAGAGGTTCATAAGCGTTGTGGCCGAGCGGTCTAAGTCCTAGACTCAATATCGTGAGATTGTGGGTTCCATTCCCCGTGTTCGAAGTTTGTTTTTTCTAAGGTAAAGGTACTAACTATACCCTGTCTTGCTTCCTATCGTACACAATATATAGGCCTACCATTGAAATGGAACCACCGAGAGTACCACTGGAAACAGCATGGGAAGCAGGAGAGTGGATAGGAAAGGGTGAACGGGACCTCGGAAAGCACGATGCAGACATCGTGCATCGCACTTTTCCGCATGTTATTCCTTATGGGATTTCAAAACTCTTGCTTCCTGAGACGCCTTCAGGGCATAATTTCATATTCAAGCTCAGTTTTTTCGCTTATTTGAAGGGCTAGAGCAATAATTCTTACAGATCCGGAATACTCGTGCGGAGGAGAATAATTTCCGTAACTTAATTTGCCTACTTCAAGCATTCGGTTAATTGGAGTACGAGATGATAATGGACATCTTTGCTCATACTTGAATACAGTTTAGGTTGGCATGGTTACTCATATACCGAACTCGATAAGGTGTGCAAAATTTCGTTACAGCGTTTTTATACGAAGTATTTTGTATTGGTTCTTTTTGCCAGTGAACATCTTTCTGATGCTCGCGCATTCAAACTTGAAATATTGCTGTGCAGATAATGCAATAATTAAAGTTCCCTTTTCACCACTTTGCTCATACTTTGCACATTGGTAATTTGAAAAATAGAACAACAAAATTCCAGGACCAGTAGTAAGCCAGGATATTGGGGGACGTCCATGTATTTAAAATGTAAAAAAAAAAAACATTGTTTTACGCGGACAGAGCTCATAATTTCTGGTGGGCGGATTTCGTTTTCCATGTACGTAAGAATAATAAATGCTGTATTTTTGTGTGACAAAAATGTATTTTATTCAAAAAATGTTTACGAACATTGTACAAATTTGTCCACGCCTTTAACAGCCCTTCAACTCACCAAATTCTTTTAATATTTAAATATAATCGTGCGACTTCTTTATACAAACGAAAATCATCCTAGTGACATCTAGACTGATTCCCATGGACCAAATCAACCCTTCAGTCTAAAGACGGCAGGTTTCGCATCGCTCATACTGCCGACACATACCTAGCAGGTTTTCCTACGCTGGCCACTCGAAACTCCGCCACCGTCGCCGAATTTTCCAAAAGCTCTCTTAATTGCACTAAAGTCTCCAACAAGGCCAGTCCCAAGTCTTCCAAATTGTTACCAAAATAGCCTAAAAAGAGCCATTATTGGGAACCCGAAATAACACAGGAGCATCCTGAATTCTACTTATACCAAACCAAGAAAACGTAAAACGATACAATAATAAATTTTAAAAAAATGACAACATATATTATAGTACATATGGGAATTGAAGTGCATGTAAATTTTTACTTTCACTCTTTAAAAATCACTAAATGTATGGCCGCATTAAGAGAAATTGTTCCAAATATCTATATTCAGAATGGCTGAACTTTAAAGTCTTCAAAAAATACGGAAAGCCCGATTTGTTTCCTGGTACCAATCACTTGTCAAAACTTCCGGGTTGTTATCGTTTTTTTTTTTATTTTTTGCTCTTCTCACCTGTAACATGTGTCTTCATCCCCACGACATTTTACATGAGATAAATAAATGGGAATCGAACAAGTGACTTAATCACTTTTCGAGTAACTATGGAGCTATTCGTAAGTTTCACGACGTTGCTACTTTTTTGCGCGGCCGGTAATTTTCTACTATTGCTTTGCAGTGACAAAGAAAAACTAAAGGCATATTCTTTGTAGTAACCTCCGCCGACGAGGTAAGTCCACTGCACGAACAAGCTTTGCGTTTTGCACCCCGTTTGCTGTTCGACCAAAAGCAAGGCAGTACACTTGGAGAATGTTTGCCGAGCGACGCCGAAGATTACTATGCCCTTCGACATGGCGGATTTCAAGGCAAGGTATGAATACTGCGCAATTTATGCGAAACATTTTACATATCGTACTACTAACTCTTACGTGTTGTATTTTAGTAGATTTAAACAGAAAAATATAAACTTTACCTTTCTGTCGATCAAGTTTTTTTATAGGTTATTTAATATCACATCACATGCTAATTCAATTTTCATCTCGAACTGTCCTACCGCTATCAATTAGGTATGCAATATGGACTACATTTCAGTCCTTGAAGGTTCAATTCCTGCTTATTACATGGCGGAACAATGTGGTACTACCATGTATTTCTCCTACTGGATTTTCTATGGTTACAAAGATGCTTGTCCTTTGGGCGAAGATGGCGGCGACGTTAGTTGGACGCGTTTTGATGTTAAGGTATGAATAATATATTAATCACATACATTTCTTACTTGCGTTCGCGACAGGTTCTCGATGGAGAGATCTTAGACAGGGTCATCTTCTACCAACATGACGGCTGGTATACCCGCAATCCCGGTAGATATTCTGCATACAACGGTACACATCCTATTGCCCACATTGGAAAGTTGCGCCACGGTGCATACCATGATGATGGTGGTAGCGGAACATGTTGCTACTACGAAGATTACCGCAACTCTGGTAAATATTATCCTAGATTAAAAGGAAAAAAAAAACGGTTTTTTGATTCGCGAACTAGGGGATGTGGACAAACATATGGACACATGGTCGAATTTGGTCTGGTTACGCAATGATGAGAATGCACCCACGTGGATGACAGACAACGAAGCTTATTACTGGAATGGTGTTACCCTACCTACCTTCCGCGGCATTAATTTGTGTGATCTCCGCGGCTGCACGGGTTCCAATTTGCAAGTGTGTGGCACCTGTGGCTGTCATAAAAGCGACGCTGACAGAGACGAAATTCCTTAATCTGTTGTGTGACCTGACCTATGTACACCGAATCTGAATAAACACAAAGATATTAGAAACAGACCTCCTTTGTTACTGTAGACATGCACGTATTTGATTTTGCAATGAGGTTACTGCAATAAACGTTACTCATACCTCGGCAATTATGAGTACAGTCGTAAAAGGTAACAAGGCAGCGAAATAAACATATATATATATATATACGAATATCTCAGAGTTTGTCTGAAAAGCTTTATCATATCTACTGCAGCAATTGAGCTTTCTCTTTTGACTGGCGTAAGTTTTGTCACTTTTTTTTCACAGATACGAGGCATCTGTACCCGCCTTTTAAAATTTTACTAGCATGAGCTACGCTGTTTATCACGCTAACAACTTTTAAAAGTAAAATCCCTAAGAATTCCTATTCCCTCTGTAAAAAAAAATTGATTAATAGCCTATCCGAGACAACATCTTCGACACAGAAACGCGGGTGTGTCACGTCTTGCGATGTTTCGGATTTTTTCAGACATTGTCGATAAGAAACGACGTTATAAACAGGTGTATTTTTTCACAGAAGTGATAAACATGAAATTTCGATAAATTAGCGAGTCGACGTAGACAGTCAATTCACTAGGCACAATGGAGCCGTACGTAAGCTTGGCCTTATTGGTCCTGTTTATTACAGGTAAACGTATAGTCAAAAGTGTTACATCAAAGTTATGAACAATTATGTTTAGGATCGTTTGCTGACGAGGTCAGTCCCTATCATGAACAAGCGTTAAGATTCGCGCCTCGTATCCGCTTTGACCAAAAGCAAGGTGACACACTGGGAGAATGTTTGCCAAGTGATGCTGAAGATTACTACCACCTGAGAGTTGGAGGGTTCCAAGGAAAGGTACCGTAAATTTGCTTCAAGCAAAAACTGTCAAAAATCTTTATACAAATAATTTATTGAAGGTTTGCAACATGGATTACCCATCAATCCTACAAGGTTTAGTACCTTCTTACTACATGGCGCAACCCTGCGGGAATAATTTATACATCTCGTACTGGGTTTTCATCGGACTAACGGACGACTGTCCACTGGGATCTTCGGGTGATGATGTTAGCTGGGTGCGATACGACATTAAGGTAATGAAAATGTGACAACGATGCAACGTACGTTAAGAGGAGTATTGTATCAGCTCATTGACGGAGAGATCCTCGATAACGTGATTTTCTATCAATTCGACGGTTGGTATACGCGCAATCCTGGAAGGTATTCCGTATATAACGGTACTCACCCTATTGCCTACATGGGTAAGCTGCGCCATGGTACCTACCACGACGACGGCGGTACTGGTACATGCTGTTACTATGAAGATTTCCGCAATCCTGGTAATAAAGCTTTAAGTACACTTCTATGACCTGTAAATGTATGGTCAAACAGGTGACGTTGACAAACATATGGATCTTTGGAAAAACCTTGTCTGGTTGCGCAATGACGCCAACGCCCCCCAATGGATGACAGATAACGAGCCCTACTACTGGAATGGCATTAACCTTCCAACATACAGAAACATCGATTTGTGCAACCTAACTGGCTGTATCGGTTCTTCGTTGCTCGACTGTGACACTGACGGTTGCGACAAAAGCGACGTTGGCAAACGGGAAATTCCGTAAGACAAGCGAGCTCTGTAAAATTTTTATGAAATAAACGTCGGTATCGAAAGGGTATATCCGCCCAAATAGAACGTAAAAACAAATAAAAAACAACTCATAAGACGACACATGAAGCGTTGTTTTATAACTTCCCCCTTCAACAAAACTAACTACTTGCATAAAGTTTTTCTTTCAGGAATGCTGACAAAAGTCAACGCTAGTCTTGTTCATAAAATATTGACAAAAAACATACTCGTTCTTTTTCTGAAGAAATATTTTCGTTATATTTTCTTTGTTTGTATTTCAATGCAGAACATTCGACTCTTCGTCCTCATTTGAAAATAGTACTGTGATTTGGGTAATAGATTTAGTTACAGAGTACCTGTGCAGGGGATAAACATCAACCATGGGGATAGAAGTGTAAAATGTCTCCCATAAAATTTACGTGCAAGTAACCTCTCAATGGTCGATTTCGTTTAGCACCCACCTAAGCATATACGTAGGAGTGGACGGCAATTATTAGACACGCACTGCAGATCGCTTGTGCATGGAGCCCCGCCACATTTTTGCGGTTTGCAGGTACCGAAGCTGGCAGTCTCGTTGTAGACGCAATAATACTTCGTAGGGCATGGATTCCCAGTGCTACATGGGTATGTAACGAAGCCTCTTTCTTTATGGTCAGGGTTGTCCTGGGTTTTCATCGGCGTTGCAAGCGTATACACGAACAACGCGCTGGCTATGACCAATAAAACCTGAAAATATACTGTAAGTTTCTTCTCATGTATAACTTTAATTTCTCATGTATAACTTAAATTGCTTTACCTTTTTAGCGAACATCTTCGGAAAGAACTGATTCTAGTGTACTAAAGTATACACGAAGGTCTACTTCTTGGGTTCCAAAGGCACGAAAGCTTCGTTTATATACTTCCGAAGAAGATGCGTTCAATTATGGTGAACATCCCACCTCATAAACTTATCAAAACAAAAGGCACCAAACAAAGAGTCCCTGCTATAAATACGGAAATATGTTCTTGACAATTACAAGAAAAAACAGGGCTCCGCAAAATTACTGCAGAAACGGAGTTACGAGTCCGGAATGTTCGTTCACTATAATTATGAATACGTTTCAAAAGTTTATAGACATGTGTTACAGAGCGCCTGATTACCGACAATCGTAAATTTCGCAATTAAGAACGTATGCGTATTCAAAAAAGAGAGGAAATAAATCTATTTTAATATCTTGGCGCTGATAATAATCTTTACAAGATGATCGCGCACCATTTCTCGACGCATAATTGGAACGCTCCACTTTTCCATTCCACGTGTACAATACTGCATTACAATACCGCAGTGTCGTTGATCATTTAATTACCCTCAAGTTACGTAGTTGGTGCATTCTTCCATTTCGTACACTTCGCCACAAAGAATCGTCGCATTCCCCTACAAGATTAAGCTTCAAGAGAGTTTAAAACTAAAACTCGAAATACGGATGCTCAAGCTTTCATCTTATTCTTAGAGTTTATAAGGAACTTTCGAACTTAAAGTTAAAAATTTTCACCGTACAAAGTCTGGAATATTTCCTGAATACCTTTTCTGGGCCTTCATGGCAACCAAAGTCAGGAAATCCAAAGCAAAATATCGACTTATCTTTCAGAGCCGCCAATAGATACAAAAAATTGCCGTACTATTCTTTCACGAGTGTACCGAAACTGCAGAAGTTAGTTGTAAATAATTCAACGGTAAGCTACTAGAGCAGATCAACAATGGGAACGTGATTGCGTACTGTGCTTGCGTATTAAGCCTTGACCATAACAATCGCGGCTTAGTTAGTTGCGTATATTTTACTACGAATCTTATCTTCCAGCGACAACAGCAAAAACGGTAAGGTCGAACGGGAATGAAAACAGTTAAACACGACAAAATTTTCCCACCTCAAACTTGAGATAACGCCAGGGTGTTGAATTCTTTACACATTTCCTGGGTGTCTTTTCGAGAAGATTCGTAACATATGCTAGTTTTCCCAAGAACGCAAAGAGCTTCCGGCAAATAAATAATGCACAACAGGAATTGTGAGTCTACTAGAAAAAATGAAAGCGACTAAAGCTGTGCTTCGCGCCTTTTCCCTTTTGCTGCTCGGTGCAAGTAAGAATCGAGACCTTCACTTTCGCAAGCGTTAATTTTTCGAACGCTTTAAGGTACATTGGGTGACGATGTAAGCCCCTTTCATGAAAAAGCTCTCAAATTCGCTCCTCGGATACGTTTTGACCAAAAGCAAGGTGCGACACTAGGTGAATGTTTACCCAGTAGCGCGCAGGAATACTACGAATTACGTCTTGGGGGAGATTATACTACAAAAGTATGTTTATAAATACATTTGAAAGTTTATTTTTAACTATTTCTATTTAAGGTTTGCAACATGGATTATCCATCTATAATCGAAGCAACTATCCCCGCGTACTATGTTGCTCAACAGTGTGGTGAAAATTTATACCTGTCCTACTGGCTATTTTTTGGCATGACGGACGATTGCCCAGCTGGTTCTCGAGGGACAGATGTCAATTGGGCTCGCTATGACATTAAGGTAGTACACGCTACCACACGAAGGATTATAGCGCTTACTGGTTGTGTTTAGGTTATGGAAGGAGAAATTTTGGACAACGTAATATTTTACCAATTTGACGGTTGGTATACGCGCAACCCAGGGCGCTATTCCGTGCATAATGGCACTCACCCTATTGCCTACCTTGGTAAGCTGCGCCATGGTACGTACCACGACGACGGCGGTACTGGTACTTGCTGCTATTTCGAAGACTTCAGAAATCCAGGTAGGTTATGAACGCTGGCAAAAAATGCACCACAGGAATTCATTAAATAGGTGACGTTGACAAACATATGGACACTTGGCGAAATCTTGTATGGCTACGTCGTGATGAAAATGCCCCCATATGGATGAATGATAATGCTCCGTATTACTGGAATGGTGTAAACCTGCCAACATTCCGAGACATTGACTTGTGCAACCTGCGTGGTTGTGTTGGCTCATCACTTTTCAATTGCGATACAGCTGGGTGCGACAAGAGCGACGTTGGAAAGAATGATATTCCGTGACTTAATTTCTTCATTAACCTTATAATGTATGATATTTTTCAATAAAAGGTTAACGCTATATCACGAAAATAATTTACGAAACATAAATACAAGATAACAATCTTTCAGTCCATAGCATAGCATGTTTCATGTAAAACTATCCATTTTTAGCCACGGAAATTAAATGAAGAAAACATAATATACGAAATTTAAATGTCCAAGTTTTCGCAGTGAAAGTTTATTTCAAATATTAAGGGTCTATGAAAGCGTCGAGGTCATAATTTGCGAAACAACGAAATTCATTTGCTAAGTTGTTTTTATGCTTGGGGAAAAAACGTGAAGATGGTGTGACACTTAATAAACGATTCGCTAATTCGGTCATTACGGCACCTATTCCGAGAGAAATAATTGAAACGTATATTTTTTTTTTTAATGTAAGAAACCAGAGAATGGAATGTCACAGAAAGAACTTACCAGTGCAGAGGATGACCGGTCCTTTCGTGAGATAACGTATTGTTACGGCAGTTTTTGTTAAACATTCTTCTGACAAAAAGGGAGGATCTGCAATAACAATATCAAAAGCCGATCTGAAATCCCTGGGGAGATCTAACGGAGAGCTGAAGTCGTATAGAATAAAGTCTTCTCCGTAAGCAGCGAAGCGCGTGTCGAACTCGAGCAATTTTGCTGTAATTTGGAGAAAATAAAGTAAATAAACTCAATGACGTTCATCTTATAGGCATCAAATGCCAAGCTTTTTTTTAAAAATAAATTTAGTACCTACGCGACATACAGTAAACGTAAAGGACTATATAAAGCTGAAGAATGCAACTTCTGAGTGCGTGCGCAAAAGCAGAATGGTTTTGAATGCGAGGTGAAAATTGAACTTTGAAGCAAATTAACACTATTTCAAGTCTCTTTATTCTCAACAATCTTTTTCCCACAAAAATTGTATGAGTGATCGAAGCAGCAAAACGTAAAACCAATTAAAGCCCATAGTCACAAGACTAATGGGGTTAGATTAGTTTGTAACAACTTACCTGAGACGTTCTCAAGTTTCTTTAAGCGAAGAGCACGATAAAGCGTAGGGCAGGATACACAAGCAACTCGCAATTCTTCACCAGACGTGTTCGCATTTTTAAATCTTTCAATTTCTTTGATGAGCGTTTGACAGGTTTCGTCATCGTACCAAAATTGACTTAATTGCTATAAAACACATACATTTTACGACACAATGAATTATGAAATAAATTATCTAACCCAATCTTCTTCTAACTCCAAATGGTCTTCTGTGAAATTACTATCTAACGCTTCTTGAAGTCTGCGCTTTCGTTCTTCTTTCTCGTTCAAAAACTGCGTGAGAATAGCGAGTGTGTCTGCTGGAAGACTTTCTGGCTCGTCTTCATCGTGATGGTTCATTGTTTAACCTGCGTGAAGAGGAGGCCTATTTAAAATGTAAAACGATACACTAAAAAATCAAGCACTGTAAAATAAGACTTCGCTATACCGAATACCTGTCATAATAGACAACGGTACTGTATTGGTAACGGTGTTGTGTACTTTATAAGGTCCCATGTCTCGCAGAACGAAAGATACTTTTCTATAACACACCGCTTGATATGACTGCTTTATTACAGTCGCTTTTACCCAACCCGAGATTTTCTTATGAAACATTTGCACTAGATAGATTACAAGAACTAAATGAGGTACTTATCTACTAGACAATTACCGTACCGAAAAGCATTTAATTCAATACAAGCTATTACATCCAATAAGTTATAATGGAGAAATCATCCTTTATAACAAGGTTTTACTTAATTCATTAAACTTCGACCAACTCCTTCCGGCTGACAAAATTGTTAATATGCAATGTAACATGCGACCTGTTTTTTAAGTGGATTTCCAGGTAATAGTTACAACGAAAAGTACAATTCTTAGACGAATTTCCAGGTTTTTCGCTTAAACTTACTAAATTGTTATCCACGTGGGCTTACTGTGTTATGTTATTTTTTCAATGTTTAGCTTACAGTCCAGCAACAGGGAAGTTGAACGAGCGATGATGACCCTAAACAGTGTCAAGCTTACCGCGCCATCTAATTCAGCACAATGAAATAATACAATGAATGTGCGCTAACACAATGCATTTGCCAAATTTAATTAGATATTAATTAGATATTTAATTATTTTTATGAGCTTGATTTTTTGCGTATTTCATTGCAAAAAATAAAGACTTTCACATTTTCAACTTTCAAAACTAGCAGTTTTAGTTGCTTGGTGACGCCACTGAGTAATAAGTAAGCAGAGTCTGTCAGGACTGCATGGTTTCAACTTACTAAATTTGGTCCACTGGAAACGCTGAAAGAGAACGCTTTGACTGTGTTGTGTTGTTGTGAAACTTCACGTAAATTTTGGCCTTTTTTGTATTAATTCCCTCTCTTGCATAACAGTTTAAACAAAATGCCGCGTATTATGATAAAAGGAGGAGTGTGGAGGAACACCGAAGTAAGTTATGTTTTCAATCCATCTCCCGTTCATCTTTTGTTTTCGTCCTGCATCCAACGTATTTGTTTCAAATATAGGAAAGATTCTCCTGTTTTCAAAAAAAGTATTTATTGAGTTATTTACCAATAAAATTTTCTTAGGATGAAATCCTGAAAGCGGCTGTGATGAAATATGGCAAAAATCAATGGTCACGCATTGCCTCGCTGTTACATCGCAAATCTGCCAAACAGTGCAAAGCTCGTTGGTTTGAGTGGCTTGATCCTGGCATTAAAAAAACCGAATGGAGCCGCGAAGAAGACGAAAAGCTGCTTCATTTGGCCAAACTCATGCCTACGCAGTGGAGAACCATTGCGCCTATTGTTGGTCGAACCGCTGCTCAATGCTTGGAGCGCTACGAATCCTTACTGTAAACATTTTCAGACAACTTTTTCCCTGTTCATCGAAGTGTTCTTGTTTGCATTTATATGTTTCCTAGTCCTTTCGGTTTATAGATATCATACTCCTCTAACGGAGTATTTAATAATTTTTAATGCCAGGTGTTATTTCACAGATTGTTGAAATGTCTCTTAACTTAGCAGTTTCTAAATTTTGGTCTTTTTCTACTGCCCTAATAGGGATCAAGCACAAAGAAATGAAGAAGGCGATGATCATGCCGACGATCCGCGCAAACTACGGCCGGGTGAGATCGACCCGAATCCTGAAACAAAGCCGGCACGTCCTGATCCCAAAGATATGGATGAAGACGAGTTGGAAATGTTGTCTGAAGCACGTGCCAGACTTGCCAATACGCAGGTAATTAATCTTGTCTTCAACTATTAGTAATAGCTTTAATGATAGTTGCCTACGGCAGTTGCTGACAGTAGCGAACTAGCAGTCATGTAACTGAATTTAGATTGTAAACAATATAATAACGGAGCAAAAAGTTGAAGAAATATGTACTAAGCATGAGATTCATTTTTTTAACCTCTACGTCATTAATTATGATAGTAGCTTTCTTTATTTTGGAAAAAAATCCGTTGATGTTTAGATATCTTTACAGCGTAGACAAGTTCATTGTAGTGTGGTCAGTTGTCTGGCGGCGTTACTTTTCTTTGGTTATTTATGCTTATCGTGGGCTTAATTGAATTACTAATGGGTGAACTCTTTAGGGAAAGAAAGCCAAGCGCAAAGCACGCGAAAAACAACTGGAAGAAGCCCGTCGTTTGGCAGCGTTGCAAAAGCGACGAGAATTGCGGGCAGCGGGCATTTTCCTCCGTAAGCCCATGCGCAAGAAGCGTCGCTACGTCGATTATAACGCCGAGATCCCCTTCGAGAAACGCCCCTCTATCGGCTTCTACGACACATCCCAAGAGAACTACGATCCTATGGCACCGGACTTCAAGAAACTTCGACGCCAAGAACTCGAAGGCGAGTTACGTTCAGAGCTTGAAGAGCGTGAACGCAAAAAGGATAAACAGAAGCTGAAACAAAAGAAAGAGAACGAAGTCCCGGAGGCGTTATTAAAAAATGAACAGCCTGCTAAGTTGAGGTCAAAGTTAGTGTTGCCCGAGCCGCAGATTTCGGACAAAGAACTCGAACAGGTCGTGAAATTGGGCCGGGCATCCGAAGCAGCTCAGGATGCGGCCCGTGAAGGTGGCCAGAAAGAAACGGACGCGTTGTTGGCAGATTATTCGCTAGCACAGGTAAATAAGCAACACTTAAACTACCTTTTGGTTCCTCACGTGTTTTAATTACAGTGTGTTGTGTAGTGTTGACAAGGCTAGTCATCGAAATGGACTTATCTATTTATCTATTTTTTTAATGTTTATTTATTTATTTTTTAAAAATATCCTAGGCATCAGTAACACGCACGCCTCGCACTGTTGGCCCTGCCACCGATCGTGTTATGCAAGAAGCGCTGAACATTATGCACCTAACACAGGTGGACACGCCCCTGTTAGGTGGTGCGAATGCTCCTTTAGTAAACAGCGATTTCGGAGGGGCGACACCAGCGAAAGACATCTCAGCCACGCCCAATACTATTCTCGCCACACCCTTCCGCACGCCAAAAGACGCAGCCGGCATGGCAACACCTGGCGCAATGAGTTTGGTCTCAGCCACATCAGCCACGCCCCGCACAGAAGTTGGGACGCCTATGCTACGTGACAAGCTGAGTATTAATACGGAAGATGGAATAGACGTGAACATGACACGCTCGCTAAAAGCCCAGCTCCGGCAAGGCTTAAGTTCGCTACCAGCACCTCGCAATGACTACGAGATCGTGGTCCCGGAAGATGAAGAAATGGCCGATGCTGAAGAAGGCGAAGCGCGTATCGCTGTCGAAGATCAAGCTGATGTTGATGCGCGTTTGGAAGCAGATCGTAAAGCGAAACGTAAATTGTTATTGACATTATTTTTTCGTTTTTAATCAGATCTTGTCTTCAGTTGAGATTGAAATGAAGAAACGGTCGCAAGTCGTGCAGCGTAATTTGCCCCGCCCACAGGATGTAACGATAACGGTGAGCCGACAAGGAACGACAGACGGTCCAACTTCTAGTTTGCAAAAGGTAGGAGAATGGGTTGGTGGAACTATTAGCAACTTCGTTTTCACGTTTCTTTTTTTTTTCAGGCAGAAGAGCTGATCAAGCAAGAAATGATTATAATGCTCCATTACGACGCGTTGCACAATCCAGACGAGAGGGAAGGAGTAAAAGGGGTTGATAGCTCTACCCGACAAGCCTATCTGGAAGCTCGTCCTTACGAAGATATATCGCTGGAGAACTTGGAACAAGTACAGACTTTTCCCCTCTTGTTTCTGAAACCTACGTTTCATTCATATACAACCTTCATTTCAGGCAAAAGCACTACTTGCGGCCGAAATGGATGTCGTCAAGACCGGTATGGGACATGGTGATTTAAGTTTGGACTCGTATTGCCAAGTATGGGACGAGTGTCTCTCACAAGTTCTGTACTTACCGTCACAGGTAACTTATTTTTCGTGCATGTGCCTTGGTAGGAAGATTGCATTTTAAAGAGGATTTTTTCGTAGAATCGTTATACCCGAGCATCGTTGGCTTCCAAGAAGGATCGTTTAGAGTCGGTGGAACAGAAACTTGAAACCAACCGAGGCCATATGGCTCGCGAAGCTAAAAAAGCGACAAAGTTGGAGAAAAAATTACGAACGCTGACGGCGGGATACCAGGCGCGTGCCCAAGGCTTGGCCAAGCAAATGACAGAACTATGGGGTCAGATGGAAACCTCCCAGATTGAAGCGGACACGTATGGGTTTCTTAGGACGCACGAAGAACAGGCGATACCAAGGAGACTGGAGGTAATACTTCACTTTGGCTTTCATGTTTCCCTTGTGTAGGGCTATGGTGGTCATTAAGAACGGTTTTTTGTGTGGTGTCTGTAGTCACTGACGGAAGATGTGAAGCGGCAAATGGAGCGCGAGAAAGAGCTACAACAACGTTTTGACCAATTGCGTCGGCAGTTTGAGGAGTTGACAGGAGCTAACGCGTAAAGAGTTGTAGGAAGGAGTGTTCTTTTTTTTGCAGAATGGATTTTTTCTCTCCCGTTGGAGCTAAATAAATGACCCATCTTCTTTGCAAACTGTTGGGGAAAACGAGACACGGGAAGGAAAAGCAATGAAATTCTAACCGTAACGAAGCATTTCCTTCTGTTTGGTTTGGGGAAACTTGTCGCGAGATATCGTAACATTTGGACTGGAGAAGTATCGGTTGCGAGGAACTTGAAATTAGGGTGTAGGAGAGATGTGATCTGTGAGTTCGTGAGGGTCTACGTCAGAGCCCGTCGTCTTTTTACTTACTGTTTGCTTTCAGAGCAAAATGCTATTGGTCACAAAAAAGTTTTTGACAGGATGCCGTACTATGAAACCAAGTGGATTAGGAGTTGCGTCCCTTTAGAGTCTGAGAAGGAAAATTCGGTTGGCGTAAGCACGAAAGTGTCGTGCGTCAGAGACCTACAAGAGCGTCCAGAAGTGTTCACTTTTGACGTCAGAATGTTCAGACACCTGCGAACGTTTTGTTGTACCACGTTACTGTAGCGTCGAATAAAATTTGGTTTAATACATCGTTCTGTAAGATTTCAATACAAACCGTGGCTCTTCTTAAATTAAGTGTAGGTTTCAAGCTTATCAGTGGAGCTAACGAAACGCGGGAGTAAGTTCGGACTTACTCCGAGGACAGCTGTCACAAAAATGGTTTCGGACTTGGTATACCGCACTCATGTCTATACATATATCGCATGGCCTTTATGAGATAGACTCTTTCCAACGCATACTGAATTTGGTGAACCCCAGGGGACGTAATCAGACATACACCGAGTCATGCCTACCAGCTCTTTCTGGACAGCCGTTTTATGTTCGATAAGCGTTTGACAGATATAGGGGATCAGCCGTGTTCTTTTCCATATTATTACGCTTAATCGAACGAAGATCACCACTTGGCAAGTCAAGTCATTGCATACATAACAACATAATTTGTTGTTGACTAACGACTGCTCATTGTACTAGGTGGAACAAGGAACAGACGTTTACGAACCGAACTTTACACTTTTGATAGTTTCCTTTCAATGATGTGCCGCGCTGAGTCACGCAAATTACGTCTTTCTAAATGTTTTATTTACTTATTTATTTATTTTTGTGGTCCTTGAAGGGGAAAAAAGCTAAACGCTGCACAAGTGAAAGGAATAACAGCAGATAGAGGTCCTGCGCTAGGAGGCAAGTCACTTCGCAAGTCAAGGCAGGTTTTCCACTGATAACAACAGAAGAAAATGCATGCTTCGAAAGCCTTTAATGCATATATTCTATTTCTATGAAGGTGTGATCTGTAATTTATGGTTTCAGTTCTTTTTTTATTTACTACACTCGAAAACTGAGTCGTCACTTAACTCGTTAATGACAATGTCATTACCATGTTCGAAGAACAGTTTAGCAATTGTACCCTCTTCAGCAAAAACATTGGAAAGTGTCCAGTTCCATTATGAAGGATAAGTGTTTTTCTTCGTATAGAAAAACAGAATTTCTTTAATAAGTCGATTAGTGATTTGTTGGCAGAGAGCCCATCATGAATCGAAACCACAGTGAAGCTAGGCAATCGCAACGTTAAGGCCCGCTGCCCAATCGTCTTGCCAATCTGTTCCTTGTCCGGCATGTCATCCACTCCCGTAGGAGGCCTGGAGCAGAACTTAGGCGACGCCGTTTCCGTTTCAGATCTGTGCAGGTAGAGTACGAGTCAATTGTCCTGTAACTTCTGTTTAACAGAGGTCAAGTTGAGTACGAATAGCGACGCGTCGCTCAAGATCGAAAACTTCTGGAACTTATATCAACACACTAGATGAAATTAAATGCCCAAATATCGAAATGGAGAAAAATTCTGGGCTTGTCGCAAAAGTACATCTACGAGCTACCTAATGTGTTGTTAGGAACGTTTTTCGAGTCATTTCCATGAGTTCGGCTACTTGCAATTCTGACCTTGCTTTCTGACATTTAATGTCACGTGGCTCGGATTACAAATATCTGTACGATTCTGCTTCGTTGGTTGCTAACTAGATTAGCGTTGGCTTCGCTAAATCTGCACCGAGTTGACTTTTCAATATTGCGTTTCCATGGGATTGTTATTGCATAAAATGTTGCAGCTGCTCTCCTTGATTAGTTTTCCTTCATCCGGTTGGCTTCAACACTGCAATGCTCTCAGAAGTGCTTAAAAAATTCATTCTCCGTGCTTCACTATTACGCTTCCAGCATGTTGTCTATCATTGTCGCTCTAAATTCACGTTATTATGAAAATCTTTTTCGGGTAATAGAACGCGTCAACAGAAGCGCAGGAACTATTACTTAAAGTGTCGAAATTTACTAGAGTAGACTACAAAAAGAATCCGCACTGCGACATGCCCTGCATGCATGTCAGGGTTTGCTAAGCATTGTTCTTTTACGACGCGAGTCACTTTTTTTCTGCATTTTTTGTACACCAAAGGAAGTGCTTGCGACCGTCCCAATTACCTATATAGTTTGCCACAAAGGTCTGTGAGAATCTACGAAGCTCGTTATGCGTACTGGATTCGGGGAACTCGTCAATATCTCTCACCAAAAGAATGAAGGGACATTGCTGTATTTTGTTCCAGTACTTCTAGTACTGTACTGTAGAGAGCAAAAAAATCTACACCAAGCAAGGTTTACCGTCGTTCCGTTAATATACCCTGTGAAGGGACTTGAACCATTTTGCTTACAAGGCTAAATTTTAAAAGTTGAAAATTAAACACTGAGTGGCCCGATTAGACCTCTGTAAACTGAACATATATTTTGTTTCCTCAGTGCATAACCCGCTTATGTCTAGTAATGCATTGTTGCATTATTAAGATGTAGTCTGAGTGCTTATTGCTATTTATTACGAGCTACGGTACACATCAACCGTTAGCTGAGCTCCTCGAACCGACGAAAGAGTATAACTTCACACCTAATGAGATAAGTGTAAGACGCTCACCATGGATTCTTCCTCGTTCGAAGTAAACAGAAAACGTGTCTTAAATTATTTCAGTCCTTGCTTATTTTTCTTTCAACAAGTTCTCGTTCTTCTTCCTACCCTGTGAGAAGGTGGCGCTTTGCACGCGTGCTGTAGAACATGAGCAGCAGTTTCCTCGCCCTCGTAATCACTTCGATTGTGCTGCGGCCCCAGTTGAGAAGCTCGTAGTACCAGGCTCCCAGCCTCCCATTAAGCAGTTACCTGCTCGTGAGTTGGTGCCGTTGTTACGTTGCAAGTTCTTAACAGTGATCCAACTCTGTTTCGTTCCAAACTAACCTTTCAACGTAGAAGGATTGTTAAATTCCTGTTCAATCACAACAACAAAATCATATATAATTTAATATTTTATCCAGCGAATTGAAGACGTGTTATTGGCATTAATACGGGACTGTGAAATTCTTGTCACGCGATTCCGTCCCCCTGCGTATATACTGTGAGCTTAAGCTTCGCGTGGCAGCGTGCGTTTTGTTGCCGTCCGACACTTGAAACTGACGTCCGATAAAATACCGTTTTCTTGGTAAAGGGGTTGAAGAGTTTATAAGATGAGGGTTCTCATTAATCAACTACCAGGGACTAAACGATTCCACACGTCGTGGTAAAATCCAGAATCATTAGTCCTTGGCGGGTGAGAGTCATTTGTCATCGAGGATGCTTCTTTGTGCCCATTGATAGCAGGCTGTTGTCCCGCTGGTAAAGCCAAACATTGGACCCTTTCAGGTGTTTTGGCGATTACACGCGCGAGCGCACTTGATCCCCCTCTTTCAAAAACCAAGAGGGCCCACAGAAATATATATTGCGTCTTCGCCGACTTCGCTTCGGTATTTATCTGCTCCCACACACTCTTGAGAAATAGTTTTCTAGGTACTGTGCAGTTGTTCGCCATCGATCCACAATGCTACGGCTGTTCGCTGTCCCTTATGCCATAATTCAGTCCCGCTAAGTCGGTGCGGTAAAAGCGTCTTATGCATATGGTGTATCCTTATGCTTTTTTTTTGTTGCGAAAACTCGTACGTGAGTGCTGGCAGAAAATATGCTAGCTTCCCAACTTTTTCTTCATAGGAGCGTGACTCCTTTTCCAGCATGGTGACGGGAACGAAAGACCAAGAAAGTGCAAAGGACGACATTAGTGCCGAACCTGTGGCACCCCAAGCAGTTGTCAACTGTGGTTTTGCTGAACCTGTTAACGAGGTGAGTGGGATGAAGGATGCGGCCAAGGAAAGAAACCGACACCTGGTCTTTGCCAAAGCAGCGCTTACACTATGGAAACATTATTACCCGGAGGGTAGCTGGGGTTGGGTGGTTTGTGCTGCGTCGGTAGTGGTCCATATAATTAACGTCGGAGTGACACTAAGTGGAATGCATGTCTTTGTGTTCTCGCTACCTACACGCCCAGCGCTGGCTAGCTACTCCCTTCCTTCGCTCGGTAAGGTGCCTTTTTATCATATTAATGTCCAATTCGGGACTATTTCCATTGATGGTAACCACGGTTATTCATGGTGACGGAGGATAAAATTGGGGTCAGAGACAAATAATGGAATTACGACAGTCTTTGTATAACACACCGGACGGTTACCCATGGGCCAAGTTTATACTACATATCCTACTTGGAAAAGGAAGTCCTTATGGAGGCTAAGCACAAGACAGGATACGTAACATCTACTTTGCGCCCAAATAGTTGCAAACCATGTTTTGCAAATGGCACAAGCTCTTTAACTTCCAAGGGCAAAATCTTTCCTGCAAGTGATGTTTGCACTTTCCCTTTTTTCGCGAAACCAAGGTTCGAGGGGGGATGCTGGGTGAAGTAGCATTACGTAAGCAGCACGAATGTTGTATCGAATTTTCCTTCTTTATCGGTGGTGTTCCTTTCGTCTGCAAAGTGGAGCTGAAAGCCACAGAGCCAACGGAAAGGGAAACAGGATAAAGAACTCATAACCTACTGAGACTGGATTGACCGTCCTGACCTCTTCGGGAGCGAGATGCGCTCCGTAGTTGCAGAAATGTCGAGGAACAACTACGGAGTCCTGTAGCAAGGGAAAAAGGCAGCCTCTGATGTTTACCATGGATCGTAGCTTTGGGACTCGCTTCTAAGTTAAGTTGCAGAAAAGGAAGCTTTTAGGCCAAATGTATATCACAACGACATTTATCTGCGAATTTCTTTTCGTTTTCCAGCAGATCCAAGCTCGCATAATAGGAAATGTTTTTCAGCGCCAGAAAGTTAAGCTTGTGTGAATTCAGGTGCAGTTCTTTTGTTTTTCAAGCGAAAAGACTTTCTTGGCATCGAAAAGCTATTAGTGCGAACATGAGATCAGAATAGTGACGCAGTTTGTGATCTCTGAATTCGCAAGAAAGTGTTCAGCGTTCAAGCTTGGTGTGACAATGACGGTGGTAATTAATTGCACACGATGACGATAAAAAAGTACGACTCACAGCAGTAGGTTTTAATGCTTCCTTTCTCTTCCTCTTTTATAGTTCTTGAGAAAGGGATGCATGCTTCTGCTATCACTATCGTTACAATATAACGCCTCAGCGGTGTCTTAGATAATGTCCTACTCAAAAAATTTCATGATGGTAAACTTATCGTATACGGTCAAGGGAGATGAACAGCTAGGGGGGTAGTGTACAAGCCCTAGGTTTTAGTACCGCAAAGACAACTGGTTAGAAATCCGTAACAAATCGCACAGCTCGAGCATGCATTAAATGTGAATTCGGAATATGTTGTTTAGACTCCTCTGGTTGTTAAGCCTGGCGCATGAAAAGAGCTTTAAACATATCGACGAGAAGATTCTGGTCGAATGCACTGTTACGAGTACTTTCGAATGAAAGAAAAGGGACTGAAAGGGGTCCTCACAATGCGGGTGTTCTTTTGCACATCTTATCGTTTTGCAAATTTTATTGTTTATCCTCTTGTTGCTGTTACTGTAGTTTTTGTCTCCGTGTAACCAGTCTTCACTTCTGAAAAGAAGTTTATGCATAGTTTACGCGAGTTTTTTGTACGTACCGAAAGTCAAGAAAAGTTTGTGCTACGCAAAGTTACTATCATAAATCAGGTCTTGATCGCAAGCCCCGGTTTGCGGCTCATGAAGTGTTGTTCTTGATTTCGTTTCGAAAATATGCTTTTAATGCCGACTTCGGTCTTCGCTTCCCCAATTGTGTTATGGTAATCTCCGTTTCCAGGCGTTAGACTTGATTTTTGGTTTTCTAGTGTCGCCTTTTTTATCAAAAGCCCAGGCGTGATATAATGCTCGTTACCATTCTGGTGCTGCCTGTTTGACACACAAATTCATTGAAAATGTTTTCTGGAAGCGTAACTGGCATTATTAGCAGGTGCGTCTGAAGCACAGGAAACTACATCCTTTCTGTGATCCACAATCTCTTCTTCTTTACCGCCCATACAAGTTCTGCGTCATGATAAGTGTTGCATGCTGGGCTGGAATACGAACAGCAACTACGAGTTGAAAGATGTCACATAATGGAGTTTGCAGGGATTCAAGCTGTTCGCGGATAACACGCTCGAGAAATGTTATGAGTTTCACCAACATTTCAAGTTCCCGATGACGCCATTTAAAATTTGGTAAGACGACACTGCAAAATGGAGAAAAAATCCATGTACTGGCAGCATTTAATCATCTAAAAAATGTTATACATAAATAAATTGATAGTAGTCTTAACTTACGAACAACTTCAACAAACAGGTTGTGTACTTACGTTGGTTTACATGTGAATTAATATTTCGTGGAATTCTTATCTATTTCAACCACACGCTGATACGCAAAATTACTATTTACCAGTTAGGCATTTAGCATTGTAAAGACTGGCACTCGCAAAGTGAAGGTATGTGAACATGTTTATGCGCGCATTCACAAAGAAAAGCGTACGGCACGCGGAATATTCAGTTATGAGTTATTCAAGAAAAAGGAGTAAAGTTACGTTGAATTAAATGGGCTTAAAACGGGTTCGTCAAATTTCCACTCAATTGTGCGGGTTATTCAAATAACCGATATTCAATGAAGTGGAAATCACTGTATTAATATACGTTATTGAGGGTCAGTCTTCTGTGAATGCACAGTATGCTACAAATTTGCAAAGCTTGGCACCAAGTGGCGGGACCTCAGTACACAAAAATAGGATTTACTACCGCGAAAAATGCTGTCGTGTTCTTATCTCCAAATCTATTGCCTTGCCTTTTTCTCTTTGGGGTCAGTTAGCTCTAACAGATTTTTAAACCGATCAAAAATGTTTAGGGAATAAAAATATCAGTCAATGCGCACGACAACGAAACGATCAGCACAGTTTTTGTTTCACATCCAATTCATAAACTTCAGCTAGTCGCGCCTTTAAAGAACAAAATAGAGTTGAACATGGCCACGCAGTGAACCATTTGAAACTCAACTTTTAGGAATAAGTTACATACACTGGGGACCAGAGCCGTTCATCAGCAAGAGTCGCTTGGCCGAATGTTTTTTATTTCGGTCTCCTATTCAATCGTAGCGTCATATTTTACCATGAATACATCCCCGTATGTTGTTTGTCTGCCTTTATTTTCTGGTCGCAGAGCACAAAATGCAACACACATGGAAATAAGATTCCTTTTCAGTAGTGCATAGAAAATGTCAGAGCTCCAAACTTTCCCTTATTCCTTCTCGTTCTGGTATGACCATCTTCGTATACAATAATCCAATTGTAACAGTCCCAGTTATACCAACTGTCCGGCACAGTATTTTTTTGTGAGGGAATATCTTTGCGTCGCTTTCATTCAGAATGAAACTTCAATTGCAGGGTGCTTCGAGCTGAACCCCTCATTAAACAAACTTGAAGCACGTTTTTTTCCCGTAAGAAACAGTACAAATTGTACATGTTTTCAACGAATTGAAAATCATTCTCACGAATTAAGGCTTACTTAAAAAAATACGAGTTTTTAGCTTCTAAGCAACTGCAGATAGAGCCCCGTCATTTTCTCTGCACTATTTTATCGCTAGGTAAACGATAATTACAAAGTTTTGCCGAAGTTATGACTTTTGCCAAAAGATCTGGGTTAGGGCCAAATTAGGCTCCGGTGCCAAATTCGGTATGCTCGCTAGCGTAAGGATGACCAAATGCTAGGATTATCATATTCTATGCTAGATTTGGCATATTTTAATTTTACGAACCTCATTCATGGGAAAAAATATGCCTAAAAAAAATTGTGTGGAACTGACCAGCCAAAAATCCAATACATTTTAGGGTACTATTATCAGCACATTAATATGAAGCTTTTTAACACATTTCTGGTATTCTTAGTATATTAAACATTTTGTCGCTTTTTCCGAGTTTATAACCATCATCCTCAGTCCCCACAATAGTAAGACACCGGTTATGGTAACCCCGATTACGGAAACATACGTCAACCGCCGTGATAGACTTGTTTCATTTTATCACGTTGCTTTGCTTAAAATACACTTTTTATTCATAGTGATTTAATAAGCTTGTCTCATTTTGACTTCCCAAGGAACAAAAATTGCTAATTTGAAGCGCAAATGAATGAAGGGCAAAACGTTAGTCTATACTGTTATTACCTATAAACTAACCTATTGACTGTATAATAAAATGTAAATAAAGAAATCCGACAACAGGTACGAGCCTACGTCAGTTACTGAAAAAAAAAAATAACCCTATGTAGTTTTCTAAAGTGTTACTGACATGACGCCAAAATGCCGTTTCCGATGTTGTCAAATGTCCGGCTATCAATCAAGTTTCAATTACAAATCAGTATAACGAAATTAAGTTAATGAATATACTTCTTGATTAATTTTATAATATAACACTCTTTGTAACTTTAGCTCTTGGTCAAACATTTGTCAGTAAATAACTATTACAACTGGCATGGCACTGTCTTTCTACTCGTAGAGAGTGCTGTGTCGTTACGTTGCTTTCGTTCCTAACTTTTTCTCTAAATGTTACTGGGTTTGATTGTTACATGAACATGCGACACAGGCTGTCACCGTAGACACGACCTACTTTGGAGTTAACAAATGACACAAGGAAGCAAAAAGCAACGGTTTCCCCTACATAATTTTTTAAAACTTTCACAAGGGCCTACGGGTTTCTCCAATTAAACCGTTTCAATTTACGTCAGAACTCGTCGGAAACGCTTTGCATAAATTGGAACTCAACTACGTCACGGTAGCCTAAAAATATTCATGTATTCGTCCAATTTGTTCTAGGACCACATGTAAAGGTGAATCGAGGGGAAGAGACTATCGGTGTTCTACTGGATCAATTGACGGATCTTTTTGTGCTGCCTTTTAATGACGGTCTTTCTCGTTTCGGTTTCACGCATTCGCAGTAGTATATCTTACAGCTTTTATTAGGTATTGCAACATGTGCCTGAGTCTCTTTGAAAAAAGAAAAACGTCCAATACAAGGTTTCGTTGACTCCCGCAGGTTTGATTATGTTCAATAAAAATTTCTCCCACTAAAAGCAGGGCAAATATTACGCTTTACAACGTGAGGATTACACTAGACGAATTGCAGTTTTGCCTTTGAATATGCTAAACTACAGTTTTCATGGGAAGCAAGCGACAGAAAACGGACTGTGAGATATATTTTTTTTCCACAAAAACAAGGATGCTTTCATCGATGCTGGATAACGGGACTATTACCGGACACTCGAACTTCAGTTCCATCAAGGCCGATAGCCAAACTCCGTATTAAATAAATTGCTGCGGCAGAATTTTTTAGCAAGCGTGTTTTCATGTTGCTTTTGTTCAGATTACCGCCTTTCTTTACGTGTATTACGAGCTTCTTTTATAACTGTCACCTAAATAATTAAATAAAGGACAATTTTAGTAGCAAAAGTGAGACTTATTTTCTGACATTACTTATTTGTCCACTCTATTGGAGATTTCTAACATAAAAACACTTTTAACGCTCATCCGATCTTATCGACTATCCGATTTGTCAATCACTCTTGACTCGTACTAACAGTTGATAAAGTAGGACTTTCGATGTAGTCTTTTCTCATGCATAGTTATGTCAGTGCAGTAAAAAAAAACGGAAATCGCAGAAAAGCAAACGAACACGACTGGAGACTGAACAGAGCTGGCCACAAACTCAAATTGCTGATTAGGAACGTTTTTCCAGCAGTCCGCGTGCATCATCCCACTATATTTTATCTCTTTTTGTTTATCTTTGGGGCACATCACAGTATTGGTATTCATATGTGGCACTACTTGTACACGGTTGTGCACAATTACAATAAAAACCCTGTTATACAGTCACCGTGAGACCAGACCCTACTCTGCGGGTAATCGAAAGGTTAGTTGTCCGAATAATGCAAGGTTTTAGGTTTTGGAAAAATATCGATCATAGGTTTGGGAATGCAATAAAATTATTGTATTTAAATACGCATACTTTTTGTATTGTTTACACAAGCACACAGAAGTGATTATTAATGCAGTAAGAAGAAATGTGAAATGTAACATGTATTCTTTCTCACTCTGAGCAATTTATTTTCAAACCGAGATTTACTTTATTTTCTAAGCGAATTATTGTTACCTGAATATCGCACTTATAACTTTTCTTAATTGACAGCGAATTGCCTGTCTCGCATGCTCGATTTTTCGATTTACGGGAAAATTTTGCTCAAATTTTGGATGCATAAAGTGGCAGCTGGTTAACGCGGAGCAAGGTACGAGGCCTTCTTCTGTGTCGTCACGAAGGCTCACGAATTCGGCCTAATGTCAGCTTTCGTTTCAGTTCCACACTTGTGCTAATGCTCTTCAACCTGACGCAATCTTTCCCTAATCTCTTTCTTATTTTCCTTCGCAAGCATAAGCCTGAGGGGTGTGTTGAATTCAAGCCAAATACGCAGCCCCATTAACCTTTCACTACCACTTTAACGATATTCTGACTCCAGTACTCTGCGTATGAGCAGCCTACACACTTAAAGAGTAATGCAAAACGATTGTGTAAGCAAAAATTGTACTTGAAGCCCATAAGCATGTTTATCTTTAAGCAAATAATAACAAAGAATTTTCCAAACATGTAATAAACAAAATTCTGCAAGAAACAGTAGATTTTTTTACACATTATAATCCTTTTTTGGTAAATATAATTTGTGGGATTTTTCCATGCATTTCAAAGCTTTCTGAGTAGCCGAAAGCATGACCGGAGGAGGTTTTGTGGTCCTTTCGGAGGAAGACTTTCGACAGCTGGTTTATGCGTTCGTTTTAAGCGGTTTGGCACGTACCGGAGTATTTATAACACATTGCAACACTACTAATAGACTTAGCACAACTGCGAATTTGGAACAAAAACTTTCTTCGCACTCAATTAAACAACACCCTGAATTACTTTCAACATAAAGAAAATCATTGGCAATATTTTGTGTGACAAACGGCTTAATTGCCCCCCCCTCCCCCACGAAATTTACTAGTCTTTTTTATACCTCGGGACTCCATCGTAAACTACTTTTTTTGCGCAGTACTAAACGCGATGTCGAGGAGCCAAAAAACTCGTAGCTTTGTTAACTGACTGTCCAAGTTCTTGAAACTCACTTTCATTACTTCTGAAATGGTGACTAGTTACTACAAGATATGCGAAGCTCAGCTTTTTGAGTCCGTAAAAAAAAAAAGAAAAAAAATGAGTCTTGGACGCCTCATGACCCCGAAACGAGTTCTCCTAATGTATTTATACAGTCTTTCGCATAACTTTTAACATACACGTGCTTTAAGGAGCGAAGCGGTGACCTTTACTACGTCATAAACATTTGAGAACTATTACAACACCCTGTCTTCGACCATAAATTATCCATTTACTACATCCATTCGTTTCGGAATCGGCTCGCGAAGACGAAGTCAACTGCAGAACTAACCTCGGTTTTTTTCGCTTACCTCATTCTTCAACCTTGTCAACGTTTTTCAGCGTCGATTTTCCCGAGCACGTTGTTTCCTTTGTCTCACCACATTCTCATGCCAGTTCAGGACTGTTGAGATTAAAAGTCGCATGCTGTGTCTCAGAGCACTCAGTCGGTTTCGAACCATGGGGTAGAACGGAGGCCACTTGTGCTCCTGACCCGAACTGCTCTTTGGGTGTTGAGATGTTAAAGGCGTTATTTGTTTATCGAACTTTCGCTTGATCGTCTTAAAAATTTGATGGAATTATTTCAAAAGTGTGGGAGGGATGAAAAGTGCGCCAGCTGTGCAGAAATTTTGTTGGGGGGAAAGGGTGAAAATAAAAAAGGGAAACGTGTGGTTGTCCTACATCTATAGCTGAACGTTGAACTTTCATTTAATAGTTCCTGTTCCTATAATATACCGCTGTGAAAAAACGAAAGGGAGTTTCCCCTTGGCCCGACAAACCCTAAAGCCCTACTTTCTACAGAGGAAGCTCTAGCCATCGCTGGGCCTATGATAGATGACTAGAAGAAAAAAGAAAAACGGATATTAATTTTTTTTCTTTAGTGGTTGTTGAGCGTACGTTACCTCCACTAATGCTCCGCCATACATAGGTAATCTTTCGAATCTTTTGAACGCGCAATTAGGCAACTGTCCCATAGAACGTTTTCTACAGAAACGGTTGGTCTATGACTTCTGTGTTAGTAAAGAAAATCAAGAATAATTCTAGAGTTATTTCAACCGATATGCTCGTTATAGTTTTGCCTGGTATTATTTATAAACTACTGGGAATATTGATAACAATCCAAAATGAAGTGGAAAGACAAGCATTCTACTTTGCAACGCTTCTTCTGACAGCGAAATACACTGTTGTCGTGTCTTAAAGTCAGCGTGGGCGAAAAAGGCTCGAACATAGCCTTGTTCAACATCTCCGTAAATCAAACTAATAAAACCCGACAGATATGCTGTACGGATATGAGCTTCATGCCCTTGCAACAGTTTTCTCTTTCCACATAACGACAAACACTGAACCAAACAGTACTTAACTGTTACGGATGCATTATTTTCATTGTGACTTTCCAGTATTTTTTTTCGTCGGTGTAAAGCTTATGACTTTCCCGATAACGAAGGTATTACTTCCACTCTTAAAAACCACGAAAAATATTTAATGCTTTTCCATTTCCCAAGAAAGTCCCTTCATGTGGCTTGTGCATACGTAACAATTCTCAAATTTATGTTAAGATGCTGTACGCACCCGTAAGCGTAAAAAACTTGCTTCACGGCAGACAGAAGTTCTCCTGTGGGCAAGCCTCTTTCAATCTACGTTGACTCAAATCAAGACAGTAATTAATTTCATTGCAAAAAAAAAAAATAATCAGAAAGCTATGCAGCTTAAAACTTGGTAACACTTCAAGCATTTTGAGAAGTTACAAAAAGAAAATTTAAAAGAACGTATTGGTCGGAGCATACGCAGTGCGCGAAGAATTTTACGATCACATGTGTATGTAAATGCGCATGCCTTATTTAAGAAGTTATGTGCACTTTTGCGGTAGATGTAGACGTGTTTCATGGTCAGAAAGACGAAAATAGGCAAAGGGAATACGTAGGAATAGGCAAAGGAACTGATGTTCGAATTTCACTAGAAGAAAATATCGCTACGTGACTATTTCGACTAAGTAACGTAACAGTACTGCACAGTACACTCATCGTAACAGTACACTCATTTTGACTATAGACAGACGATGTTGACCAAACATTCTAACCACACTTACGTGCTAGGAACAAGAAAAAACTTTTTTTCCCTTAGTAGTAATGTAAAGAACCGTAAGTGGTTTGGTCAGTCACTGATATTCGAGAGACCTTAATTGGACATCTACGGTTCTCGGACAGGAAGGGGATTCACGTGCAGTGTATACATTAAGCCTATTTAAAAGGAGACATACCATACTTGAAAAGCTTTGCGAAGAAAAATATTTTGTCATTCGACCCAAAAGGCTTACATTGCTCTCGCTAAGCTTCCACATACCTTACACGCGATTTCGATTCATAAATTAATCAGCTGAATACGTAGCTAAGGGTTCAGCTCCGCAGACCTTGGCTAATTACAGGAATTTATAAGTAAAATTTACCTCGCGATCATAACTTTTTTACTCAAGTTAATTTACGTCAATTCAGTTTCAAAAATTAATTTCGGCTCAAATTACTGAAAAAAAAAAATAAATTAGCAAGTTAAAATAGTCTTCTTCGCTGTTTACGTCTCCCTTTCCTTGCAAAGACAGCGTTGCAACATGACAACCGAAGGACGTACACTGAATTTCGATATACGTTTTCCTACATGACTTTGTATTAAGTAGAAGTTTTGACAACTTTTAAGATCAGTTTTTCAAACTTGATTCCAGCCTTTCAGCAGCTGGGAGTCTTTGGGTGTGCAGTTATGTTGCGCTTTGGAATTTTGGCAACTTTCAATTAAAGCGTACGTCTTCGGCAGTATTACAAAAAAGTCGTCAGCTCTAATCTTAACGCCCCTTTTTTGGCACGCACTCTACGAGGTAGTTTTCTTCGCACCCTGGCAATAGCAAAGGCCAGATTATTGAACCAGTATGATTTACCCCAGTAAAAAATCAGGTAAAGCCTCGTAGAAAAAAGTTCGGGGTTTTTATTACAAGCAGTCACACGCCATGTAAGAAAAGCACTTAGGTGTAAGAAATGTGATTTTTTTTTAACGTCAAAACAAAGATTGCGGTGATCCTTCTAAATTCCCCATTCCTATTCTGGTTAACATATAACCAAACAGGTTGAGTAGCATATGACAAAATACCAATTGACGATATGAAGAGGCGAAATCATGCGTCGTTATTACGCTCACTTTACTATCAAACCTAGCGCTTAGGGAATAACACACTTAAACGAAGCCTGAGTATTACGAAAAGTTAGCTATTACGAAATAGGGCCACAGTTACGGGCCACACTTCTTTGGAAAAACTGCACTAAAGGGAATTGAACGGATTCCTCTTGTTTTTACAGCAATACACTTAGGATTTACTTTTTCGTGTGTTCAGAAGTTCGCGAAAGCAAGACTTTTAATGTATTATATTAATCGCTTAGGGTGTTGACGTTTTCTTAGTGCAGCCAACGCGGGCGATATAGTTAAGTAGGCCTTTCTACGTTATTCTTTCAGGTCTTTAAAATGTCAAAGCGTCTCTTTTTCAAGACGTAAATCACTTTGATTTTTTTTTTTAATCAAGACATCTTGAGAAAATGGAACAAAAACAAAACGTACTTGAATTCTTCTTTCTGTTCCCGGCAAACTATTATTTAGTCTTTTTAACCAAGTTAAATAATTGGAACTTACTGAATTAGATAGTCTCGGCCCAAACAACCACTGTGAATTTACACGGAGATTGCCTATTAAAATGCTAAGAAACGAAATGAAAGAACCCATTTTTAAGTTTTATGTTTACTTGTATTATAACGTAGCTAGTGAAAATTTCCCCTATTTCTTAGTGAGAAAACTATAATGGAACGCTGTGTAATGTTTATGAGGCTTACTTTGTGGATATCTGTTTTCAAGACACATAAGTGTTCATATACGAACCCTCGGTAGCGTTCACTAATCTACGAATTACTTCTACCGCCGCAACGGCGGAAAGGTGAACAGACTTGGCTAAAGGACTATGTTTGAATGAGAGTTTAGCCTAAAAGTTTCTCGGAATATTGCGGTATTCTGGGTTTCACTAGTTGGCGTTGCGATTGCTTATGAATTAGCAGAAATTACTTATACATGTGATTGTTTAATAGCCAACAGTACTCGAAAAATGTATGCATTTCTGCCGTTTATGAGATTAAGTAAACACGCAATAAAACTATACCTGTCTCTATAGCTGTAAATGGGAATAAAAACGATACCGTAAGTTTAATTCGAATTAAAACGGGTTATGAAATTATGCGATACGAAATTACGTGGGTTTCACTGTACTTCATATATTTTTTATCTTTTTGATTAAAATAAACGATAAACATTATGTGAGGTTACACAAGTTAATATGACAGCAAAAGCGTCTGTGTGTGTGTGAGTGAGTGCTTATGAAGCTACCTTACTAAGGTCAACGTCATGGCGGCAAAGGTTAGCTCAGACGGAATGGATTACTCACCTTCTGATGTGACCGACCCTGACACAGTGGGCGTCGACAATATCCGTCTAATTGATGAAACTCAGCAACGTGGCCCGGTTTACAACAGTGGTCGTAACGTGTCCAGCACTAAAAGGTTACAAAGACAATTACGGCTGGATTCGTTTAGCAGCGGGTGTGCTTACTCGGATAGTGAGACTCCGGGCGTTGAGTTAAATGCAGGCGTGCTTCGAGAGCAGCGTTCCAAACTGGCAAAAATCGGCAGCGCCTTTCCCGAAGCTCCCGAAGATCGTTCTTTAAGGCCGACTAATGAAATGAAACACCCTTCCGACCAAGCGTTGAGAGTCAGGACATTACGACTCCATTACTATCCAGAAGGCCACTGGGGCTGGTGTGTACTCTTCTCGGCAATCTTGGTGCAAATATTTAGCACCGCAATCCCTTTCAGTAGCGGAATGTTAATGCCCGGATTCTCCCGGCGTGTCGCGAAGCAGCAAATGTTTAAAAACATTCCAAACTTGGCCGTCCTCCCGTCGTCTTCTGCTGCAATCAATGCGAGTAGTTACGGCAACATAAGCCAACAGCTTGCCGTAATGACAGGTACTGTATTTATAAAAAAAGAAGAAAATGGAGAATTAAATTAAAGCAAAAAATAAAAAAATAACTCGTCCAACATCAAAGAATTCAATAAGCCCTTCCGAAGGGACGGCCAGAAGGGAAATCGAGAGAATGGGATTTTGTTTATTATTATAGCGCTTTTGAGCACACTTTCAACATGCTTTTTAGCTTAAGATTGCACTTTAAGGCAAGAAAAAACTAAATTCGGTCTTTTCACTTGGCATTCCGCCAATGTACAACGAGAAATTCGGGAAGGGGGTGGAAAAAAGGGGGATAGGAAAAGAGTGACATTTATAAGACGTAAGTAAATTAAAACAGTGGCGGAGAGGAAGCGATAATTCTTGGTCTTTTTTTGTCATCCAGTCTTCCGCTATGCAGTAACTATAGCACGGAAAACAAAATGACAAAACTTATAGTTTGCAATAATAGTCTTCTGTCGCATTTTCATGCTTCAACGATACACTGGTATAGAGTTTACCACGTTTATTTTGCATACGGTTTAGTACTTTTTTCTGCCAAATAACACTAAATGTGACAGCGATGAAAAACATTGTAATTTGTCGGTAAATCAAACGTTCATTTAAGAACAACTGGATAGATTACAGTCATCCGAAATTATCGAAACGTTTAGAATTTCTGCGTGATCGTATTACTTCGAAGTCTTTAAAATCTGTGCACGACTATTGCTTAGATTAGATTAGCAAGTAACGGAATGTATTGTTACTTTCCACGCTTTCGTTACTTTACTATGTTGCAATTTCGTGCAATTATCTTGGGTTGTCCCAAAATTTCACACTTTTTCTGCGAACTTTCAGTTCCGTTAGCGCTAGATTCCACTTCCGAAGTTATTAAGAACTGGAGACTCCTACGAAGATTGAAAAGGAAACTGGTCCAAAACTAGAAATTCTACAAGTAGGAAGTCTTATGAGTTTATAAACTCACATAAAGCCAGTGTGACATTAGATGGAAAGGCTAAAGGCTGAAAGCGAATAAAAAATGAGAAAATAATACAAATGAAAATAAAATTTACGATAAGGCCATAAATTGCACTGTGAGCACTTGAATATTTTCTTTACTTTTGCGTAGATTGGGTGACTTTGCATATTTATACAACTATTTGCATATTTATACGTCAAGTATTTGCAAGCAACTTTCAGTTTCGAAATCATATCCTTTTCGTCGATCATACCCATTTAATTATTTCTCATGTAAAAATACTTCAAGATTGTACACAATTTTCTGCTACGCATTAAGGAAAAGAACTTCTTTAAGTAAACTTCTCAATCTGAGAACGTTTTAGCAGCAACACGCTAGTTTTGAATGATTTGTGCAAAGTGAACAGTAAAGGTAACTTGCTGACCAATACAAGGTAGCTTTAGAAGCATAAATAATAGTCAGGCGCTTAGAATAGCCTTTTAATCGAACACAATCAATGTAAAATCCGTCAGCGTCACCTTCAGCGAAAAATTTTTTTGCCGAGGCGGTTGACGAAATCGGGAGTTTGTATAAATGGCGTTGAAAAATTGGAGTTTGTACAACAAAATGTTGCCATGGTTACGCTTTAGCGGATTAACTGACTTTTCATCTGTCCATCGTACGGTCCATTCCGTTGCAGATCGAATGTAAGAATAGATTACATCTATACCGGACAATTTTCCTACCTTTCTACTGCGAACTTCAGAAGGTTTGATATTTTTTATTGAGATTGTCGCGCCACAATTTGAAAGTCTTTCAAAATTTTCGAAAGTAGTTGAACTTCCAAAAGTAGAATACCCAATGGCCGTCCGAACTTGATCATCCATAGCTCCTTTTATGTATGTCCTCAACGTCTTTCGATTCCTTAGAACTCCCCTAATTAACACGTTACCCTTCCCAGCTTTGTACGTTGTAGAAAAGCCTTTATACCTCCCGAGATAAAAGGAGAACATTGAGTATATAGCATTGAGTGTAGGGGTCTGTCGAGTTTTTATGAAACGCTATTTGCAGTTAACAACTCTATGGTAGTTAATGATAGCCAGAAAGGGAGAAAAGGGGTAAAGGTAGAACTTTGGTGTGGATAATTTGAATATGTTCAAAACACAGGGAAGTTTTCCCGTTCTAAATTAAAGAATCTTCGAAAATACACATTTGTGCAGAAACTGAGCTCCTAGCACGTTCAAGACGTAGCAATATTAACCCATTTCTTTTCACGATAGCGCACACTTTGGCAAAGAAAGTAACTCGTACTTTTATAGGTAGACGTTCATGTGGCATATTTCGCAAAGATAAAAAGAAAAATAGAAGACCACTGAATTACGTCGCTGTTTTTCTTCTGTCAGTGACTCAAATCACGATGACGGTGGTTAAATTAGAATTCGTCTTGCATCTTCGTGCTAAATGGCAGGACTGGTTCTTGATGTCAGATCTGTCAATGTAAGTAATACAGGTCTTGGCAAGCACAATCAGCTCCAAGGCAGCTAACAGACTGTCGCTACAAGCTAACAGAGTAGTAAGACAAAAAAAAGACAGTGATAAAGAGACAAAAGTTCGGAAGTGCTGTCTCAAACGGTCTTAAACTAGAACGGTATGATATTTAAAGGACAGATATTACCCCTTTTGTGGTGACAGTGATCATTTCTATTAGCACTTATTGGAGCTCCATGAAGTTGCTCGTAGTGAAATAGATTTTAGTAATAAGTTTCGCAGAACCAGGTGACGCTGCTTGCCTGCGATGCGAGTCACGTCGTCACATAGGCTTTACAGAAGACCCGTGTCGTAAAAGAAGATCGGAGAACAAAACCTAGCCTGCATCACGAGATGGCGGAGGCGTAGTATAATTAATGAAAAAGAAAACTACTTAACAGACTCCAAATATGGAACACGATGTGCTACAATACGGTAAAATCTTTCTTTATTAGATTTTCTAAGCCACATTCGAAATAAAATTTACTGCTATTAATTTTCTCGGTAATAAAGTAAGGTTATTGGGTCCAATTTTCTGACATTTTTAGTAAGATAAGGCACCGGTCCCCAAACTTTTTGGAGCCACGGACCACTTTAAGGCACGGTTTTATTTTTCGGCTCACCGTATGATCGGTTGAAATGAAAAATAAAACCGTTCCAGACTACCTAATCTTAGGCAAGCTAAGGCGATGATACTCCTGGTTGAAGGCGATTTTAAGTACGCAACAGCTTGCCATGCTAGCCCGTCAAGCGGCCCACCAGTGGTCCGCGGCCCATAGTTTGGGAGCCGCTGGGATAAGGTACGCTAGTAGGCGAAAGTTGCATATAAATAAGACTACAATTGTTAACACGCGAAACAGAGGAAAATAAGCTAACTTACTAGCAGAGAGACATTTTTTCCCTTTTTAGAAAGTATAATATGTTTGTGGTTCCACGGAGCATTTTAGAGCATATTTTTCTAGAATCGAGTTCGGACTCAGCCTTGTTTTTCAGGAATGTTGTACGTGGATGCTCATGCTTGGGCAGCGAACGATGGCTTCATTGTACTTAAGTGTAAAAACTTGTATGGCTGAAATGGTGTTTTTTCTTCGAAGATGTGATTTGCTAGGAGGTGGACCAAAAGGCCGTCACCATTTGGGAAAATTTCCATGTCGAACTAGCTCTACCCTTTCTTAATATTTCAACTGAAGTGAAAATAATGGGAGACCACCCAAATTTACAAAAAGCATAAATTATAATCATCACCTTTACTATTATTATTTTTAAAAAGCATTACGCTTGATAAAATGCAACTTTGCTTTACGAGTAGCCTTATCGAATGCACAATTCCTTATTTACTTTGACACTGCACAACACTTCTGAATGAGCACTTTCACATGTTTTTTTCCTTTATTTTTAAATATATTCACAGTAGAATAAGTAAGTCGATACTTATGTTTTAGAACTTCACTCCAAAGAGTACAACCCAACTATTTTAATTTTCTTTGCGAACAAAGAATCACAGACGAAAAACTTATGGTAATTTGTGTTTCTTGCGCATACATATTCATGCATATACCTGTGCTTGCAGAATACACATAACCTGTTAAACGATTTTCAATTAAGTTGTAAAACTGGTTGATTCCTCGTTCGTAGTCAAGTCAAGGACCTTAGCATTTACATGTATTTCCCCTTTCATTCTAACACAGTGAAGGCTCGACTTACGGCAGAAATCTGCTCTAGATAATTCATCGCCAGTTTAAGGCGGTTTCACGATTTATTGCTTGCATATCGTAAACCTTATACCAAAGAAGTACCTGAAGCAGCTGCAAAAATAAAGGTCCAATTAAATAAAAACTAATTTTCACTAGCACCAGTTAAGCATGTTTTTGACTTTTATATCGATCGGCAATTTTCGACCGCGACTCCCCAGGGGGCCGAGGTTCACAGTTCGAGAACCGCTGGTCTGGTGTAAGGAGCCCAATTTGAAAGTGTTTCTCCAAAGACGTATGCCCAGCAAAATAATTTTTTCAATTGATAGTCTTATTGTACGATGTGTCTTTCAGGCCAGCTAGTTTAATATTCCCATGAAGAATTACTCGAAACAAAATCCGGGCTATTTTGATATTTTCTCTGGAACTAGCAACGGAGGTCAGAATTATAGTTTCACTTCGTGACTAGCTTCTCCAAAGATACTGCCATTTTTTCATTTGTTTCATAATGCTTTCAACGTTTATATCCTACATTGTCAGTCACGTCAGCTTGTGTGATGCTGATTACAAATGTATTAACAAATCTGTAAGAACAGCTTCGCGATTAAATTAGTGTCAGCTCGCCAACTAAGTCAAAGGGGGTAAAAAACATAAGGAGAGCGTACTTTTCCGTTCCGATTGAAATAAAGTCACTTTTATTAAGAAGTATATCGTAAATTCTCTTTCAATCGCAAACAGAATTTTATATTTCATCACGAATCGTCGGCGTAGGCTGAAACACCTGTTAGTCGAATACAGCGTAAGTCGGAGCTGCGCTACTTAGGTCTTCGAGCTTTCAAAGGTATATGTTTCAAGCCAGGAGTTTTGATTGTGACAGGTTTCATGCTTGAATATGCATCTGTCCCACTTTACTGGGCGTTTGCCAACAGGCTTTATTGAAATAAAAGCAAAATTTTTCCAATATCATGGCAGGTTTGGAAAAACAGTCTCATTTGAAAACAAAGCAAGCCTATGTTAACGTAATCGCCTACATTAAAAAAAATATTTTAACAAAACTCCAAATCATTAACAGACTTTGACTCGTAAACAACGTACTTATTTTATAGGTGAAAAATGAACCAATTTAATTGCATCAAAGAAAAATGTTACACATACGGATTTCAGATTAGTTTCTCTTTCAGTAATAAAGAACCTGCTCAATTTTTAGTAATAACAGTACATTATTAACTACACTATTCGAAAGCGACGTGCGAAGTATGTTTACGAACTCCCATTCGAAAAACGGGAACTTGAGCAAATGCCCACTGCTACCGCGTTTCGAACTATCGAAGCTTTATACAACTCCCATTATAGGGGCCCGGTTGTCCAAAAAATAGCTCACATAGAAGTAAACAAGAAAGGTAAGGGTAAGAAAAATAAGGTATTTATTCCCAGAACGCGCTCTAAACGCAATTTGGGCCTTATTCATCATATTCATCATGGGTTAGGTTGTGTGATAAAGAAAGTGAGACGAAGTCTGTTATTTTCATAATTTGATGAATTTTTTTTTAATTTAGTTATATTTTCTTTAAATATGTTTTGGAGCTTTTTTAAAGGTTTGCTCGGGTATGCAAGTTTTGACCGAAACGAACACCACAGTTCGCAGCAAAGCGCCGTTTTATCTTCGAATTCCTCGAGTCCAATACTTTTTCTACCTCTTTTCTTTTCTCAGTCAGCTTTTTAAGAAAGCTCGACAGCATTACTGCCTACAGTTTGCTGACGTGAACAAATCTTTTTCATTGACAAAGAAATTCGAGAACCTAAGAGGTCTTTCTTGTACACGTGCAGTACATGTTGCCGAAATAAATGAATGTTTTGGATTGTCAAGGGACGATTTTTCTGTATAGCCCACCCGGATTGACGGTGACGGTGTACTGTATTTCTGTTCCAGTTTTCCCTTGGTATTTCTTAACACCAGTAGCGTGCGCAGCTGGGTTCACTCGACCTAATGCTCTCTCCCTCGCTCTCACTCCGTTTTTCTCTCATTCTAATCGTTCTCTCAGTCACCGCAAACCCACGGCAGTAGGAAGTATTAATTTGCACCCAAGAAAGGTTCGAGGAATGAAAAGAACCTGTTTGTGAAACACAATTAGCACCAGCATCAGCTGACGTTGCTTTGACGTTTAAACTTACAAGATTAATTGTTTGTGTTTTGACCGGCAAGGACTACTTGCCTTGTAAGTGTTGAGCAACTGGAACCACAACAAAGGACTGTCCGAGTTTTTGGTGATTTTGCTTGATGGTTCAATTGAAAGATAGTGGTGAAAATAAGCTTCGGAGGGGACATGATTGGGTGCGGTTTTGTGCTCTGAGTCCAGGAAATTTATATCTGCCACTTACAGCATCCAGCCCCTTTCTTTCTATGCGTTTCGTTGCTGATTACAATCGCCGAATACGCTAGACTTGCAACAAAGAACTCTCTTGTGTTGCTTACTGGCGTCTAGCCGGAGCTAAAGACTTAGAGCGTGTAGGACGGTATTTTTTCATTTAGCCCGCCAGAGTTATAAAGTCGTAAAGAAGCGGGTCGTTATCAGTAATTGAGTAAATCCTTTTTGGGCCTCTTTTGAATCGTTTCAACGCTTTTCAGCCACTCGAAAATGGAGCTGGATTCGTACAGCTTTGCTTCGCGGAAATATAGTCAGAGTCAACAAATACTGGATGAAGTTAGTGAGAATTCCATGGGGAATATGAGCCAGCGTTACAGCTCATTCGATGAGGTGGACATACCCATGGGGAATCCCAGCGGTGTGTTCGAAGACGAGGAAGACAATGCTGCCCCAAACCTCAACGGTACGACGGTTATGGCGTTACCACGCCAAACTTTGGTAACGCTGAGCGGGAACGGTGGCTCCAAATTCAGAGACAGAAAACAGGCCACTATCCGGCAGCATTATTACCCTGAAGGAGGCTGGGGGTGGGTGATAGTTGTAACAGCGTCGCTGACAGTGTTCTTGGAGATAGGAGTACAATACGCTCTAGCGACGTATCTTCTTATTCGACCCTTGTCATCAGCTTCCTCCACCATAACGGCTGAGGGTGAGATATAACCTCTTACTACATTTAATTTCTGGAACGTCCTCAACAAGCCCCATATCTTGTTTGTTCATGTGGAGACATTGTTACTGCCGCACTCCATTTTCCTCTGTTACAGAAAACTTCAGCGTTTTATGTCCGGTAAAGCAAAGGAAATGCAACACGGAATCTTCATTTGTGTTACGAAAAATAGAAATACTTTCGCTGCCAAAAATCTTCTACGGCTTCCCACTTACAACAAAGAAAAAAAAAGGTCGTTCAACTCACATTAGCCAAAACACCGAGTTTCCCAACACGGCGTTGGCCGAAATTTGGCGAAACTGAATGAAAGAAATATTAAAATTAGGTTAGCTACCTTACAAGGTTCTCCTTTATACGTGTAAATGAATATAGAAGAGGACTAAACTTTTCAAATTTGCATATTTAAAACGAAGTGTAGTCATTAAACACATAATTAGGAAACGCCTAAATGTAACTCACGCTTAGTTGGAACAGATCCGAAATTGCCGATTCAGCTTGTCGCGTCTCCAAGAACGTTCACTTGGGACTAGCGATTATCTCCACACAAGCAGTTTGCATAGGAATGATGGAAAATATTCCTATACGACTGTCCAAGCAAAGAAATATGATAATTTACAAGTTTGCATGTTCACCGTGGAGTAAATGAACTGGCACAGCCATATAGCTTACTAAGCTTCTGTGCTGATGGTCATTTCTTGCTGCCATTTCTATATAAGTTTTTGTCCACATAAACTTGATCCAAATCACGTGAACCGTGATTTTCATGGTATGATATTGCTTTAAATTCTCAAAGACTGACGTTTTTATAAGTGTTGTGCCAAGAATTCCATATTATTCCATATTCCGTTATACATTGCATTGTAACCGGCGAAGGCTTTCACTTAAAAAATCACAGTAAAATCACGACCACAGTAAATTAAAACTCGCATTTCAGTAAAATCTTGCTATAATGAAAATTTAAAGGGACGAGAAATTTGTGCTTTACGGACGAAGTTCGTGACGCTATATCGTCCTTCAATGCAAGCCTTTCGCCAGACAGACCTCTCGTCGATAGTACCCGATAGTTCGTTACTGCAAGTGTTCAGTACAGCGAAGTTTTAATTTAAGTATATGCAATACTAAAAATCTTTAAAATATTTGTTGTTGTTTAAATACAATCTAGTCTTTCGCCTATTGATGGTTCGTCTCAGTTCGTTGGGGATTTGGTAATTCTGGGCATTTTTTTAAAAATTAGTAGCCAAAATTTAAAATCTAAATGCACTGAAAGTAACAGTTCCACTTTATCAAGTTTGAATTTCACTTATAAATCATTTCATTAATTAAGTAGCTGATGTTATAGGACATTTATTCACAATAAAACTTATAATTTTTTTCAAAACATAAAATCCTACTGAACTTACATTTCTTAGCGAATTATCCTTGCCTACCGAACGTACTCGACTTGAAGTGTCTGAGTAGCTTTTTACCATTTACTTCGTGCTGATTTGACCGAGCGATGCCAGTTTCACCAGCCGCAAAACTTTACAAAACTTTCGAAATTTCTTCGCGAATCATTCAAGGAAATCCCTAAGATTTCAGTCTGAAAAGACTTGAGTTTCACTGCAGTATTTTTTAGAAAAAACTTACATAACTAATCTGAAAGCTTAAAATTTGGGACGTACATCAAACGTGTGAGCACATATTAAACACAATATGGTGGAGCTTTGAGGCTTGATCCGCTTACCAATATTGTTCAGACCTTACGTTACATTTAAAAAACAAGGTTCGACAGCGTCTAGTGCATTACAATACTATAATAAAGGACTGCCAATAAGTTCAGGCAAGTGATCTCAAGAACAGGAATAAATGGAAATAGAAAAACAGTATTAACATTAAAATTACCAACTTTTCTTGAAAGTCAAGATGAACGATGACCTTAACACTGTGTTAAACATGGAACATCTATCGCTCAGCATCAAGGGCAAGGGTTGTTTCATATGAACACCTAATTGCAAAAAAAATTGGCTTAAGCACAGAAGATTTCAGTGACAAAGCTTTTTAGCAGATTTTTTCAGTGCTAACCAAAATAAATCAGTCATAGCATCCAGTTGACTTTGATCCCAAGCAATGACGCAGAACTAGGCAGTCGTCTGGAAAGAGATTGTAATATTCTCTTTGTCCCCGTGTCTTCCGTGTATTCTATCGACTTCGGAGGCTGGCACGTTTTGGTCAGATTGGGAGCGACATGAAGGGTGGGACGCGGGTGAGGGAGGAGGGGGAGCTGTAAAAGCCTAGGAAAAACTTTGTGTCGCCCGCTGTATTTTATGGGGATTGTGTTCACTTCGTCTATTTTTACGATTTACATAGAAAGCTCTCTACAATGCCTATATTCTTCGTGACTTTTTAGGTAGTCTGGCCGGGTTGTGCCTTGCCACCAGTTTGCTCATTTCGCCCATTGCCGTTGCCATTTGTCGTCACAAATCTACCAGATTGACAGCCGTCTTAGCGGGATTGCTAACAGCACTTGGTCTTTTATTTACTTCGTTCGCTGCCGAGTTTCACCAACTCTTGCTCAGCTACGGAATCTTAGTCGGTAGTGTTATCAATTACCAGCTTCATTCTACCGGAATGACCAATAATTGTATTGTCCGTCACAGGTGTTGGCGTGGGGCTGACGCGAGACGCTGCCACGTTAATGGTGGGCCAGTATTTTAAGAGGAAACGGGAAGCGGTAGAAATTGGACTGGTAGCAGCTGCGGGGCTGGGTCTTTCTTTGATGTCCGTGGCCGTTCACACCCTCTTAGGGTAAACACAGGAAAAACTTTGAAGTCTTAAAATCGAATCATTTGGGCTGTATTTGGTAGCATCCTGGGTTGGAGATTGGGTTTGCAAGCAATTACGGGCTTGTTAGTGATACCCTGCTTCCTGGGGTCTTGTTATCGTTCGGCTTCATTGTACCATCCGCAACGACGAGCTATCTTGCACTTGAAGAATCAGAGAAAAAAGGTGAGTCTGAAAACTAAGTTTTTACTTTCGTTCCAAAGCTCTTTACTGTTGGTCTATGTTTCACAGATAAAAGATAAAACGAAAATTGAGAGCCGTCCTCCCTATTTCGACTTTTCTTCCTTGAGATCCCGTACCGTGCGGATTACACTTCTTTCCGCTGGATTTGTGGCGGCAGGGTTATATACACCCGTCATCTATTTGGTGTGTGTCTGTGTGTGGCAAAAGTCGTCAAAGAAATAGTCAGTTTTATATTTAGTTGTTATATATCCAAATAGGCACAAGAAGCCGGCAAAGAAGTTGGCAGAGATGCGGCTGTCTGGCTGCAGTTATATTTTGGTTTAGCGTGGATGGTGGGCACGTTAGCAGTGGGGTTGCTCGTAGTTGTCGATCCTGCCGATTGCAAAATTGCCAGACAGTACTTATGCCAGGTAATTGCCCTATAATTTTTAAAAAACATTATTCTTTTACCCACTTTTTATATGATGTGCTAAAATTGACGGCACGCAAGTCAGTGAATAACTGACTCACATTTTTAGTGTTTTGCGGCTTTTCTTTAACAAGCTCGCTGAATTTTGATTCAAACCCTTGCAGCTTGAGTTACACAGTAAACAAGGTTACGTCCAGAAAATCCATTATACTAATCTCCACAAATATTCTGAGTGCCTTCGCGAGATCTGAGACACGCAGGAATAGGGTAGAAGAGGCCAATGCCGTCTGGGGCCGTTGGACTTGTTCATTGTTAATTGAATCAACTCACTCTGCGCCGCATTCTGTCCAGGCATTTTGCACCTGTCATTGTATTTTGAATTACTGTGAAGTTCTACAAAATCTGACCCGAAATTTTCTCCTATTCACGGAGATTTAAATCTGGCAGTTAGACTCCTAAGCTTGGTCCATATTTGTTGGAGTTCATGTGTTCTAGGTAACGAGGTTGGTAATACGGTAGTAATCCTTAACTCCCTCTTTTCTTGTTCACTGATTATTTTGCATTATTAGATGGACAGTATTTACTGTAGAAAAAAAATGCGCTCTAAAGAATATCGCTTATCGTAACGAATTATCGGCTAATGTGAACAAGATCATATGTTCCGGCAAAATCAAAGGCATTTCAGGCCAGTATGTACTATTATGAATTTCTATTAGTATGAACAAGTTTCCCGTCCTCTTAAGTGCTCTTTATAGTGAAGTTGACTGTGAAAGCAAGGCTTTGTTTGGCACTGTTTTTCCTACTATGATTAAGTATTGATGAAACACCTTCAGAGGCGCGCTTACTTGCAGATCTTTTCGAAGTGCCAGTGTGCATTTATTTCGGAATTTGTTATTTTAATATTTGTTGCTTCTCTATAATTTCATTGTACAATAAGACCGCGCTATAACGAACATCGTCTATAGCACACACTCCCGTACCCAGGGGGTATAGGGTTTCCCTTCCCCCGTATCAAAATCCTGAGTACGGCCCTAATAGTAGACGACCGACGATTCTGCACAAGGTGTACATGTCCCGGCAAAGCAAAGAGCATTTAGGCCAGTACTGACTAATACGGACAATCGGTTCCAGCGAACCAATTCCAAGTCGATTATAACGAGGTGAAAGTTATAACGAGGTGTCCGTTATAAAGAAATTTTACTGTAAATGCTGTTCGGAAACTAGGGGTGATTTGCTTTGTCAATTTAACTTCTTAATGGGCGTCCTACACTTTCCGCCTACGATATACTACTAGCTTGCATTACCTGCAACCTTCTTTCGAATGACTACGAATCCTATGATAATAGATAGTCATACGCAGTGTCGTCTTAATATTCGTTCAACTTCTGCGTTGCTAGCACCCTAGTTTCCTAATATAAATACATCCAGTTTTATCGAAACATGTCCGAATATGTTTTCTTCGTCAAAGCTTCCGAAGACAGCTGAGGCAGACGAGGAGAATCAACATGTGCTAACTAATGGAAAAAGTCTCCGTCCCTTACAAGAGTGTAAACATATCACTTGACAGGCCTAGGGCGATCCCTATCAAAGGGTAACCTATGTTAGCTGCGACAATGGTTTCTGACCCCATAGCAGTTACAGTAGACCTTCAATCTTCTTTGTTTACAAAAGTTTGGGCAACTTTGCCTTTTGCCTGAAAAAAAAACGTATTCGAAAGGGGATAAATTTAGTGAGAAAATTAGAAAAGACTACATTTACATAGAAGTTAAACGACATAAATTGTGTGCATTATTTTGAAATCTGCACCAAGAATAAAATAGCTTTTGCTTCAACAGATGTGAGAAAACAACTCTTGGCTATGGTTATAAACGCAAGCGGTTGCTCAGCAATTCTGTCGAAGGGTCTGTACATGAAATGACGTATAAGTCAGTAAATTTTTTTTTTTCCTTCCACAAACCTACTTGTGTAACACAACTGTCAGATTTTAGTCCTATAATTCACAACTGTTGTACTGTGCGCCACATAACAATGTTTCCATTTCCGCATATTGTGTCTTATTTTTTAGTAATGCTCTTTTTACTTTCTTTCCCTTTTTAGGCTGGAGGGTTAGTGTGTGGCTTATCCCTCCTTTCCCTACCTATTTCATTACCCAGCCCACACGACAAGCCGAATTATACTCTTCACATTTGGGCGTATGGAATTGGGCTTGGCATGTATAACTACACCCTAAAAATGTTTGTGTACCAAACTGTCCGGGCTCGTAACTTTGCCCGAGTATGGGGTTTCGTTCAAGGAGTTCAAGGCTTGGCTGTAGCCGCGGGAATCCCGCTTTCCGGTAAATGAGTAGTAAAAATAGGTTAGGGTCGACAAAGCATTTGATCATTTTGATGTTTTTTTTTTCCGCTGATAGGTTACATAGCAATAAGTTACGGAATCTTCAGAGGATATTATCTGAGTTCCACATGCATTCTGTTTGGGGTCGCAACAATGTTCCTCATCGACTTGCGGAAGTGGAGATGGAGTCGTAAAAACAAGACTTGTCGGAACAAACCTAGTAATTCCGTTGTCGGCAACAATTCCGTGGCACAGGATGCTGCCTACACTGGCAATATAACCGAAGACGCTGTGTCCCAACATTCCAGCCAAGTACCGGATAGACTACATGTTCTGCATAGAAAAGAAAAAATTGTCAAGTTCACTTACGTTAACGACGTTTTGTTACTAGGCCCGAATTAGAAAAGACTCGTTCGCGGACGACGAACCCTATTCGCCACCACTGGCTATTTTGCAGCAGACATCAATATTTTTTGCTCAGTTGGGGAATATTCCTCCCGCCGAGTTAACATGTATCTCGGAAGAAGGTATTGCGGACATGGATATACCGGACCACGTATTAGAAGAGTTGGAATTCGCAGCTGATTGTATTACGTCTTGTGATAAAGTAAATACCAATGAAACTAAAGACATGTGTTTGATGCTAATTCTGATTAGGTTGAGAATTACCTTATGATGAGTGAATACGAAAATAACCTCGTCAAACCGCGTGAAGTTCATGCGAGAAAGCAAAGAAAATGGTCTCTTTTTCACCAAAAAAGTTCTGCGCAAAATAATGATCAAAGTCCAGTACGATCATCGCAAAATGGTAATGGTTTTCGCAACAGAGCAAGTATTTCACTGAAGCCTGTTGTTGATAATACTCCACCAAAAGAAGTGCAAGATACAGTATGAAACATTACCTTCCTGTTAATTGTGTGCAATTATAATTTGACAGTGTTCCTGGAAAACACAACGCTGAAGGTATATTTCATAGACGTAATACAAACTTGTTCCTAATACAACTCTTTTCATTTAACGAGATAAATGCTGTTACTGCTGTTACTGGAATCTACGTAACTGTAGAATTACATGGAAAGAGTATAAAATAGGTCCTTTTTACATCGAAACGATATGAACAGGAAAACTGAGCTTGTCTTAGAAAAAAGAAAAAAACTAAATTCTTCCAATGATATCCGATGAAAGGCAAAATTTGTCCGTTATAGCCAATCATTTGCATTGTTCAGTGTTTCGTTTCACTTGGAAATGCGGGCTTTGTAAACAAAAGCCTGCTGTCTGTTATGATCGTTATTCGCTAGGCCTTTAGCGAGATCCTATTGTAGAAAGATTTTCTTGAGAAACTTTTATCGCTTCAGGCACGCAAAGCTGTGGAAAACGGATTCTAATCTACCATCTAATTTGATATTCTCAAGTTACAAAAATTCTGTCGTTTTTTATTTGAGATAGACAATGTGTTCCCTGGCGCTGCACGGTAGCTATACAACACGAGTACTTAAATTAAATACTTTTAAAAGTACGTTCGAATACTTTTCAGCCTATAATTAATACAAATGGTGAAGAAATGCACAAGTAAAATTAAACTGGAACGTATGGATATCGAAACGTTCATGCTACGGCAACCTTATATAAATAAACTTGACACAGCTTTATCACACGGTGATTTGATAGGGCACGTGTACTGGTTTGAAGTGTGGTAGAATTCCAATTTTGTCAACCGATCGGGACCTATTGTCAAGTCGGATAGTTGACAAAATCATTTTCAGGTGTAGAGTGCACTATAAATTGTTAAAAATATTCAAAGTGGAATAATAATAGAAAATCAATTCATTTTGTAACTTAATATTGTCCTCGGACCTCTAAAAAGAAAATTTCAACCTACACGGGAGCTAAACGCTTTCACAATAAGCGGGTTTGAAACAAGTGTTTCCTTTAAAAACGATTGTGGGTCCTCATTTTTGTGTGTGTAATTTCTGTCTGGTTCAGAGATGGCAAATGTGTACGTGCAATTACTTCAAATTTGACAGAGAAAAACATCCAGTGTTTACGTCGTAGATATTCACTGCGTATTTACGAGGTTATTGAGATAGAGAGACTCCCCCCCCCTCTAACACGTGCAACCCTCACATCACCGAACTTCAATCGTTCTCACACTTGTATGTAGCCTATACACTTGTTAACTTTGGGAATGGAGAGCTCAATCCTGGACTGTTATGTGATTGAAGATTTACCGGTTTCTACAAATTATACGTGTATAGTGAATTCACTGTTTTCACGGGATTGTACACGACGTTTCCCCACGTCTATTTAGCGAAGGAAACTGGGCTCTATCTTGGATGAACAAGGCTATGCTGATTATGGTTCGTGCGCCAAATTTTCGAACATTTTGTTTGTCTACTTGACTTCGTATTTGTTGTAAACATAAGTGTCATTTACCCATACTATAAACAACCTTTTAAGCTTGTTTACTTGTCAAAATGTCCCTTCTGCATAAACGGTGTAACATGAGAAGCTCCTATTGCTTACTTATTGCTCTTCGGACTCAGCGATTTGCGTCATTTTGAAGAATTCTGCTTGTCATTCCTCTTCGGCTTGTAGTTTAAGAATACTGTTCTCCAGCAGTGGAGGCTCGTTACTGCGGTGAAATGGGTGCGTTATGGATCATACCAATACTTCTAAGTACGTGCACTGAGTTATTTTTCCTTGTTTCTCAACTAATCGCATCCTAGGATTTAGTCTACTGGTGGCTAATATTCCATAGCATACAACGCTTTTTATCTTTAATATTGACAAATTTCGTTATAACATTTCGTTTTAGTAATTACTTCATTTTTCTGGCTATTTCAACGAATCGCTCGTTCAATGACCAATTCCTTCGACTGACTACACCGACTTATTTGTGCTACAAATATTCAGTTGCAATACCCTGTTAGTATATGTGTTTGTTAAAAGTTATAACCTACTTACATGGCATAACCTCTGTTCTTACATAACTCCCGTGCTTACACAACTTACTGAATTCATTTAATTTTGCTGTTTAACCTTCAGGCATTGTGGGACAAGGATTCCTTAGTAAGTGTTACGCCCAATTCCAAAGATACGTTATAACTAAATTAATTTCAAGGTTCACCGTTTCGGGAGGGTATCGAATATAAATATGACTGGAAGGCTTCGGCAAAGTCGGGATCAGACGTTGGCCCCCAGATCGCGGGCTTGTCTTTTAAAGGAAAAGTTTACGCCAGTCGGTTAGCGAACGCAGGATCCAACCACAGAGTTGTTTTTAAGGTATAATAATGCCTTCCCGCTTGTAATAACTTCTTTTATGCCAACTCACCACACTGTGGGTTGTTTTCTCAGCAAGCTATTTGCGAAAAAAACTATCTTTACTTCGCTAGTTCCACACGGATTTTCTATATCAACACTCTTGTTACTTTCTGCCTAGATTAAAGATGTCACTACCGGAATCTATAATGGCGAACACGGAACGGATTGGCCGATATCCTATATAGAATTAAGCGATTTGTCGTCTCAGCTAGAAAAGCCTATTGTTGTTACTTACAATTCTACTCAAGTAAAAGAAAAAAAGAAAGCTTCTAATAACAATCAGAGGCTAATAATATAAATGGTTTTCAAGGTGACCGATATTGCATATGACAAAAAAGAACCATACTGGTCTGTTAATATGAAGAAAGCTATCATTAGCCAGTTTCAATTCACCCTACCAGCAACGGTGCCGTCAGCGGGAAGCCAGATCACCTTCTCAGGACACGAAGTACTTTTATTTCTACTTGGAAGAGAACTAATCCGGAGTGTACGCCCAACAGAACAATTTGTTTGGAAGTTGTAAAGTACTGTTTCGTCTCAACACAAGCAAGAATAAGATGAAACTACACAAAGATCTCAATATGGAGGAATGCATCTCAAAACCTTACCGCTGGCGTTCGATATCTAATTGCAAGGCTTGCAGCAATCCTTCAGTAAATTAATGAACTCTTGGGTAGGGGCGATTAAATAATTAGCCCTGCGTAAATAGGTCCCTTTACAAACCGTCACTCGAAGTACATACACACTTTCGTGGAGTAAAGGCCATCCAGAGGTTAGCAGTATTGCCACGGAAGGAAATGCGGAATTAATTCCTTTCGGTGCATCAGGTGCAAGCCATTTCCACAGTGTCAAGTACTATAGCCTCGATTCAGTATACAAATACAGTAATTCAACTATTTCGCTCCATGTAGCCAATCCTTCCAACTAGAAAAGACAAAGCGGACATCGAGTCAGGAACCTGAAGTAGCTGAGTACGAACAAGGGAATTTAATATTTAGTTTCGGGAGAAATTTGTCCGCTTTCGAGAAAGTCGACTACCGAGTTAAGGCTCAACCCGTATTTCATCATCACCAAGAGACTCGCGTACCTCAAGATATACTCCGTCGACAGGTTTCTCGGCAAGCAATAATATTTGCCAGAAATTCACTAACGGTTTGGATACTTTTAGGCATTTATTGAGCTTGTTGACATAGCACAGACTACGGAGAGCACTATGGACGAGAAGCTTGAAGCCAACTCCACCAGCGGAACAAACACTTTACCACCCATTTTAGCGTCACTCGATTACAAATCACTTACAACTTTACACAAAGAGCTTTCAGTAGCTTCCAACGAACAATTAATTACAGCAAGGTATCGCTCTCTAAATTCGACAAGTAAACACTTAAGATTACACTTATACATAAAGTCATGATTCACTCGAAGTCGTTCTAAAACATGAAAATCCACATGCTATCAAATTAATTAATGTAGGTTTTACCAACCAGACCTCTCCTTATTTTCGCTTTTAACCATTTTTGCAGGAACCTATTTTATGACGTGCTTCCAATGGGAGGAAGTAACCCAGGTGCATTCTTTTTAATTGACCTTATTAAAAGCGAAATGGAGACATCCAACGCGGCAAGACTCGTTAGTCTCATTCCAATTTATTTAAAAGAACCAAATATTGCTATCGTGAATGAATTAAAGGTGCCATACATAAAAGATTTCAAAATACTTCAACACTATCCGCTTTTTAAACTTAGGATATCTCTGTTCGCAAGGGTGATCTTAGCAACATTCTTGCCAGAACTTCCTTGTTAGCTTATGGCACAGCTTTGCACAAACTGTTTCTCATTAACGGTGACAGCAAGATGAGAAACTCTGCCATAACATGGTTGGAAACACGTTTTAAAGGTAAGAAATTTACACCATTTGATCAAACTCCACCATTGCTGAGTTGTACCCCCGTTGCTGAGTACGTAACCCCGTTTTTCTTACTTAGAGACAAATTCGTTGGAAGCCAAAATTACCATCGCCCACACCTTGGACAACTTAGGATGTCATGATTCCAAGGTGCTACTGGAAACGTTAGTAGATCTTTCCATGCCCGCAACTTTGCGCGCAAGAATTATTTCTGTGGTTGCCAAGTCCGCAGTAAGCTCGTTCAAGTTCGCTAACAAGATTCAATACTCAATACGTACAATATATCTTAGGTGGCCGACAACTTGTTACTAAACATTGCAACGAATAGTGAAGAGGCGCTAGAAATACGTTTAACGGCTTGTGCTTCCATTCTGCGTCACAGTCTTCACTCATCGACAGTCCAGCAGTTAGTCACTATTATTAAGCAGCAGCCAATCAAACAGCTCAAATCTCTGGTCCGCTCCCATCTCAACAACATAAAAACCTCAAGCTATTACTGCGAGAATACTGGGTATAGGCTTCAAAACCACCGTTCAAATGAAGTCAAATTACTGCTCAACAGTTTTTCTAACTTGTTTATGCACACAGACGAAATCTGGCCAACAAGTGGTTAAAATCATGGAAACTGGAAGCACATGATTTCCGACAGTCATCATTTCACCTGCACGAGCACTATAGCGAAGCTACCAACTTGCGTACGCAAATACTAGCAACGAGGCTTATCACGGGTGAGGATCAGGTGCCTGCAACCTACGAACTAACCCAGAAAACTAGTGCAATGGGTTACGAGTGTGAAACATTTTCGGTGAGATTTAGGCACAGTATAAGGTCACTTAGTTTAATAGTATCTAATCTAGTTATCCGCACGACTATCTGGAATGTCTCACTGGCTGTTAGAGACGTTCGACAGCACAAGGGCCGACGCTGCGAATATGAACGTGGACAAAATCAAAGATATTTTGGCCGATCTGCAGCTTCGTTACCGATCCCGCCGACCTATAGCTATAGACATTGACTTCGTACTACACGGGTACCACGTATTTCAATACTATTTGAACGGTACTACCTTAGATCGCGGAGCCTCAAGTAAGCGACAGAATGAAACCACTGCATAAACTTTAAAAGATGAATAGCGTGTTTGCTATGATTGCAGTGTTGAAGGATTTGGAGTTTCTGAAAGAATCGTCCAAAAATATACAACGCGTAATATCTACTGGTAATGGATTGTACACAACTTGCGATCAGCTGGGATTTCCCATATCCGCTGCATTCCATATGCCTATTCTCATCTCCAACAAAGTGACGCTTGCCAGGCCCAAAAATGTCCAGAAGGTGTCAAGATCCATATCCATTAGATACTAGTAAGACGGTTTTAATTATGTTAATTAATTAGACCAAATTGATTAAGAGCAATTTTTAATAGTCAAGAAGCGAGAACAGAACACACATTACTTTTCCACATGGTCCCATTTGATACTTTGCAAGCTGTCACCCACTCACGCAAAGCCTTCGTGAACGTCCCTGTCCGTGTTGACTTCTCATTGGATTTCCGCAAACTTCACATGGAACTTCAATATTACACATCCAACAGTAATTTTCCATTGCTTAATATACTTAACAATATACTACTACAGCACTAATACATTTCCGTTGCGCACTTAACAACAGTGCTGTGCACTGTTTAAATTACCACAAGTATTAAATTACCACAAGTATTACCACAATATATTCATATTTGTTTGCTGAGGTATTTTAATGATTATAGAAAATTTTACACTAGATTAGGACAAAATTTTCGTATAGCTTTACAGTTATTATACAGATTCTTCATAATGAACCTAACCCTTACGTTAAATTTAACAGTTGCCAGTTGTTATTTTCTTGATTCGAAATAAAAAAAAAACAATTGCCAGTTTAATCTAGTTCTGAACAACAATTAATATACTGCTAAAGTTGAGTGCAAAAAGAAAAGAAATTTACTGAAAAATAAAGTGTTATGTTATGTTAATCCCAAGGTTCGGATGCAATTGGGGTTTTCGCCGGGGGTCAGACAGTAGTCGTAACTCGTGGTACGAATGTGAAACTTATTCAAAGTTGTCCAACGTGTCCTGTTCGACAAGTCCTGACTTCTAAACCGTTGGCAAGGCGGGTAAAGCTATAACACATGAAAGAATCTACAAATTCAATTTCCTTAATGTGAAACGTTCGCTTCTTAGCCTGAGACAACTGTTCTCGCGACCTCAAAATACCTTGGAGCAGAAGTTGTCCTCCAAACTCACAATTGTGATTTTTCCGACTATTATCGACGTTATTCGAGCCCCTGGAAGCAAATGACTCAAAAGTAAGCCTTACGAATAATGAGCTACCTTTTAAAGTCTTCACCTTTCTCAGTACGATGTTCCAAAACCTGTTTAAATTCTCGGCTCAAACGCAAGAAAGCCTTCTTATCCAGCCTCACGGGACGTTCTGCCAGACTAATGTCAGACTGAAGCGAACTTCATCTTTGCCAATTTTAGAAGTAAAACCGATTATTGCAATTTTGGCGAACAAATGTTAATACGGTCGAATCACAACTTTTGAATTCATGCGTGCTCTTGTAGGCTTTAGGAAAAGCGAAAATAAAGTTGTCCGCTCCTGATACACCTAGCACCTTCACCGACTCAGGAAAAATCGCCTTTGGATTAGAATTGTTACTCAAAGGACATCTCAAAAATCAAGACAGGCGATCGGAGCTAGAAATGGTCTATGAATATGAAGGGGGCGGTGCTCAAGCCAATATTAGCATTCGGGGTAAAATAGACGCTATTCCAGCACTCAATGTATCATCCGGCATGGTTCGTAATGAATATAAGCAATCGAGACAGAATGATAACTTTCTTGTAGTTGTGCTTGAAAGGAGACATAAAGCATCCCTTGCCACCAGCAGACCTTATAGACGTTTCGGGGATGACCAGCCCGAGTCTTACTGTGGGCAACATTGAGTTGGTTGCAGGTCGTTCAAGCTCTGCTTCGAATCAGGTAACGAATTTAAATTTTGCTAAAGCAAGGATGACATGTTCGGTACAGTGTCCTGTGAATGGATTCCGACTACGAGGCACTCTGAGGTCAACTAACAGTGCTGACGAACTCAATTTGTATCAAACGAGCCAACAATGGCCGTACGGAGCTTGCCAAGCGGAGCGAATCAGTACAGAATGGGCCCAACGCGTGACACCTCAAACGGAAGCATGCTACCGGACCGCTTTACGACTAACCAGTCTTTCCGATTACGCTATAGATCTTCGTGTCGCTGAGGTATGAACTAAATGCAGATCGTACGTTAATTGCAATAAGTATGACTTAAATTGCAGCTAAAAAATGGGTGCTTTTCTATAATACATCTCGTTGCCTTTCAGCTTAGGATAAGTGCAGCTAGATTAGGTTTAGTTAGGCTTAGGTTAAACTAATTTAGATTAAATTAGTTAACATTTTCACGCTAGAGACATCTCGAACCGAAAGAAATGGACGGAAACAGTGTAAGATTACTCTGTGATTAAAAAAAAAACATTCACAGGAATCATAACTCACCGTCTTGTATGCAAAATTTTAACTGAAATACCTCTGGGGCTAAAGAAAAGTCGATGAGGCGAATAGTCGAAAAGTATCGAAAAAATTCAATGAGCTTGGTAGGCTATTCTTATTTAAAATTCAAACTGTAAACTTTGGCAGGCTCGCAGTCAGGATTTCGGTTCGGGGTTTCAATATGCAATTTCGGTTTCTCCGATGTCCCCCATTATAAAATAAAAACTTCGGGGGGTAACCCCTAACCCCCCTGGCTACGGGTGTGATTTTTAGTAACGTTCAGTAGGAATTAAAACAGGTTTGGAACTAGCAGCTCTAAAACATAATTGTGGGGTTGACTTGCAAACTTACAGAAATCATACGCTATAGTCAACGCAAAAGCGGCAATGAGCTCCGCTCATATCGAAATCTTTTTTTTTTAATAAATCGTAAAGATGGGGCAAGCCAACTCGTTTTTTTTTTTCAAGAATACCTTTTCAAACGCAATTTATATTTCTGTCAAGATTTTCTGAGGAAACGGGAAAGCAATTTGAACAGGGGTTCTCACAATTTTACGGAGAGGGCACGACGTATCCCAGTTGTCAAGCTTTCTTTCGTTTGAAATTCACTGTTTCCATTATTCAAAGTCCACACAATCTGAAATCGGCTTTAGAGGGAGATTTTGTATATGTGTAAGGAAAACAGATAGAAATTGATGAGAACATACATAGATAAGAGTTTCCATGTACACCTAGGCCAACTGAAGGGAATGAAGTTCAAATTTACAAGTAATTTTCTTCATTGGATTAACCGAAATTAGCTTGAAACTCTTGCCGAAAAAGTCAATTCTTGCTAACTGACATTTTTGCTGCCACAACCGCTGAACGAAACCGCCGTTCAAGTTAAATTACATTCCGCCCAATTCATCTGAGCTGAAATCACCAATTTCTGTTGAAATTTGCCTAACTCTGCTTGAAATCTTTATTATTAGAAAGATAGTAGGCGAGCTTTCATGTCGATTGCTATTTATAAATTTAAACGATTTAATAACTGCGCACGGCGTTTATGACGAGGAACTCCATTACGAAAATTTGAGTCAACTGTCAAATTCAAACTAGCTGCAGAGCTGAAGGCCGTTGAATTCTTAACAGGTCCCCGTAAGATTGAAAGTTCATACAGTGCTCTATGTTCCTTTTTTTAAGTAGCTGTAGCCCATAAGCTGTTAAGCTGTCTCATAGAGAAGGAATTTTATAAGAGATTTTTCTTTAATAATTTAATAATAATAAATATTACGGTTTGTCAAGGTTCCGACGGTCGTATCAGATCTTGCGAAGCGTGCCAAAACTTATTTGTCGCTTACGTACCCTACGATTGCCACGGCTTTGGAAAATGCCACGAAGGAAGAAAGTTTGTTCACCCACGTCACTTTCAATTTGACAGTTAAACCGGAAGACCGTCTTCAACTGCAAGTAGCTTACTCAGGTGATACCTTTGAGCCTGAACCAGTGGTTATTCCACGTATTTTCGACTACCTGCCTTCCTCTCGCTTAAGCTACTCAATACGAACAGACCACGAGCTCGACACCATTCGTAAGTTTACTCCGCATTCGGTAGCGTGTCTTCAATCGCGACTAATTTCATGTGTTGGTAGCTTCCTGTCTTGTCACGAGCGAACGGGTTCGCACTTATGATAACGTCACGTATGCCAACACATTTTCTCCTTGTTACACCTTAATTAGCGCCGACTGCAGCGACAAAACAAGATACGTTGTCTTGGCTCGTCAAGTTAATAGTACCGTGAAGCTGGTAAGCTATCTCTTGCGTCTTAAGCTAAAAATATTTTACGTGACCTTGACATCATTCGCAGGGCCTCAAAATGCATGTGGGTCCGCACAACATCGAAATCATTCCGGAAAGCACTGGTCGCGAAGCGGATCATTCAGTCAAAGCCGATGGTATCGAGGTAGATGTATCGTCAGCTCCTTACACCCTTCCAGAGGGACGAGATAAATTTTTCCACATACGGTAAAACAAGCATACTAGAAGTAATTTTTTATTAACTGAAGGGCAATAATCGTGGACGAATTTATAGTGTGTCCAAAAAGGATAAATTTTACACCATAACGTCACCGGTAATCGGAGTTACAGTCCAATACTCGGGTATGCATATCGCTGTCTTTCCGGATCAAGTTTACAGAGGAATCCAATGCGGTTTATGTGGGAATTACGACGGCGAAACGGAGGGCGAGTGGACAGCCCCGAACGGCTGCGAAATGGATCCTGTTCACGCATCCAAGGCTTTCACCATAGCGTCTAATTGCCCAAAAGCATACCTAGAGACCTCTGACATTTGCAAGGATGATGGCTAAGGAAAGTGGAAAGCTATTTGAGAGCACTGTGCATATATAGAAATGCACAGCTTACGTCACTTCTGTACTTGTGTTTGTTGTACAACGCATACGGGAGTACTTATTGTACAACACGTGCATGTATGTTCATGTGTGCACGGATGTGCTGTACGCCTATACAAAACTCAATAAGAGTGGTGGCCCTCTCGCAACGTTTGTTGTGAGAGTTCTTATGATGATTAGTCCAACCTTTTTTTCATTTCCCGGTAAGGGTCAATAGAAGCGAAAGAGGGTGAGAAAGAAGAGGGGGAGGCTAAACCAGACCGGATCCATAGGTAAGATCAATACTCATTGCCCTGCGTTTGACGTTGTTTCCTCCAGAAGTCTTCAAGAAAAACGCGTTTTTCTGAAATAGAAGTGCTTGCAATTCGAAACTTGATACGTAAAGTTTGGCGAGGAATGTTCACTAAACCTAAGCGTATTATCAAAGTTAGGAGGATGTCGAGTTTCATATAGGAGATAATGTACAACGAAAGTACGAACGGTGCAGTAGCGCGAGATCTCGAGATGCGAGCGTTGCTCCGCCCATTCCTGTCGAATGTCACAGAAAACAGGGATACGACAGATATGGGCGTATCAAAAGAAGGCTTGGACGGCTCCGCTAGGCAGTTTAAGTTGGTGAGTAAGTTCTAGTCCTGTCAACAGATTTCGGTAAACGAAGAACGTGGTGCATTGGTAAGTCCTGAAACGTTCAGTAACGGTTGATTTACAAGTTTCGTTGGCTAAATAGCCGTTTTAGATTTCGCTTTACGCTGTGGTTTGGACCGATGAGTGCAGTGAGTTAAGGAAGTAAGAGGTTCTCCATCAGTTTGTGATGTTTCTGGTCTGTAACAATTAATGAATGTGGCTTAGCACTCAGAATTAGTCTCGTAGCAACTTAAACTTCCGTTGTTTTAAAGTTATGTGATAAATAGTAAGCAAGGTGTTATTTTTGTGGTTTCAAGCTAGTAAGACGATCAGTTTTAGTACTGGAATCGAACAACCACATAGGATTAGTTTTTTTCCCCAGTAAGATAAACTCCACAAGTGCACACCTGATTAAAGAAGTATTGCAGCTTAGAAAATAATTTTTTTCGTCACCAGGCTCATTTTTTGGAAGAAAAGAAAGGTGAATAACAACTGCAAAATGTTTAATTGTTTGTTTTTGTCGTGAGCAGGCGCAAAACAAGATTTTTTGTCAATTTACTTTTTCACAGCTTTCCCGAAGAGGCAAAAATAAAATCAGTTATCAAGATCTGCCTACTTGTACTTCCTTTTTGGTTCACTTTTAAAAGCTATTGGTCAGCAGAAGTGAGTGTAGCAATCACTGGTGTATTGAAAACAGTGCTACATGATTTTTATGTAAAAACAGGCCTATGTTGCAGGTTTCTGAATTGTCGGATTTACTAAATTGAGTAGTCATAAGCTAAAACGTCTTTATTTACCCTTTCTTGTAGGTTGAATGTACGTCCGGGCCTGCTGAATTCCAAATTCATCCTTTTTCCAATATTGTTCTGAATCTCTATTGTTCTTCCCATGACATATATGCTCTTCTCTCATTTCACTTACAGAAAAAGCACCTTTTAGCAACAAAATACGATAGTAAGGCTTTTCAGCAAGTTGTAAACCAAAGCGAATTAGGCTCGTTGAAAGATTTCATTTGTACTTGAATTGTTTTTCTTTAATACCCGTTCCGCAACTATGGATGACAACACATTTCTAGACCCTACTGTGAGGATCAGTCCTTCTTTCTCCACTTCTTTTTTCGCTAAAAAGGGCACTCGGGGTGACGTCGTATTATCAGACCTCGGTTTTTCAAGTCAATTACCGGACTTTACCCAAAGCGAAATAAACCTCCATAATGAGGATTGGAAGCAAGACAATAATCTCTCACGTGGCCGTGTGCGGTTCCTCAGTCATGACGATGGCTCCATAAACCCCTTTTCGTTCGTGCGTGAAAAGCACGAAAGCATGTTACAAATCCGCGGGAACAGCGTCCGTTATTCCCAAAGTGGTAGCTGGTTAACATTCACGCATTCCGAAAAAGATCTATCCGAACTGGAAGTTCCCGAAACCCTCCACTGCTCCCATTCCCGCCCCAGCTTGGAGGCTGAATATCCCGAGCGACACTTACGTCACATGACGTACGGAATAATCGTACCACGAGACACCACCAAAATTTGTCAACCGTATTTGAGAAGAAGCAAATCGATGGATCATTGCGCAACCGGCCAACGACGTCGTTTCTTATTTCATCAAGCGGCTTCAGTGCAAAAGCTTCTTTCGCCGCCGAATAAATGTAAACAAATTTCTACTTATAACATTGAACCATGTAAACTGCGTTGTTCACCCCTGAACGCGCCAAAGTTTGAAGATCTAATTGTTGGCTTGTTGCCAGGTGAAGCCGGAAATTTGCTAAACAGAACTTCTACAAGAGCTTTTGAAAGAAGAACCAACTGCCAAATAGTTGTAGGAAACGCGCTTTTTGAAGGCAGAGTGCCAGGATTGGTCAGCGAGTTGGTCGTACTGGAATTGAGACATCCAATTGCGGAGTGCAATTTACTGCAATGGTAAAGCCCGCGTCACTTTTCAAAGCCAGAAAATAGAATAATAAGTTACGGTCGCTATTCAAATGCAAAATATAGATGCTCAATCCTCGATGACAAATTACAACTATGCAATTCCTGCACAAGAGAAGTTTCGAATAAGTTTTTGGCTAGTCAGCTCTGTTACTGAAATTACATTCTTTTTTATTTATTTTCCAACTGGCATGGCTTTAGCTTAGCTATTGTCGTACTGCAGTGAATCTCAAATTGAATGCAACCTTAAGTGCTAAATGAAACATAAGAATAAGCAAAATTTGAAGCATAATAACACCGTGACAAAAGTTCAAGCTACAACATGTAACAAATTTGACTTTTTAAAGCCATTGCAGGTAAATGTAGGCTTATATGAAAGTAAGGCTAAGTAACAAGGGATTACTAGCTATTAACTAACGATTACAAATATAATACATTAAGACAAAAATTGCACAGAAGTGTACTAATTGTGTTCTTTAATACCTAGCACGCATGGAGGGAAAACATATCTTCCGTTTGGCAAGATGGCAGCAAGTTAATTGGAGTGAGATCCAATTTTCTGTATCACTCCGTTATACGTGGAATTGCATAGCCTTGTATAACAAAGGACGCGTTGCACCCTAAAATGTTAAACTTGAACCGTGCCAAAGCAGTGTATTTTGGACTATTTCTTTTGTAGCAGAAATATTATGTCCACACAAAGATACTGTAATTTTCCTTACATCAATCGTGCACTGTATGTATAATACGTCGACTGTTTAAGTGTATCTTAAATAAATCCATCCAAATTTTTTAGCCGTGAACATACTTGATTCGTAAATAGTCTGCCTGAAAGAAAACAACAGGTTGCATGTTTGCTTGTTACGAAATGTATTTTTGTTGAAAAACGGTGCATCAGGCAATTAAAACGACTTTACAAGACTGGATCACCTGGCTTTCAGGTACTCAACTGATAAGCAATTACACATCTCTGATAGAAAATCTGACGGCTAAAGACAACGATAACAAAGATAAAGACAACGTCTGTATGGGCTAAAATGTTACCGATTCCGGGTGTAAGTTTTCTTCATTTTTCTTGCCCATGTCAAACAACAAAGCTGTGCACATCGCAAAAATAATAATAATATGGCAGCGGAGGGATTCGAACCCTCGCCTCCGAAGAGACTGGTGCCTAAAACCAGCGCCTTAGACCGCTCGGCCACGCTACCTTATTTGGCAATGGAATTCACCTCAGCCGGAGAAAATAATTAAATAATCTCTCCAAATAACAATGCTGAACGTTTAAAAATTTCTGGCAGCGGAGGGATTCGAACCCTCGCCTCCGAGGAGACTGGTGCCTTAAACCAGCGCCTTAGACCGCTCGGCCACGCTACCTTACAAAAGAAAAAAATATGCGTCAAGACACAAAGTTTTCACATGTTTACGTTTGAAAAGGTGTTAATTAAAACAAAACATAGTGGCAGCGGAGGGATTCGAACCCTCGCCTCCGAGGAGACTGGTGCCTTAAACCAGCGCCTTAGACCGCTCGGCCACGCTACCTTATGAAAAGGAAAAAATTTTGTGCTAAGCCAAAAAAGTTTTCAAATGTTTGCATACGAAAAGGTATTAATTAAAATAAAATAAAGTGGCAGCGGAGGGATTCGAACCCTCGCCTCCGAAGAGACTGGTGCCTTAAACCAGCGCCTTAGACCGCTCGGCCACGCTACCTTGTGGTCACACATTGTGATACGAAAATGCCCCGGGCAAGAACCAGGCAGATGGGGAAAAATAGGTAGAAAGTAGGATGACAAAAATATGGCAGCGGAGGGATTCGAACCCTCGCCTCCGAAGAGACTGGTGCCTAAAACCAGCGCCTTAGACCGCTCGGCCACGCTACCTTGATATAACTGAATATCTCACTGAATATAAGCTCTGTAAAGGAGAGAATACGCGCTACACAACGACAGTAGTGGAGTAGGCATATATTTCAGCTACTATTTTTATGTACAAAAAATGGTATTAGAAGTTATAAACATAGAAATTAGTTTATAATAGGTACGGAAGTGTGCTAGTTACAATATATGCGTAAAACGGCACCGAAAGTCAAGGCAAATTTTATTAATTGTAATTTTCTCGAAACTGTTCAAAACCGGCACTTTGAAAATGTGGTCCAAATATCAGCTACATGGAATAGAATCCATTACACAACGAAATTAATCCATTACACAACGAAATTAAAAAGGAAAACATAGAATTCAAAGTATGTGAATTCATTAATTTCATAGAATTCATTAATTTCAATGTAGAAGTCAAAGTACTGATAAATTGTGTGATCAATGGAGCTGACCGAAAAAGTTTCCACACCCGCTGCCGGTGAGCCAGTCCGCCCTTGATCTTTCATAGATCATCTCATTTGCTTTCGGACTACAGTGCTCAGAAGTTGCCTATTGCGGAGTCACGGAGCAGGAAATATCAAAGCGCATCACTGTGTGCAAATCGTTCGCTCGCAATTGCATTGTGTATGTTAAATTGTTTTAAAGTTGCGCAGCGTTCAGTGTTTTGCAATGGATAACCCTGCGGTATTTTTTTTTTTTTTACTAAGAATCAGATTCGTCAATTTCTTACATTAGTAGGTCAACCTAAATGACGCAGAATTTCTTAATCATAAAGACCCACAAAACAACGCCACCTTGTTTGACAAAACATCTGACAATACTTTTAAGGTATTTCGTAAGCTTAACAAAAAACAGACTGCATTAAACCTCCACGTATGCCTTTAGCAAAGCAAACCTGTTTTCGCTCTCGAGCTTAACCTTGATTCCGGTGTAGAAGAAATCGGTCAAAACAGCGATACAACAGCCAATGTTGATCGTGGTAAATGGGGCTCCAAATGGGAATTTATTTTATCCTGCATCGGATTGTCAGTTGGGATTGGAAACGTTTGGCGCTTCCCAATGTTGGCCTACGAGAACGGCGGAGGTTAGGTTTATTTCACCTAAACTCGGCTAATTTTGGAAAAGCTAATTTCAAATTCAACCTAGGGGCATTTCTGATCCCATATTTGATTCTGTTACTATTGATCGGCAAGCCAATGTACTTCATGGAAATTGCGCTAGGACAATACGCTCAACTTGGTCCTATTGCAATTTGGAAGATGACTCCGCTGTTCATAGGTCCAAACAAAATTTCAGCAATGCAACCTGAATAATTTCGAAAAATAGGGGTGGGATTTGCAATGGTGACAGTAACTGTCATTATTGCCGTATACTATAATACTATCATGGCCTATACCGTCTTCTACGTGGCTGCGTCTTGCACTTCGGAATTACCCTGGTCTTCTTGCCAACAATGGTGGGGAGCTGACGAATTCTGTTTCTCACGGACAGCGGACCTTGATCGAGTCTACAACGGTACCGGAACGTTCTTCGATTCGACAACCAACATTCTTTACTACAACGGAAGCCGGGTGTGCTCGAAGTTTAATATGTCCGATACATGCGTTAACGTAACCTTGCAAACCGCCACGAAACAATACTGGGAGTATGAGCAAAATTAATATTAATAAGCTTTCCGCATTCTTAGAATATTTGAAATAATTTTTACTGAAACGCCACCTCACACTCCTCGTCTTGAAACAGAGGACTGTGAGAGTTGTTAATGATAGACGCAATTATCGGCTTCTCACGATTTTTTTTCCTTTATTACTAACAAATTTCCGTGGCCGTTTTCACTTCGGCAAAAAGGTCCAACATTAGTCGACTGATTGTGTTGTACCACGACTCTGAGAACTGAACACACAGTGCAGGCGGTTAACTATAAAATCTAGGCAAGTTACAATATGTAATTGAAAATAACAGTCCGACTAGGCAGTTTGCAGTCTATAACCCCTTTACGAGCCCTGGAAATTTTCGCCACATTGGAGTGCACGGCTCAGTAACTATTTTATGCTCCGATTTATAGAACACCTAATCAGAACAATGCAACGTTATTATGTGAACAGTTGTATATTTCGTTGCGCCCGGGAAAGACTCTTTAAAACGTGCGTACACGAGGAACTTTTAATCGCGACAGGGTTCGATAAGTTTTTAACTTAAGATCTTCGAACGAGTAGCGATTAAAAGTTCCTCGTGTGTGCACGCTTTTGGTCGTAGTTTTGCTCCGAGCGTAGTAGGAAAACGTGTACAATAGCATCTTGCGTGCTTGCACACGTGGAAAGCATCCTGTTAGATTGAGTATTCGATAACAACTGTTTCGTGAATATGCTAGCGTGTATTGAGTCCAATGCCGAACTGCTATTGCCAAACTGAAGGTGAGCTCATTGTTCACGTCGTAAGTTATACAAATGATACAGGAAATACGTACTTGGCTTAAAACCTGATGGACTGTCTGTATTCGGCGACATGGGCGAGTTTCGCTGGCGATTGGTCCTGTGTTTGATATTCTGTTGGGTTGTCATATACCTCTGCGTCATGAAAGGCATTAAATCATCCGGGAAGGTAACACAATACGAATCACTGGCACGTTACGTTTCTTTGTTTACAGGTGGTATACGTCACAGCTACATTTCCGTACGTTATCCTCATAGCTCTACTTATTCGTGGCGTAACACTAGATGGGGCGATGGACGGCATTCAGTACTTTTTCATTCCTACATGGGAGAAGCTACTCAGCTTGCAAGTGCGTCAGACTTTGCATTGAGATGTATAAAAAAAAAAATTACTAAATACTTTTCATTTGAACAGGTATGGCGTAAAGCCGCAGAACAGATGTTCTACTCCTTGAGTATTTCTTGGGGTTGTCTTATTATGTTCGGCTCCTACAATGATTTCCATAATAACGTTCACAAAGATGCAATTCTTATTTCTTTAGTCGATTTTTCGACCTCCATTATAGCCGGTATTGCTGTTTTCAGCATTCTTGGTGCTTTAGCTAAAGAAACGGGAGTTAACATTCAAGAAGTTGCCGTATCCGGTATTAACTGCATTAATTCTGTCCGATTTGGCTGCTTTATTCCTTTCGTAATTACTTAGGGCCTGGATTAGCTTTTATTGCGTACCCGGAAGCTATCAGTCGCCTACCGGTACCACAACTCTGGTCCATTCTGTTTTTCTTGATGTTGTTTACCTTGGGCCTTGACAGTGAAGTAAGTTTTCAGATTCTTCATGTATTCATATTTTAATTCTCTGTCTAGTTCGCGCTAGTCGAGCAGTTTGTTACATGCATCTATGATGCGCGACCGTATCTTCGCAATTATAAAGTATATATTACTTTAGCAACATGTTGTTCCTTCTTCCTATTGGGACTCCCTACCGTTTCTGAAGTAATGCGACTATAAATGCAGTGTGGTTATGACTTCGAATATTTCAGGCTGGTATTTATGTGTTTGACCTCATGGATAATTTTGGAGGCGGAACTGCGGTCTTGGTCGTGGGTATTTTTGAAATGATTGGCATCATGTGGGTATATGGAGTATCGAAGTTCTGCGACGACCTTCATTATATGCTTGGAGAGCGTCCGAGTTGGTATTGGAAGATTTGTTGGTCTGTTTGTTCGCCGGTTCTGTTAGTAGTCAGTATAACCCATTATGATATATTTTTTTCCAAATAGCTAATGCATAACTATTGAATTAAGCTGATCTTTATCGCGTCGTTGTTCTATTTCGAAAACCCCATGATGGGCCCACAAGAATACCCCGGATGGGCTATTGGTATTGGATGGTTCCTTGCTTGTATATCGGTTATACAAATTCCATTATGGATGGGGATTCAAGTATATAGATACGCAAAAAAGGGAGTAAGTATACAATCACAATGAAAACCGACTGTAGTGATTTTTTTTTTTTTTTTTTTTACAGGATGTTCGAGCATCGATCCGACCTACATCGTCTTGGGGTCCCGCAGTTTCTACGTCAATATTCCCAATCACTTCAGCATACTCTAGTGACGCTCTCGTTTGTAAGGGAGAATTAGTGGTCTGAGCCGAATTCGTCTCTTAAGAAACAATAGTGCGACGTTCACAATGAAGTTTGAATTCCAGAACCTGGCACTAGGATAGCTCAAAAAGACTACATTTTGTAGTTTTGTGTACAACAAGCATGCAAAGCCTTTTGTAGGATGACTACGAAAGTGCCTTTTCTGTGTTCACTTCCGACTAAAGGCTTTGCTTTCAGTAGGTAATTCTCGACTGCAGAAGCTATGTTCCTATAATGTTTAGACCCTGAAAAGATTTTATAGTTGTTAACGATCCTCCCCATATTAAAACAAAAAAGAATTACAGCATATGTACAGTTTTGTCAATAAATCTGGCCCCAACCATGTTTGAGTCGGAAAGCGGACGAAATCTAAATGTCAGTCTTTAGTTCCACAATATTAAAAAATCCTCTTTTGTATATTAATATGTTAAAACTGAAGTGGATTTCTGGTTACTATCTGGTTACTATGGTTACCCTTGACAGTATTTTATGAAACTGATGCGAAAAAGGTCGCAATGCCTTGAATAATATTTTAAATTCTGAACTAAAGCAATGCACGGGTAATGCGATAAAATCAGTCTTTTCCGTAACTCGAGTCGTAAAACTTTTACCATTTCTGAAATTAAAAATTTGATTGAATTTTAGTCTACCGTCCGTCCATAGCGCTAACTGAAAAAAGTTTCATCATATTACGATAACGAAGAGTTTCTTCCTCTTTTTCGGCGACGCAGAAAATGAAACAAGTTTCTAATGCGTCACTGTATGTTTGTCACATCTATACAAACAATGTCAAACTGTACACAAGAACCAGTAAGCTGCATCACGATCACAAAGTGGACAGCAAAACAAGACACCTAAAATTTTAATTTATATCGATTGGCAATCTTTGGAATGACAAGTGTAAATTTCACATATGAAAGAACTAAAAATAAAGCCCTGAAACATTTCTTTTTTGTGAGTTCGGAGCAGCTCAGTTAAGCCTACATCGCAGTTCACTGACGGACATTTATAGTATGTAAGCGACTTTTAACCTTCGCAAATCGCTGGTTGTCAAGACGAGTAAAATGCACGAGATTTCTTTTCTCCCAGAAGCTCTCCAGGCAATTCTTTACCTTTTGAGGAGTACATTACGCGCAACAGGTGCCCTAGCAAATGAAAACCCGAGCGTTCGGCTTGGCTCGGGTGTGAGTTGCAAAGCTCCTTCAAACGCCGTCGAGTGACGACTTAATTGTTTGGTGGTTTTCGATGGCAAGCTTTGGTCGGCTCGAAAACTGCTACGCCGAACCGGAGTGCTAGGATTGGGGCTTCGATTTTGGCTTAAATTTAATGTCAAACTACGGACTACTTTACGGGGACGGTTTCGGACTTCTGCCGGTTTCGGACCGTTTTCCTTCGCCGCGTCAGGCAAGTGAGACGTCTCGTCGGCCAAGGCAGGGAGGCTGGAACGATAGCTGTCCAGTCTGGTAACCTTCTTGGTTTCAGGGGTTGGGCTTCGGCTCGAGCGGGACCGACAAGGATCGTGACGAATCAAGTAATGCTCAAAGGTATCCCAGCCACCGCCCACGCGGACCATCACGTGCCGTTCTTTGAACAACTACGTAAATCTCACATTCAGGACCTTCAAAAGTTCTGACAACTTTTTGTTCTCTTACCCTAACAAAGATATTTTTTCCACCTATGGAATACAAGCCCTCAGATATCTTGTAAATCTGAAGCCGGGCACAGTGTTCTTGCACACAACGGCATTCCACTTGAGATGCTATGGCTAGTTGTTCAACCTACAACCATAAACAAACATAGATTAGAACCATAAAAAATGCAAATGAATCAAGTATTATTTCACAAGTAAAACTACACGTGACCTTTGCAATGAACCCTTAATCATAACATGGCAAAGGTAAGAGAGTTGCGAGTAGTTCTCTATCTGACATAAAAATCCACTTCACCTTTTTATCAAGCTCAGATTTAACATGTAGGCGCTTGTCTCCGTCCTTATTCAAGAGAATCACAGGCGATTTCAAGCTATCACGACCATCATCTTCGGAATGCTCCACGTTGCCATTAGAAGGCGATACTGAGATAGCAGGTTCACCCACAGCCATGAGAGTTAGCGATCTTTAAAAGATACACAACAGGTTAGTCAAGACGGCTAGATTTATTTACAGAGGAAAGGAGGTGAGCTAAAAGAATGAAGAAACGCAGCCTACTTGTTTAACGACGCTACAGGTGGGATGCATCTATTTTCCTCTAAGAGTTCTAATCGGTGTCTCTCCATCTGTTGCTCAATATCCCTTTCCAGCTGTACTAAACCTGGGGGTTCGACATCCAAGTGCGAAGCGAGTCTCCCCACTTCCAACAACGACAGAATCACATTACGAGGTTCGGTGTGCTTAACTAAACATTGACACAGCTCATTAACCATACATCCTTAACGAAGATCCCAAACTGACCGAGTCCTTCGCTTTCAAATAACAAGTTGTCATGTACACCCCAAGTCCGACAAAACTTGATAAAAAAGGAGGCATTTTCGCGGGCGAAAAAACTTTGTTTCGGTGCTTGCTCCCAACAACGAATTCTATTGGCTGGAACAGACTAGCAAAAAAAAAAAAGAAAAAAAAAAGAAAAACAAGTTGGTCACCCATACACACATAGCGAGATAGATATAAATAAATTAAATACATAAAAATGCTAAGGTGTAAATGGATTCATGAATGATTGTCCTCCAATACACTAAGGCAGAGAACGTGCTGTCCTGTGAAAATGAAGAAAAAGGAATTTCCCTAACAACATAAGCTACGTCAATAGCCCTAAGTGTAAAACAACATCTTCACCACTTTGGGAGTCAAAAACTCCGAGTCATCTTTGTGGATTCATTCAAATCGCTTGCCGGAAGAACAAGATAAACTCTTTAAAAAGCTGTAAATAATCTATCATGTTTGACTACGACACATCTGAAGGATGTGAAGAGCCTACGTGATCAGATTCAAGGTCTCTGGGGGAAAAAAAATCTTTTTCTACGGGCAAACATTACAGCTCCTTGAAAGCCAAGTAGGGAAAAGTCTTAACTTTCCCAGGGGAAATATAATTAAAAAAGGTTTATTATGGGAATTTTGTCCGAATAAGATCGTTCGGCAAGCTTTACAGCAGTTTACTATAACCTGTTATACCTGCGCAGCTTTGAGACGTGATTCTCTCCAGCTCGCTCGCGATGGTATAGCTTTTGTCGGCGTGCTTTCTCTCAACGTTGAAGATTCATGATGTGGAGGCTCATGACCATTAATCAGCACTTCAGGAGTTGTAGCCACTTCTTCACTCCAACCGGCGTCAATAATAGATTTGGCCTGATGCTGTATAAAACGTGCCAAGTGGCAAAGCAAGACACCATCGTCAAGGGCATCCAACAGTGTATCCGCACTTAGATGCTCCAACTCTAAAAAAGGGAATACGCAAAAACCCTATTACGATATGCTATTTAACATACCTCAACTCAAAGACCTATCGCGTTCTATGCACCAATCACTTCAGGTGGAATGCCATAAAAAAACATTACCATCGAGGCTACTTCAGAGTCAGACGTAAAAAAAAAAAGTCGATAAAAATGGAAAACGAACTGATAACCGGTAATAATGTGAATACATTCCAAGCAACCGACAGTGCATCGACGGTTGCATACAACTAACGGTAATGGTAGCACGACAAAAAAGTGTTACATCAATTTTTAATGGAATGGTGCAACTAAAATAGGGTGCTCTTCTATTGTACAATTAATGTTGTGTATAACTTTCACGAATAATGCCATTTTTACTTTGTGCACCTCACGTCGAAACTGAGGCCACCGAATATTATTAGGAGAATGTCATGAGCAATTCCACGAATACTGAACCGTGTTTCGTGTTTCTAACAAACACAAGAACATCCAAATACTCCAATATATTCCAAATATGATAAACACAAAACAATAACAAAAAAAGAACACTCCAGTATATGTAGAATATTCCAATGGAAACAGGGATTTTTTTAACTGGATATGAATACGACTTGGATCCACAAAAGTCTAAAACAATAGGCAAGTTTTAACGCGTAGCATCATTAATGCGAATAAATCGCCTGTAGTTTGTGAAAGCACCAATTTCTATAGACTACTTACCTAAAAAGCTTCATGTAACACTAGTTTTGCTCAGTGTCCTAGTAATAGCAAATAGGCGAGGTCATGCTTTTTTTTCCAAGGCCTGAATTACAGTGTTAAGTAATTTGGGCTCTTAAGGTAAGTTTCACCAGTTGTTCTTTGTGGTTAAACTGCTTTATTGGAGAGAGCGAAAGTTCAACCTTCTAAAAATAAAGAAGACAAAACTTTTCACACTATTTTTGGTTTGTTTTTATAGTTATAACTAAGCTTTAAAAATATGCACATAGTGATAAATCACCCGCTCACAAACTTGAAGATACCCAACTTAAAATAAAGAAGTATACGACGTGCTTAATGGTATTCGTGACGCGTAATGCGAGAGTTCTTCGAACATTGTGCATTGTAAACAGATTCTTCAATTTATCATCTACATAAACTTAGCCTCAACCAGCCTATTTCGTCCATTTCAATAGCGAAGTCTACCAACAGTATAAATAGATTTTACCGTATCCTGATAAATGCACTTTGCTAAGAATGAATCCACAAAAAAAGAACTACATTATTCCAATACCGCGTATTAACAGTCAGCTTCAGTTCTATATCACCCGAACGCAGAAGCAAACCGAACCTTCTATCTTTATTCTTGGTGGCAGCACCTTGAAGGAAACGTATTCACAGCCATCAGAAAATCCACTTTCGTTCTATAGTTCGTAAAAAACTTGACCACACAGTTGATATTCATTCTCCCACAGCGTTGAACGTGTGTTCACGTCGGCAATATTTTTTTGCATTGTAAATACGGAAAACTCGTATTTCTGAAGAACGTTTTTATAATTTAGCACTAAGAAAGATAAGACGCCAAAAAAGTCCAACGTGCACTTACCAAGCATGAAAATATGTAGCAGAGTGTATAAAAATTATGCCATAAACAAAAACAACCAACGAGCAGTTCATTGTTTATGCATGAGCGTACCAACAAGGTAGCACACGCACAATATTTTCATTCTTATCTTCTTTAACCTATGCAAATGAGTTCTGATTTACCACGCGAGGCCTAGCATACTCGAAACTCTTATTTCCTTTTCTCTGACTTACAACTTGCAACAAAAAAGCGAAAGTCTCTGTACCATTTAGTGGTCTGAAGTTGTAGTGCATGTTTTACTCTTTATTTTCAATTATTTATTTTTTAAAACACAATTTCTTGAGTGCCCACAGAACCAACCAACTCCTAAATGGTCAACACCGGCTCGGCTATCTCAAAGCTCTTTAGAGGTAACTTTATCTCGAGTTCCAAACGTCCTTGTAAACACTCAAGAAGGGATAATAGCAATGTTCGTAAAAGCGGTTAGGCAACTTCATTCACAGTGTCGTAAAACCTACCTACAACCCAAGCTTGTCTTAAGTTGCTTAAAGGATTGACCTGACCTCCAGAGTACAAAAGCCTACCCCCACACATACTTACACACCAAAAAAAGCCCTTCAAGTGTGCAAAGTCACGCATGCTGTAAACAACTACTAATTCCGAATAAAAACACTTATAATTTACATCTACTTAAACTATTTCAGATTTCGCTTACTTCCTTACACAGAAACGCAATACCTCGTCAATGCTAAGTAAACGACCCATTGCGAACGATCAAAACGTAAAATCTCGGAATAATAGTTTTCTTAAGACTTAAAATTTCGGAATTTAATTTAAAAAGCTTTTTACGACTATAAGAAGCAATTGCTTGACGGCAACACAGGAAAGCGTGCAACAACATGAACGATTGCATGGAATGTCAAGAGCAGTTTTATGTAAACTCAGAACTGTTCGGTAAGTCCGACAAACTAACATGGACAAAATTCGGTACAGAATTTTGCCAACTATATCCTGAAACAAAATCTAGGCAGCAAACAAAACAGATACTTAACTCTCCATGTAAACACAATATGGTTTTAACGAAAATATTTAGCCAAGTAATTTTCCACCAGGGAAGTAAGATTTTCCACCGCATATTAATTTGCGCAAAAATACCAAAAAGTGCGTTTTTAAATAGACTCTGGTTTATTATAAACTACTGATCTGGGGCAAATTCTAACATCCAATATAATAAAAACTGTAAGCAAAGTTTCCACAACATTTAAAACTATTATGCCTGCTGCAACGTGCTGGAACATAAAATACTAATCCCACTGACATGTGACTTAAGAGAAAGTTACCTTTCTTTTACACTACCTAAATATGACAAACATGTTGCAATTTACACTCTTAAAACCCATTCCTCCGAATTTCGGACTAGTTATATATTTACTTTTTTCAAAAGACTGTGTAGCTTCAAAATTCACAGGGTTCAGATTAGCGAAGTAACATCATACGAAATCAAAATGAATGCTTACCTAAAGTTTTATTCAACCAATCGGCAATGTCTTCCCGTAACGGTTCAAGATGTCTTTGCTGCGCATCCATGATGCGCTGCTGATAAAATTGCAATATCTCAGCTTCGGTTTGAGGTAACTCAGGGTTGCTCACTGATCCACTGCGGCTCCAATACAAACCATTTATTCCTCTAGCCACCCACTCTGGCCGACCTTCAAAACGCCGCTGGGTTTCACAGCGTCCCGGGCCGGGCGAACTGCACTGAGACTCACTCATCGTGTAGTAAAACGAAACTTTCTTCTTTTTCTGCGTCCCGCTGTTAAAAAGCTTTCCTAAAACGAACATCACTTCCTTATAGCACACATCAAACTTTTAACATACGTTCATTAGTATCAATCACGATCTTACTATTCCCACTATTAGCGCAGCTAAGCAAAGGAAATATTGGCAATAGAATACTAAGGAGAATTCCATAATCGCGCCATAGTTAGGTCTTGTAAATACGTAATAAAGCAATAGTTGAAAACCCCAAAGCAATAAAGCAACCAAGAACCTCTTAAGGCTCCCAAAATCTATTTCAATTCTTTTTCAGACTGACTACTAAAAATTACGGTATTAAACATGCTAAATGGGAGGACCCATAGAACAGGCGAAATTCCTTGAAATTTTTGTTTTCAACAACACAGTGAGGTACGGAGTTGCAACTGTTCTAAATGGCGTACATGGCAAAATGTACTAAAACGAGTTGTAATGTTTAGATTAAAAGAAACAAATCCGACATTAAATTTCATATTTGGAAGCCTTGGCCGCATCTTGAAATGATGCAACTTGTAACATTCCAGTAAAATACGACTACTTCAGCGGTCAGAGAAGTCCAAGCTTCTTTAAAAGACGTCAAAAACTAGAAAAAGTCCATAATTGTTAACAAAGCTTAACAGCTGATTTTTTTTCCCGCAGAGCTGTTTGTTAAATCCCCGATTTTCAAGCAATATTATATTTCGGCCAAGTATTCACAAAAATTTCACTTCAACGCTCTCTTATTTATTTCTGGTTGTCATGCTCTCTCTCTCTCTCTGTTGTTACTCTCAATTTTTCTCTTAGCAGTAATAAATTCGCCGTTGGCTCATAAATCAATGTGGTCCATTGGAAACAACACGATCGCTTAAGGCAAGTAATCCAATAAGCAAGCAAAGCTAATGAAGGCTGCAAATGGGAGCGAGAAGAACTTGCATAGGAGATGCACGGGTTTTGGCGAAAGTATTACTAAAGGTATTTAGCAAAGTAACATTGTTATACAAAGAGATTAGGGAAAGAAATAATTATCTTCGAACAAGTAGATGTGTAGGAGTCTTAAGCGTGACTTGTCATGCAGTAGAGACTAAACAAAATGTCCGAAAAAAAGGCGCAAAAATGTGAAATGTCTTACTTTTTTTTCGATGCGCGGAATCCATGCGCGAAACTGAACAAAGAACTTAAAAAAACTAGATAACTTTGTGTTTCATGGTATAACTAAGAATGAGAAACTCAGGCTTAAAAACACGAAGAAAGTATTTATTTCACTTCTTGTATCATAGCTTCATCCCAAGGACCGTGAATATTTTCCTTGAATGACTGGGCATAAACGAACAAAACTGGACAGATTACATTAACCAGGACAATTATTAGCCCAAAGAACAATGTCATTACGCTGGAGACACTATATGTTACACTCAAGCTACTTAGGAAACAAAGTAACGAAATTATTGGGGAGTAATTACTACTTTGGTAAAAGAATGGGAATAATACAAAATAGAATACAGCTAAAGTAAGAAGAACGAAAGTATCTTGCGCGGTCATCAACCGCGAGGCTAAACAGATTGCGCCACAAATACTGGTGTTCAGCGAGACTGGTTTGGAAGCTTCACTAGCTCCGACGCCGTAGTCTTGAAACACTAAATGGGCTACGAACAATATGACCGCCATGGCGTAAATTGTGTCGGTACTAATCGAGTCTGTCAGTGTCCTTAGCATGGGACACGCTACATAGCCAATGAGTGCGTAAGTAAAAGAACTGCGAGCAACCGACCCCCAAGGCGCAACGTTTTCATTCGTGAAGACATATCGTTGCCAAAGGTAACAGCTGATAACTATAAGACTGTTAACGGCCATCAGCCGGACCGTAGATACAACAGCATCTTTTAACATGAAGTACACAGCAACAAAATTTGTTACCACGGAAAGCCACGTGGTTATCCGTGATGCGCCTAACAATGCGTGAGGCAGGGGTACGATTTGAACATGGGCGTTCCGTTTCAAATCGCGAAGAAACAAAGTTGCATCCGTATAATTATCTGATACAGGCTGTTCTTTATACAGAATCTTTTGCCATTCAACCATTGCCTTCGGTTGTGAGGAGATACGTAGGCAAATATTTTCTGTTCTCTTAGCAAAACGCCAAACGAATTTCCTAAACAGGAAGATCCGTTAGTTTTTACTCGGATGCTGAAAACTGATAATTTTTTTTATTTTAAACAATAAGCCATATCTAGTAAATCTGAATGTGCAAAGAACTGTCCAAAGCCTCTGCATTAAGACATATTTTTCTTACAGCTGGGTTGGATGAAAGAAGATACACAGTCCGGCAATTGGCTAGGCTTAATTCGATTTGCTAAGCTTATTCAAATTTTGGATGCTCTGTATGCTTCCTGCAGCGTCCTATCTATCGCATCTTTTGTTTTGTTGATAGGTATGAAAGTTTAGTCTCAATGTGGGATCTTCTTTCTGACAAGTCATTCCCTATGCGAACCGGCTCATCTTCCACGATTTCTCCATAAGGAAAATCCATTTCCGGATTAGCAATTTCTGTACAACTACGCTCCAAACTGGAATCTACAAACACATTCATTATGGAACGTTTGTATTCAACTCGCTATTTGCGCAGGGAGCCCTTCCAAGAAACCATTGCCAAAAAGATTATAGGAGAAAGGCTTCTAAGATAAGCTTGTAAATTAAAGGATACCTTCAGTTGCTCCTTTACTTGCGACAAGATCAAGATTTCTTCGTCGGAAATGTTCCTTAGCGTTATAAACAGACCCAAATACTAGCCTAGTAGCCAAGTCACACAATTTTACTTTCCGATGATTAGCCTTACAATTCTTTACTTATTCCGGGTATCCAGCACCTTTTGCAATCTAACAAGGTCTTGGTGCGAACTTGGAAGATTTGTCAGACTGTTTCATAGAATTAACAGACTAACTTTAAACTAGAACTGCTAATTCCTGATGGTGTCATCTGGAGTTTAAAATAGAAAAGCCATATCCACGAGCTTTTATATGCCTTTGTTTCATAAAGTAATATTTTAACAGAAACAAAAATCAAGAACTCTAAGGTCTGACTACTTAAAATAACATACTCGTGCATGTATAAGTAGACTTACTGAGAATGGTTGAAACGTCACTAAAATTTGCACAAGTACCTGTTTATTCTGAGCTGCATTAACTTTTCAAATATTAATATTTAAGAACGCTAAATCAAGACAATTTTTTTTTCAAACAACTGTCTGGATCGTCAGGAAAGCTTGGCGGTAGAAGGTAAAAACTGAATGTAAATAACAGCCTCTTTGTTGTCACTTTCCTGAAAAATTGAAGTTAAGGTTAAAAGTAAATGGCCTTGGGAGTATACCTATTTAATGTGAAAAATTTTGTAGCTTTTACCAAATGCAATTAGGAATTAATTGACACAATATTACCTGCAAAGACTTCTCTCGAATTCACCAAAACAATGCCAGCAAAAATCAATTCCCAGCGAGGACGGTGAAATGCGTCGTCAAGTCAGCTCGTACGACACCTAGTAGGAAGAACTAGAAAGAATGCGTCTCATGCAGCGGACAACTGTAGGCTCGAGTCTCCGTGTACCAACTTTCAACGAGTGTTAGGGAATCCACGTAACTCGGGAAGGAATGAGCTATCGTGAACCCGTAAATCATAAAATGAATATGCTATTTAAAAAATAGTCGATTAAACTTACCACGAAGATAGTGTGTAATTTTAGAATCTATAATGAATTGCAAAATTAAAAAACGCTACTCGTTCTAGAGCCCAAAGTGTAAATTCTCGTGTTCGTTACGGCTAAACGAGTTGACCTTTAGATGATTTCGCAAGCTCAGGAAAGTTAAGCTTTCGTGGTAACTTAAAAGCCTACCGAGATTCTGAACGATTTTATGTAAAATTTGTAACTGTTCGATGTAAAGCTTATTCGTAATTGACTTTTAATCGATTTGCAGAATCGACCTCAAAATTTATTAATTTTAGGGAGAGTGCAAAGCTGCAGAACTCCGAAGACAATAGTAGAAAAACCGCCAATTTGGCTTTAGATTCTTATAAAAATAATATGGTGTCATGTCAAATCTTACGAGACTTATTCAAGTATATTTTCTGTCCTTGGAAAGCCGGATATTAAATACATCTGAATTACTGTGGAGAAAGTCGACAAATCTTGATTGCGACTAGCGTCACTCCACAAGAAAGGTATTCGACCTATCGAGCTCACATATGCAACTTGCAGCACCGGTACGAATCTGTATATACACTTATGTCGAAGAATTACTTCACGTCCCTGGGATCGAGTTTTTTTTTTTAATGTGAATCTATGTTCAATATTAAGAAGTAATTTTGAATTGGACAACATTAGTGCAAACCGAAAAAAATTGCCTTCTGTCAAGCTGATTGTTATTGGCGTGATTTTACAGTATTTCATACACGTTATGGCTCAGACCCTAGGTTATGTCGGAGAACCCACTGCACACGTACATCTACTGTGGATTTTGGTTGGTACGTAGACAATAACCGCCGATAAAACAAATGATTCCATGTACAAAAAAAACGGCCAACAGGTGTAAACTATTTTGACGTACGCCCAAATGTTACATCTGAAATTTCTTATTCCTTAGAAATTGCAAAGCAATCAAGCAAAGATGCCACAAATCAGTGTACCTAAACCAGCCGGGGTGTTAGGCTATGTAAGATTGAACAAGTTCTATCCTATCCTAAGCTTATCCGAGAAAACCTCGAAGACCCACAATACGAATTCAAGCAATCGAGAACATCTACTTGAATGAATAGTCTTTTTAATATGGTCGATAATATGTATTCATAAATAATTTCTTAGGATAGTCTAATAACGGGCGGGGGCAGGGTAGGCAGCGGGGGCGGAGTAGGCAGCGGGAGCGGGGTAGGCAGCGGGGGTACGGACGGTGGCCCAGACAGCGGCGACTTCAGGGGTCAGGGCAGGGGCAACGGGCAAGTGGTCACCCTTGGGCTGGAAGCCGTTTTCGTCAGCGACCCAGGTCAAAGTGAAACGTTGGCCATCGGGGGCAACCCAGTAGGTGGAGCCTTTGTTGGTGTTACCGTACTCGTAGCCGATTTGCTTCTGGGCTTGGGCTTCTTCGCGAGTAGTGGCATCAGATCCAGCGTAGCTATAATCATGGTTTATTAGATAACTTGTTGTTTTGAAAAATCACCAAACTTACCTCCATTGGCTGCTACCGTCAGGGTTGCGGACATCGCTTTGGCTCACGATGGTGATCTCAGGCTGCTTGGCATAGCTAGGGTAGGCTTGTGGGTACACACTAGCAGCAGAGGCAGCAGCCAAAAGAGCGGCGATGATGAAGAATTTCATGGTTGGTTGATTGAAGTATCAGCGAACGGAACTGAACTGATTTGACTCTAGTTTTGCGACCACTTTTATACCTAGGTTTGGGAAAGGGAATTGGAGCAAGCTTGGCCCATTTGCTCTGTTTCTAGATCGCCTTGAGGATGGGCGATCTCGTTCCAGGCATAGCTTTTACTTTCGTTTAACACCCATCTAGCTTGCTCGTAGATACATTTCGCATTTGACTTACGGAGCACCGCATTGATAACTCCGTCCAACCATGTAGGTGAAGGTCATCTTGAAACAAAATTGGCCTTCAAAATGGCCAGTTACTGAAAGTTACCTGAACTATAATATTAGACTACATCAATAGCTGTCAAATAAGGTGTAAAACAATAGGGTTAAATTTGGATTTCATCAAACTTCGGTAAAATTTTCATTTTGGAAACGAAAAGCTATCCGAGTATTATCAACTTGAAAAGGAGAAATTGAAGGCTTTTTATCTCACTAAGAAATTCCGGTATAGTAGCAAAAAGTTTTCAGTAACGAAACAGAATACTGCACATTGTTTGTTACAGGTAACACTAGGAATTGTTTAATGAAATCGTTTATTTTATGACATCACATGCGTCAAGATCCATTCAAAGTCAAGGAAAGTGAAAGTCGATCCATGTCTAATCTAAAAGTATTTACGTATTTGGTTGTTCTGTTTTTGTGTAGCCGTTCACTGGTGCGCCATGATGCTCGAATTCTTTCGATTTTGCGGCTTGGTTCTACAAGAAATGGGTAAAGGATAGTAAAAATTTATAGAGAAGTACTAATCCAAACACACGTTCTTAATTCATGTAGTTTAGCACGTCGGAGTTAAAAAGAAAATTATCATGCTCGTGTAAAAAAATCAAGCTGTTTTCCTAAGTTAATTGATAAATACATAATCAATTCAAATGTATGGAAATTAACTGAAATTTTATAAGGATTTAGATGAAAGTTTTTTTTCTACATAGGTACGCAAGATGTATGCTAAACTGATTTTAATTTTCAGTCTTCATTTTTTTTAATTGTGGTTTTTGACAGTGCACTACTCGCAGCTCTGTTGAAATGCTCTCTTGTTAGCTCTCTTTACTTTATGTACCTGGTCTCCCTTACTCCCCCCCCCCCCCCACACACACACACACATTTCTCTTTTATGTCACGTAGTGCCCAGGACTTGGAAAAAGATGTTTCTGAAGAAGAAAACTTTTAGCTTTCGCAAAACGAATGAGGCCGTTCTGTCAAGCTAAAAACGGAACGTAGAAATAATGACGTGTGGCTCTCAGTATTCAAAAGTACAAGCTAGCGATATTTATTTAAAAAGGGTAATAATGGGAAAAAATTCAAATGGTCTTCGAAAAAATGCGTGGACGAAAGTGAAGCCACTCAGAACCACATTCAGGACCGTATCCACTTAGCCCTCATACCATTTTATCTGAAAGCACTCAAAGGTATCTTCTTGCGCAGGTCAAATTTGATTGTGTAGTTTAGTGGCGCAGCCCAGGCCTACCCCGAAATCCTTAAAAAAATTCTTGACTCCTCCTAAAATAAAAATTTAGTTGAATTGAGGCAAATTGAGGCAAATTCGCTGCGCCCCTGCCCAGGACACCCGTCGAAACGATTGTAACAGCCGATTTCTCGACCGTGGGATACGAGCCGGGAAAATGGCAACACTGCATGACGGAGCTTGTTTCGAAGTGCAGAACTTACAGGTGTGAGAAAATCCATCACAGACACATAAAAACGGATTTCCTAAATTTAAAGATAGTAATTAGCAGAAATGATCCTCAGGAACAACTCTACTCAGTAAGAAAAAAAAGTACGTTTTGTTTATCTATAGGTGTTGTCATGGTAACCGTCGCGTTTGAAAACGGCGCCTCCAGAACGCGTCGCATTTTACTATTTATATAGTTTTTCTTTAAGTACACTCTTTCTTGGTTGAGGTGAAGCTAAAATGTTCCAATATTTTTCATGACTGCAACTGCAAACTTTAGTTATGGTACGTTTAGTATAACATTAGACATTTTGCTGGTAGATTTCTTATGGGAAAATACACGTTAATGTTTAATTATGTCAGTTTTGACCCAACGGATTATCTGGTAGAAACAAGCGAGGGCCTCCTAGTTTGAAGGTTAGTTTATCTTATTTTATGTATTTAATAAGCAAAGAATAGAGATAGAGATACACCTGCTTCTAGTATTTATACACTCCGATACTAGTTAAGTTCGTGGCACGAGTAAAAACTGACAATGTGTGAAATGTTATGGACCCAATTCTCCATTACGTATAGTTTACTATGTTCATACGTCCCCAAATATGTTCGAAACTTACTTGCATTCAGTGGCGTCGTGCACTTCAAAGATTGGGGGGGGGGACGATTTTGCATTTCTCTTAATAAAAGAGTTAATGAGTTATAAATGAGTTTTAAATGATACCTTTTTTTTCAGGATGGCAAAAAAATTTTTTTGGGGGGGGCCGGGCCCCCCCGGCCCCATATGGCACGACGCCTCTGCTTGCATTTGTTCAATGATAAACTCGAATGTATCCTAACTCTTATGCAATTTCCTAACCGATCTTTCTGCTTTCATCAAACGAACACCAGAGCCCGCTAATGGGTTTCAAGCATGTCCGTTCCACTGCAATAAACGTTTCCCCGAGTTCGCACGTTTTGCTTAAACTCAAAAATAATGGTGTTGTGGTCAAATTGAGTTTCGTCGTTCTGTTTCCTTCTAAGCTCTTGTTGAAGCAGTTTTGCTTAAAATTTCCTTACTTGTGATTTGACGTCGAGGTTACTTCCAGTAGTAAGTCAAAATTAAATTTCGAAACTTCAGAAAACGTGTTTATTTTTTCATTTTTATTTAATTGATTCGGCATATTGAGGAAACAAACCTTTTGAAAAATATTGTTCACTTCTGAAGGCTTTTGCAAAATAAAACCTCTTATTCGTCGTTTTAAACGCGTAAAACTATCCATAGCTATAATTTTAGTGTATTCAAATATATTAAATACTTTTTCTCATTACTGATTGAACCTGCCGTCTGTTTTTGTTTCGGACTATAATCTCTTTCCTATTTTTCTTTTCTTTTTTTTTCCAGAACATCCGGCATATGATGGTTGCAAGATGCAGTGCGCTCCGGAATCTGAGGATGTTTCTGTGAACAATAATCCTACAAACTCCTCAACTAATGAAACATCTCAGCCGCAGTTCAATTTCGACAGCCAAGTGCAAGCGGTAACTCTTCCGTCAGCTTGTTTCCCGCGGGAAGGGACAGTTCTTTTGATTCCAGTCGAAATCTGTTCCCAAGTATTTTCGAATTCCATCGAACAGTGTTCTCAAGAAAACGGTAACTCAGTGAGCATCATTGAATGGCAGCCTGCGTCTCAGAACGGGGCTTCTGAAGCTCGTACTTCCACAAGCATATTACCAATTCAGTCTCCGAAAAGATACTCCCAGACTACAAGTCTGGTTCCGGTTTCAATTGCAAATAACATGCCTGCATCCAAATCAAGCGATTCGAAGTATATTTTGTACTCACCGCTTTGAATTATTTGGTACTAACATTATTTCATGTGTTGATTTCAGCTCTTTAACTGGGAACACCATTATTATTGATACAGCTCAATTTGAGCTTCTGAAAAATATGGCCTCAGACAATGCTGGTGTGAAAACTGGCCTCGAGGCCAAGGAAAATAATGCCAAGGGATCCGGCAAAAGTAAATTGACATTGGAACAGTATCGAAAACTTACAGGAATGCATCGTGTAATTAACCGTAAAATAGCTTCAAATTCCCTTAGCAAATCGGTGTCTGGACCTTCTTTGTCACAGACCGTGAGCAACGTTTCTAATTCTAGTACCACGTAAGTGAAGATACTTTTTATTTGGTTATGTGTTACCATCCGAAACATAGCAGAGGCGCATCTCACTCTTTGAACTCCAGTTGTACGGAACTCTGACTTATCGGGTGTTTGGAAATAGCGCTCATATAAAAGCTTTTTTCTTTTTTAATACGTTTTTTTCTACGAGCGAAATTATTTGCACTTATACGACCTAAGGGAATTGAATTTTCACTAATTAGTACGTAAAACTGCTAAATACTCTTACGGTCATTGTAAGCTTGTTGGAGTGTTCTTTTTCTAAATATGCGGTTGTCGTTCGGTTGCTCTAGTTCAGGCTACTGTGTTTTAAATGTAGTAGATAACGTGGCTTGTGTATCTACATTTACTTCTGATACGATTAGTAAATTATTTTCTTGGAATTTACAGAAATGGAAGCGGAACAAAAGTTGGAAACGGTTCAGAGGTATTTAAACCTTTCGTCCAAGGAATCCACAGCTAAAGTCTTTTTAACTAGGTTTCCTCGGCAAAAGTTGGCAAACATTACGTTGTCTGCAACTACTGTGGCTTTTCTTCGTATAATTTAGAAAAATGCGGTCGGTGTCAGCGAAAAGTGTGTAGTGAATGGAAGGTACGCCCTCAACCCGTGAGCAGCACGCTAACAGTTCAAGAAGTATGCTATTCCTTTATTTATTGTGTATTGTGTGATTAACGTGTTTTCTCTTCGCATCGTCAAATGTCAGCCTAAATACCAGGAGTGGGTTCGTCGATCCTGCTCGTCTGAATCTCGCACCGAGGTTCGTAAAACAGTTGTTGTTAGACGACAAACTCGAGAGGCGGAAGAACCTCCTTGTTTAACACTTTCGTCCGACGAGGAAGACGCTAACATCTCATTGTTCCAAACCCCGAAAAGTATTACCAGTACGGACAGTTCGTCATCAGCAGAATCCCAAATTGCTTTCACTGCTTTTAATATGACTCCAGAAGGTAAGCAGTTGAAATTCGCATTATGAACTTGCTTAACAGAAAACCCACACAAATACACGCTTTTTCTTAGTTACAAGAAAATGAATTGAAAAGCGAAACACTAATGAATCATTTTTATTTTCCATATAACAATTATTACCTTTTTTTAAATTTAGAGTTAGCCAGTAAGAGTTTGGAAGAAATCGTGGCTCCCAAAATCGGAACTCAGCCATATGTGTCAGTACGTTGCCGTGGGGCACGGTTTGGTCCTTATAAAACTGTTCTGAAGGATGACGTCTTTTTTACGGAACACCTCATCTTCATGAAAGCAACTCGACAGGGCAGTCAGGAAAACGAGTTGGTCTGGCTCAATAGGGAGGAATTAACGTGCATTGATGTTTGTTTCACTTCCTCTTCCCCCATCGCGTTTATCCGATGTTCGCTTGATTGTCCAAAGCGAATTGCTAAGCAACTAAACATAGACATTTCTAATGAAGGTCTCTCTTCTCAACATGGTAGCTGGTTCTATTGTTGGCTAAGAAATACTTATCTCTTTCTTTTTGTCCATTTAGATAGCTTGAAATGCTTTATTGTTCTTATGTTGGACTCTGTCAGCGAGTCGGCCCAACTTAGTCTAAAACAGATGTACAGTGGGA
>JAGQDJ010000211.1:0-81845 GCA_022885665.1 Triops longicaudatus
TCAAAAGACGACTAGCCACTGCGGCCTGCAGTAATCGGATATGATCTGCGTTGGGGTGAAAGTACAAATGCGTATTGCCCACGACTAGTCTTCGTCCAGGGTGTTCCACACTCTCCAGTACGCATATCTGTTGTATATGTAAGACACAAGGTCAATAAGGCACTAACAGATAGAATTCACAGACTATTTTTACCAACACAGAAGTAGTTCTGGCAGTCACGCGGTTAAACAGCGCTTCGTTCTGTTGTAAAGATTGCAACATGTCGGCAAATATCGGACTGGACTGGATCTCCTCACCCAGGACAACTACAGCACTCCACCAGCCTAGACAGACACATCTGGTAAGGTTTCAATGAAATTAAGTTACGCTATTGTTACGCGATTGATTTATTTTCTCATTATTTTTTATTGTTGATCATAGACACATTTCAAACTTGGTTCAAGGTAACGTCACTAGTAACGCTAATGTCGTTTTACTCGAACAACGCAAAGAAAAGTTGCCATGTTTGGTACAAGTACCAGAGAATTTCGCCAGCAATGGGATTTCACTCACGCTGTTAACCACACACACACACACACAAAAAAAAGATAAAGGATTTGCAACAGCGGAATTTGGAAGAAGGAAAAGACGAACAATCTATAAACGTTTTGTTGGGGAATGCAATTGTTCCTGAGCCAGAAAATTATAAAAAATGATGACGTAAGTTAGCATAATGCATAACATAACATAACCTAACGTGCCTGACATAATATAACGTAACACATCTAACCTAACCTCATCTAACATAATAACATAATGTAATGCAACTAAACTAACCTAACCTTAACGACGTAACACAACATACCTAGCCGAACCTTACATGATGCAATCTAACCTTATCTTACTACATAGCGCATGTTACATTTAAATTAAATTTACACTGGGATATCAAGAATTTGCCAACACTCGTGGCACACGACATTCGGACACAAAAACAGGAAAAGAAAAGAATTCAGAAATTCACAATAAAAGCTGACATGCGGTCACTGGAACACACGATAAACTTATTAATCTTACTTAATCAAATCCAACTTAATTCAATTAATGTAACCCATATGGTGTAACATCATAACATAGTCTAATTAAAGCTAATATTTGAGTACGACCCCAATTTTCGCCCCCATAAGCAATTATAGTGTATTAAAATCACGGTTCAATAGTTTTTCACCAAAATGCTGCAAAATCCTGGTAATCGCTTCATCCCAATTCTTACCTTATTTGCTTATACATTTAATCGTTTTCTTATGTTTGAACTTATTTGGGGAGAGAAAAAGCGCAGACTAAAAAAATTCAGACCTAAAAGCGCCCCTCCCTGCAAATTAAATCAATTAAAGGATGAAAAGACTTGTAAACGGAAGTGCAAAAGCGAATATGCACTTAAACCCGCATAATCCACATCAATTTACATCAATCTTCAAAACAGCAGTTTAGGCATGCTGGATAAATTAAATTAGACTTCATCCATTCTCCGATGGCGTAAGAAACCTTCCAGGCTTTGAACCGCATGCTAAGAGAACTATCATTCTTGCCTACATATCTTGGGTAGGACGTATTTTAGACTACCATTCAGGGGTGACATTCAGCATAAGACTGTAAAACTTTGAGATTACCTAATAATCTACAGACGCAGCCTTATTAGACAAATTTGGGTGGAAATCCTGTGCTGTTGATATAAGACGCACACCCCAAAATTATGAATCCGCACAGCTTGTAAACAACTGAAAGAAAGAGCGCGCCTTTTCGAACGTTTTGTTGGTGTTGGTCTGTTTTAAGTCACACTGCGCCATCTAACGGTCACATTATCGACTATTTCTTACCATTTCATATTTCTGATCTTTGTCTAAAGGTTACGGCCTTTTACTCTATATAATATTAGTACTATTCTAAATAATCTTATAAGACACCATATCCTCGTTTCTTTCATTGCTGCGTCCTCCATAATCTGCCTACACTTTTCGAACGTTACAGTTTCGCGCCATATGAAATATAACTACAAAGTTTCACAGAAGATGACAGCTTCTGACGAGGGCAGAGTTTGAAAAATGGAAGGCAGAGAAGTAAGAAGCACCACGAGAGGTCTGTGGAAACCAGGATACCGTTAGTAAAGGTAAAGATGAAAGCAAAGAGCCGGAAAAGCCATCGGAGGAAGAATTGCCAGTAGAAGGCAGCAAGTGTCCTGGAAAAACAGATGTTAAAGAGGCTTTGAAGACTTTGAGAGAATATTACCAGCATGCTATTCCTGATCGAACGAAATTCGATGTGATGGAAGCAGAAGTGCTGTGCCGATTGCAATTGTGTATCTATCGGGAATCCATGGACTGATGTAAAAAAATTGAAATTTTATCCAAATTTTTGAAAATTAATGGAGTTGTAGAAATCTATGAGAATCGCTAAAAAGCTATTGCAGCAGAGTTTTGGATTTTTTACGGAATTATTGTGAAAAGTTGAGCTGCGATTTCAGTTCGTGATTGTTCATTTATGGTTCTCAGAAAACTAAATATTACGGAAAAATTTTCGCTCCAGAAAATTGAGGTATTTGGAATTTCTATTTGAACAGCTCACAGACGTTGGACTGAAAACGTTCGACGAGTTGAAATCAGTAAAATGTACTGCTTTAAACGCTTGCTGTCTTTCGAAAACTAAGAACTTGTACGTGAAGTAAACAAAATAAGAAATACAATTTTTCCTATGAATGTACGTAAGCATGTATGTTAAATACGACTCCATAAGATGGGCATTTTTAAAGGGAACAAGCTTCACCTAAGTTGTTGTTAATTTCTACTTAAGTCAGTTCAACAGTAAGAATTTTGACAATTTCAGGCCTCAGCTGCTAAGTTGCTGTATCAGAAACTTAATTCTCGCAAAGTTTTTATTATTATTATTGCAAAATTTTTTCACGCCATTTTGGTTAGTAGAGAATTTTTCTTGGTCTTGAATTTAGGAAATAGATGACTAGTCATACATTCGTAAATTCAGAACAACCCAAAAACCGGCCGACTGCGTAAAACATATTTATTTTTGTTTGTAGTGAAACAAAACAATCTTATTGGGGGAGCAGTTTCCACGATGTCATTCTTCGAATGGACTAGTCGAAAAAAAAATCCTCGAGTTTTCTGCTATTTTTGCTAAAGAATGAAAACAAAAGTACTTTTTTCGCAATCTTCCAGTTTTTCGAATTACCGTTACGCTGACGAAGTGGAAAACTATAAGTTTAACCAAGAAACTTTGTAAGAAACTCCGGTTGTAGGTAGCAAATGTTAATGAGTCATTAATACCCACTGGCTAAAATCGGCGTTTGACGATTAACTGAAATAATTCCGCGAACAACACGCAAAAATTCTCCATGTAATTTCGCGCTTACAATTTTAGTACATCGCGGCAATTCTTCCGTTACTGGCTTTTACAAACATGTGTACATTTTCAGAGCGATAACCCTGTATCAACTGTGTTATACTTTTACACGTAAAAGTTCAGAAACTATTAAATTAGGTAGCTCTGATCTCAAAACAATGCTTTACGTAAAACCCTCTAACCTACCAAACCAGGCTTCGAGCCTGATAATAAGCTCTACTGTTAGTGGCTTTTTAGGGCAATTTTGCAAAAAAATCTTACAGTGGCGGCTTCTCGAACCGAAAACTTAGGTACAAGTCGGCTTTCGCCTAAAAAGCTTGAAGACCACTGTATAAATATTAAAAAAAAATTTATTGTGAGTATTTTGTCCAAAGCTTTGTAGACTTCCTTATTTTCTTAATTATTATAATCACATCTTAAAAATCATTTATGATTTTAAAAATCATAAATGATTTTTAAAAAACGCCGCACAAATTTCGAGGCAAACGTCTACCGATAAATGCCACCCTTTCCAAGCTTGTGTAACTTGATCGCAACATATGAAGTTGCTGTACTACAACTGCATACTAATCTAACTGCTTAGTAACTGTGGCTAGCTAACCACCATCTCAAATGGGGTTTTTACCAATCTCCGTTCCTAGGGTTACCATCTCACGCGGATAAAATTTAAGGACTACTTAGGAAATTTTTAAGGACACACAATAATTCCATTAATTATACATACTTACTTAGTCAAGACATCTCCTAAGTATGATAACGAAAGACTGTGGAGAGCCGTGCAATGTCTCAGAGCAGCCAGCAACACACAAATGATTACACACGAGTGCGTATAGTATACGCACGTATACATTACACACGTATACGCCGTATACGTGTGTAGTCACTAGCCGCTTGCCATTAGCCAATAGGAAATGACAGTTGCATTCCCCTTCAGCAGCGTGTGTTTGACTTTGACGGCTATAGCCGTTGTCCACGGCCCGCTATGCCGAACGGCTAGCCATTTTTAAACAGAACTTGAAACTGCATGCGTCCGGCATGTATTATTGATGTTTTAGTCCTTTTATTCTGACAAAATATCTACTAATTTAGCAGCAACTCCCATTTAAGGACATATTTAAGGACAAACACCCTTAAGGACGGGCATACCAAATTTAAGTACTGTCCTTATCATTTAAGGACGGATGGTAACCCTATCCGTTCCTCGGATCCATTCAAAATGAGCAAAAACGCCAAGCGGGAATTTGCTTCTCTCTTTCTCTGTTTACAAATTTGCATGCGTATCTTTCCTGCGCTTCAAGGTCTTTTTTGCAACGTTTGATCTTTGTAACACTGCGCATGCCCGTACTCAATAAGTTGTACGAAACCTTTTTAGGTGAATTACGCACAGGCCTATAGATAAAACGAAAACCTGAGCCTCAACATGAGAAACCCATAGAAAACTATGGACATTCTAGCAGGTTAAATGCGGTAAACTGGCTTCGTTTTTTTTTTTTTTTTTTTTTTCCTCTAGTCTTTTTAGTAGCCTTCCGTACTGAATTGCGGGCCAAATTAGAAGATGTTGCGGTTGCAGCGACCGCACTGGTTTGACAGTAGTGCGTGGGAAACCGTGTTGGACGATTAGGCTGATTCTCTCGTTTAAGTAACAACAGTAAGGAGACTATTAATTCTTAATTTTCTGCCATGGTCAGTGTGAAAGTGAAGAAATTCCTAGATTTAGAAAAATAAACATGACAGATGAACATACCGCCATTTTACAGTGCACCCTAAACTTACAAGTTTTGCGTCTTATGGCAAATTACGTGGGGATATTTTCAGTCGGTTTTGCGATTTAAAAACTACAATTTAAAAAATTTGGGTCGAAACGTACTGCGGGATTTTCTGGAATGAATTTTAGTGAAAGAAGTTTTAAAATCTGGTAGATACTTTTTGAAAAATCGCTTGAAAACGTTTTAAAAGTGTTGGCATCCGGGGCATACTGCCGCACTTTTGTAGCGGGCATAAGGAGCAGTTCAAAGCCATTGCAGGCAAACAGCGGGGTAAGGAAATTGAAGAAAGATCTTTGAAAACGTGAGCCTTGATATTACCGTAAACACGCCTTCAACAAAAAGAATACTTTTCCTTTCCTTCAGCCAGCTTGCATAGAAGAAAAGCACAGCATGTGTGCCGCGCCTACTTGGTGCGGTTTGTTGGAAAACAATAAAAAATCGTGATACCACCAAGTTTTAAGTTTATGCTACGCTCACATACTTTATAATAGGTTATTGCTCAACTTCTAAGTACGTAAAGTTGTTTTAGGAAATTGTTTCGCTTATTTTGCTGTCTGGTTAGGTTGCTGCTACGTCCGTTCTTTATTTTGAACGAAAGCAGTACATATTTTACTATTGTTTAGTTATATGTTTTAATCTATAATTATTTTTTAGTCAGAAATGCGTATCTTTAGGTGCTAACGTAGCTTAAAAAATTCTCAAATCGATTAGTCTGTCCAATTTGAAAATTTTATCGCTTCGCCACAAGGAGAGAAGAGAAACTGAAAATTAAAGTGTCTATTTTGGTTATAAAAAGAAAACGACAGTTTTCAATAAGTTTAGCTATAGGGAAAAGTTAAATAACCGCTTTTCGTTTGTGAAGTATTTCAATTTAATTTATAATCCTGTATTTTAAACTTATTTATACGCATTTTAAAACATTTAAACATCGAACTTATCGCTATAGCAAGCGATAACAGAATGTCGCTTTCCGCACATTAAGTGTCTATTTTTCTAATTAGCACTCATGTGTTTAATAAAGTTTAAAATATCTAAATACGAGGTATGCTATTAACGGGTTGTTTTCGTATAGTTAAGCCTTTTAAGCAAGCAAAGTGTATTTTGTAAAATATTTTGAAATCTTTTATGGAAAAGTTCATTCATTGAAAAAAGTATGCACATGGACAAGAACTTCACATGGGCGTTAGAAATAGACGAGATGAGACAAGATTACGCTTTGGTAGGAAGTCCTTGTCTTATCGCATTCTTCCGTTAAGTCTATGTTTCTTCGTTATAATGTAGGGGGATGTGACGTCGCGCCACAATTACAGGGATAATAGAGGTTTCAAGTGTCCCTAACTTACGGCAAACTGTTTAGTAGGCGTTACCGTGCAATTAGAAAATACGAAGCAAACAGTAGTGTCACCTATTATCGGAAAGCATCTCTAAAATTGCCATACCGGGCCCTTAACCATAACTTATTAGTCGGTAATGTGCCTGTTAGATGGCACAGTTTGACTTTAAGCAGACCAACAACAACAACTATAACTTATCCGCACAACGCTTTCGGGCATTTGTAGGAATAATATTACTAACAACACTTCAGAAACTAAAGTTAGGACTTCGTTTCGGATTATGATTTTTAAAAGGCAGTTCGAGACACAGTGCTTGCATTTTGTGTATGAATTTTTTCCTACAGGAAATTTTTAAATCAAGATACACTGTTTTAAGATATGTCTTTGAACATTTTAACAATCAATTTAAAGATCCAAAATTGGCTGCCGCCCTTGCCAATGGGCTTTATGCCCACAACTGCTCTGCATAACTACGCGTTTTCTTATGGCGTGCAGTTTGCCTTTAGTTTCTTTTTTTTCTTTTTTTTTACAAGTTTTGCTATTCATACTTTGTTCCCTAAAAGTGAAAATTTCACCAACCGACTTACGGTTCAGTATGAGCTTAAAAATCACCGACACATAAATCGGCTCGGCGAAAATGGTTTACAGGCCGGCTTTTGTCTGCCCTAACTATCTTGAATGAAAAACTTCCTAAGTTTGGTTCTTTTCACTAGATTTTTTACTGTACATTTCTACTTAAATCAGTCGGTGAAAGTTTTACGTGGCAAAGCTGAAATCAATAAAATGTGCATTTATTGATTTCGAAAAATTGGAAGGAAATAATCTAAGACCGGAAATATCTCAAGTTTCTTGCCGGAGACCTAACTCCGGTTTTGGATTACGAGTATTATAGTCTGTCGTCCTCATTAAGCATACTTACGACACAATTACGACTCAGCTTCTGTTTGTTTGTATTGCCTATTAAATTTTCAGAATTATTGGAAGAAGGATGCTTTTGACAAAAGTTTAATCTTAACTCAAATTTAGAAGCTGATTTTCGTGTATCTATTACTTTGGTAAGCTTTCGCCCAAATTGACGGACTTGGGGAGTTCGGTGTCAGAGTCCTCTTTCGGTACTCCTGCAGGAAGTCTTGAAGGTTTGTTATGTATATGACACTCTGTGACAAAACAATTCCTTTAATCTGTAGGAGAAAGGGGGGCAAAGCAGAACCATTTCACTTTTTTCACTGTAGAAATAAAGTCATCCGGCCAATTTGCATTAGTTTAGTTTCTTTGAGTATGAAAGCCTAATCATTCAATTATTAGCTCCAATTTTTTCAATATTTTCACCAACTCTGTCTGGCCTTCGAGACGCTCGAGGTCGTCACCTTTCTAGAGCCAAAATCGCAAAAACCGCAGGGTAAAACCAAACGGCACTGGGGCTACCCGAACAGGCTCGAGCTTTCTTTATCTGTTGTGAAAACTCTTAAGAAATTTAAGCCAGTACAAAGAAGGATATCAATCACGTCCTACAAAGCAAAAAACGGTCGTCTCGAGAAGAAAAGATAAGAAGTTAGAGACAAAATCCACTGAACGTCATTAAGACATCGCCAAAATGTTTGGTTTCTGAAGGGAACGCAGAGCCCCCTGTAGCAGAACAGCGAAACGGCATTCGGTTTTGCCCCGGTGTGGTCGTTGGGGGTTATCCCGGTCAGGTCGACAAGAAGAAAAGGGCGTTTACTTCCTAAACAGCTGCATAATCAACATGAAATTCAGAAATCTTTTCAAGCGGCCACTATAGTATAAGAATTCAGAAGCAAAGGCATTTTTAGCTCGCATATTTGCGCATATATACAATACCGACCATGGACTGTCAAATTTCCAGCAGCCGCACTAAAAATTTCAGATTTTGTTGCTCTTCTAGTTTGCGCTTTATGAAGCTCAGACTTCGGCCATACAACAAACACGTTTCGACCATATAGTGATTTTTTGAAAATTACGCAACTTGCCATGATGCAAGGAAGTAAAAAAGTCGGGTTTGTCCCTGTCCGATTTCGCCCCCCTCTCCCCTCTTTACCTCCCAATTAAGAACCCCTGTTAATCTACGTTCGCGTTTGTGGGTGCGATTACTTTCCAGGTTTCAAGAGGAAATCTTTTGCAAACTATGGCGCTAATGAAGAACTGCTGTTTTTGCATTTCTCCTCGAAACGGAGCCATAGCCATAGCTGCGTTCTATCTCGTAAGTTTTCCTAAAGCAATGAGCGACGAACTTGTTTTCTCATACGTCGTAGACCATGACCGTGTTAGTTCTGATACTGGCGGTATTCGTTGTCTTTACTACGAGCTTGTTGAATCCAATCCAATGGGCGGTATTCGTTTTCTTAACTACGAACTTGTTGAATCCAATCCTATTTATTCTGCTTCTGTTATTTTTCATTGTTTCATGGATTTACTGCGCATTCTGTGTGGTACTCCTCATCGGAGCAATCAAGGTACCCATAAGACCGTACAGAAAGTACGTTATAATAGTTTCATGGACATTAGGGTATCCCTGTTCTTATGCTGCTATGGATTATCGTCGAGTTCCTTCGCGAACTACTCTTCTTATGTCCTTTCATTGCCCTGCCTTTTTACTCTGGAGTACCTTCACTGGCGGTGTGTATAGTCGTCGGACTAATAATAGGTAAAAATTTCTTTATACGTTTTGACAACCGTAAAGCTTTTGTCTTTTTTGCAGTTGTTTCTTTCTACTTCTGGTTATGTATAATTTCGGCACGAGAGCACTTCATCGAAGAATCACGTGGCAGAATCCATGGAAATCTCATAGCTTAAAGAAGAATTATTTCATCTGTGCAATGAAAAAGCAAGACTCCTGTCAACAGGACGAGACAAGCTCTTCTAGCTTAGAACGGGCCTACACAGAGTTCTTATTGTTTGTTATTCGACTTGTAATGTCATTATTCGCATCTATTAAGCACGCCAAAAATTCTACTATTTCTCTTCTGTTTATGAAGCTGGACTGCTTTGCTTTAACACATTGTGTAAATTTCATTATATTTCCTTAAGTTTTTGTAATTACTTCGCTAATAGAGAGATGCTGACGTTTGAAAATTGCGACAGTCGATATTTAAAATGCAAATTCCGTACACAAATGTTAAGGAGACGAAAAAGCCGGTGTTAGCTTACAGTTAATTTAAGTTTATTTGTACATTTTGCGAAAATTATTTCCATAGCAAATCTGCCACCAAGGCTACATGATCCGACGGGAAAACCACACTGGGCAACGCAGTGTGTTCCTGAACTTCTTCTATACTGGGCAATGGTACAACCTGGCAAAAAAAAAAAAAAAAAAATAAAAAAAAAAAAATAAAACAGTGAGAATTTTTCAACTATATTTTCTACTAAACGAGTAGAAGAAAATACTGACCTGTTCAACGGCAAAATGGTGTTCTTCGCAAAAAATATAATCCAAACATCCCACGAAGCCGCCCACGTAATTCGTGAAGGGCGGAGTCCCGCATGCGCTGAACAATTTGAAATCTTGATTAATCGACAAACCCTTTACTGCTTCTTCGGGGCCTGAAACACATGAAAAACAATTCAACTTCGCAGTCAAATACTTGGTTTACTACGCTTCAGAGTACTCGATCACGAAAACTTTTTATTGCATAGTTTCAAAGTAACCGCACACTTACAATCGCATTGCAATTTTCTAACTTAATTACGCGATAATTCTGTAACAGACAGTAAGATATTTGCAGCGGTGCTTTAAAAATCTTACGACAGTCTTACTTCAAAAGCAAAATAACAATAAAAGAAAAATGAGACAACTAACTGAAAAATAAGTCTATGTACTTTAAACAAAAACTACTCTTAAATGAATAAAAAATAATCAACATAAATATGTTCAAAATAAATAAAATATGCTCAAAAATTAAAAATATTTGTATGTTGGAAAATTTCTAAATATTTGAATAATTTTCGAATTTTACACAATTGGTAAATAAAAAAAAGTAATACAATCATCATTACTTACAGCTATTCCAGTCCAAATGCTCTTCAGGAATCGTCTGCTTCGTAAAAAGCTCGTAAACAGCAAACTCGGGGCAACTATTGAAATCACCACAAAAAAACAGTCTGACGTCACTGACTGAAGACTACAAATACGAAAATCGCCAAAGAATCCAATGACAGCAACAATATTCTTTTACTCAAGTTATTTACCTCGTGTTTGACGACCATTTGTTTCAAAAGACGACTAGCCACTGCGGCCTGCAGTAATCGGATATGATCTGCGTTGGGGTGAAAGTACAAATGCGTATTGCCCACGACTAGTCTTCGTTCAGGATGTTCCACACTCTCCAGTACACATATCTGTTGTATATGTATGACACAAGGTCAGTAAGCCACTAATAGATAGAATTCACAGACTATTTTTACCAACACAGAAGTAGTTCTGGCAGTCACGCGGTTAAACAGCGCTTCGTTCTGTTGTAAAGATTGCAAAATGTCGGCAAATATCGGATTGGACTGGATCTCCTCACCTAGGACTACACTGCAGCTCTCCACCAGCCTAGACACAGACATCTGGTTAGCTTTCAATGAAATTAAGTTCCGCTATGGAAAACTTGTTTGTTTAGTTAAGTTAGCTTAGCTTACTTGTTTTAAATTTGCCTATGGTTACGTTAGGTCAAGTTGTGTTAGGTTGGGCTATAAAGTTGTTACGTTAGGACCATAAAAAAAAAATTCAGGTACACACCTATTGACGAATTTATATACCAGGTTCATGAAGAGATGAAGTTTTCAGTTTAACGAAAAAATATACTGGTTCAGTAAGGTTAGTTTAGCTACGGCAAATTAAGAAGCTTAAATTTCGGAGTTCGGAACTCGATTTTACAGATAATAATTAAAAATGTATATAACAAAATATACAAAATCCACTCGTTTTCTGTGATAAACTTTACCTAAACTTTTCTCGATTGAAAATGCAGGCTAATCCTTCCACGACGGTTCCACCTTTTACACGGAATACCGCGTCGTACTTAAGCGACCGCAATAACGGTTGTAGGTCGTACTCGAATACCTTGGAATCCACTTCTTGTAAGCATATCACGTCAGCGTGGTAACCTGTTTCGCAAAAATGACTGTTATTGACCTACTTCATTGTATTTTATGAATGTTTTGTAATTTTATGTTGCGTTTTTTCATTTTTGTATATTCTATACTCATTAATGTATTTTTTACCAATAATTTCCTTCAGAAATAGCTGCTTGCGGTAGTCGATGGCTAATGCGTACGGAGGGCAATAAGGAAACAAGACGCTTCTGGTGTAATCTGAATCAGCGTACAAGTCAGCGAGAATATTGTACGACACCACCCGAAACCTAGAAATAAGTTTTCTAGAATCAACTATTTATTTATTTTTTAATGTCTATCATAGACACATTTCAAACTTGGTTCAAGGTAACGTCACTAGCAACGCTAATGTCGTTTTACTCGAATAACGCAAACAAAATTTTGTCCTATTGGGGACAAGTACAAGAGGATTTCACCAGCAAAGAGCTTAATATAACATATCTATGTTATATAACATATAACATAAGAGCATAATATAACATATCTAGCACTCAGGCTGGTAACCACACAAAAATATAAAAGATAAAGGATTTGCAACAGCGAATTTCGAAGAAGGAAAAGACGAACAATCTATAAATGTTTTGTTGGGGAATGCGATTGTTCCTAAGCAAGAAAACTATAAAAAATTATGACACAAGTTAGCCTAATGCATAACATAATATAACCTAACGAGCCTGACATAATATAACATATCTAGCACCTAAGAATATTATTGCTGCAATAACGTTCTAACTTATTTGAAGAGAGCAAAATCACAAATTAAAGAAATTCGCACCAAAAAGCGCCCCTTCCTGCAAATTATATCACTTAAAGGAGTAAAAGACTTGTAAAAGGAAGTGTAAAAGCGAATATGCACTTAAACGCGCATTACTGCCTATTTTAGCACTATACTTTTAATCTTTCGAATCCTTTAAAACTACTTACAACAATTTCTACTTAGTATTTTTCTTTCCTTCTTCGATTTCTTCCGTATATTTTATTCGTTAACTTATATAACTGTATCTCCTTTCTTATTACTTAGATGTATTTCTACTTATTCTACTCACTTCTGTTTATTACTATTTATTTATACATATTTCTAGCTATTTATCCTATTTATTTAAGCTTCTCACCCTCTGCCGTCCATCCAATGCGTCGTGAAAGCATGTCGGGTATCAAAAGGGCACGCACCAGGCCCGGCCGTCACCGGCACTGAGCTAACCGCTGTGGCCGGCAGACCTGCCCTTCCTCCGGACTGGGGAATGCATTCCAGCTTGAGGTAATGGTCGACCAAGTCATTGGCAGGGATAAAATAGAAACCTTCGCTGGCCTTTTCCCAATAAATCGAATCTTCCGGTATATCAACCACGACTGGGTTTTCATTGTTGCCATTTCTATTCGTCTTTTTCAACGCTGCCAACGGCATTTTGTACCAAACAAACTTGCTCTCTTCGGGCACGCAAAATTCGAACTCAATTTTGCGCGGGTAAACGGGGAAATCGGCCATAATGCACGACGGTAATTGCACGTTTTTGACAGAGGGCGCGTTCACCTCTACTTGGTACAAGATGTCGTTAATGTGAACGTAACATGAAGCTTGTGCTAGAATTTTAGACGCTGAGTTAGGTTCTAATGGCGTGGTGTCTTGTAAGAACGCGACTTGGACTTTGGCGTCTTCGTCGCTAGATGGGGCAAGTGACTTCTTTTTCTTCCTGGAGGCCTTTTTGGACAGAACTTTCTCGATGTTGTTGGCAATCCTGTTGGCTAGGTCGCTCAAAGGTTCGTCCACCAAGCGGCTTAGGTTAAACCAGCGTTCGACATTTAACTCAGCGTTTGTATACTTGAAATTGAGTGACAAGCGTTCGTCGCCATCTACCAAGCGGAGATAGGCTTTTTCCATTTTCTGGATGCTAGGGCGCCGCTGCATGCACAGTATGGGTTGTGTTAACGGCTGAGGCCCGGAATTTGAAGAACGACTCAGAGACAAGCCTAATCTACTGATTAACTGAAGGCTTTTTAACATTGAAAGGATCAAGTTTTCGGTGAGCCTTAACCATTAATACTGAACCTCGTTCCTGAAAATAAAAAGAAAAGTAATTAATAAGAAAATCATGAAAGAAAAACGTGGTTTTGGAAGTTACGTTAGGCAGGCAGTGCCATCTATGGTTAAAATTATCTTATCATTGAGAGAGGTAAGACAGATTAGATTGGATCAGCGTTTCTTAGTAGTTTTTGTCTTATACCATTAAATGTCATTAAAAGTCCCCGTTATCCATTATAAATAATTCTACCAAATTTGGACCACAATTTTTCAAAAAATTATAGTAAATGAACGGCTCCGTTACATAGATTTAAAAGTGTTTTACAAAAAGTTGGGTAATTAACCTACTTTTGAGATGCCAGTATACGTTTTCGGTTAAACTACGTTGAGCTAGCCAAGTTTAAGGTGTAATTAAGATGGATTAACTTAGTTTCATTAGTGTAGGTTACGTCATTCTAATTTAAGGTTAGTCAAATTAAAGGGTAAAATTTTGCCGGGTAAGTCTTGTTTACCGTTAGGATAGGTTAAACGAAGTTAGGTTAGTCTAGTTTTAGTTAATGTTAGCTCAGTTAAAGTTAAGTTGTTCTAGTTTAAGGTTAGGTAAAATTAAGCTAGGTTAGTTTAGCTTTTGGTTAGTTTAGGTGAAATTACGTCAGATTTGTCTAGTTGAAAGTCAAGTCATCTTAAATTAAGCCAGGTTAATCTAGTTTAAGACTAGCTTTGGTTAAATTATGCCTTTTTAAGTAACACTAAGTTAATTATTTAGTTCAGGCTTACGTTGGTCTAAGATTTGGACTAGGCTAGTCTACTTTTAAGGTAAGCTTACGTTAAATTAAGTTAGATTAGTCAAATGTAAGGTTAATTTAGTTAACATCAAGCGAGGTCAATCAAGTTTTATGTTAGGTTACGTTAAAGTGAATTATTTTTTGCGAAATAAAGGTAGGTTAATCTAATTTAAGGTTAGATTAAGCTCAATTACGTTAAATTTGTCTAGCTTACGGTTAGATTAGACGGAACTACGTTAGACTAGTCTAATTACTAAATCATTGTCTCCGTTCTTAAATGGCATTAAATTTTTCGACTAAGGTATGACCTAGGTTATTTGCAAAAAAAAAGATTTCAATAACTTCTAATTTAGCATTCCTTCTGCTCGGCTCTCTTACCCAAGTCTGAACGAGTTTTACCCAATTTAGGGTAATTTGCCAACTATTCAGAAGCTCTGAGATAAATATATTAGTTGAGATTCGGTTTCAATGCTGTAGTTATAAGGTTTATAAGGTTACGTAAACTGAACTTACGCAAAGTTAGTTTGTTACATTATTTACGATAGGCTCCGATATGCAAGTTAGGTTCATAAGGTTCTATTCATTATGTCAGCTAGTTTATTACGTAGTTTTAGCATCTAGGGAAGGTAGATTAAGTTACATGGGCTAGTTGATTAGGTTAGATTATGTAAGGTTTAACTAGGTTAGGATGGTTCAGGCTAATTAAGTTAGGTTGAACTTTTCAGTTGCTTTACAATTATTAATTAGACTACATTTTATTTTATTTTAGGTTACTTTGCTTAAATTAATGTAAGCTCACAAGCGTTACTTGATCTTTGAAAATGACGTACGCAGAGTTCGTTGACTTCACAGACCTTGGTTATGCGTCAGTGGGAATGAAGCCCTAGTCTATACGGTTGATGTCAGTGTAACTCAGGCCTAGCAATACAAAATTATGGTTAAAACGGCGTGGGACTTGACGGAAACACCGAAATATAAAATATGTACCTGAAACTGTGGTGCGAAAAGGTATACACAACACACGTGTTGAACAATGGAATAGGAGCTAATAGTAAACAAGAATACCGTTCTCAGGGGCTAAGTAGCAAGGCTCCTCCCCATCTTGCAATACCATGAATAATACAATGAATGGTTTTTCTTACAATGAATGAAAGCTTTTTTTTTTTGACAAGTAGTAATCAAAATGTGTGTCATCCTAACCTAAATTTCCTTGAACCATTATCTGTGTTTGTTCTTTCATTTATGAGAAAAAGTTTATTAGTAGGATCGTTTAATAAAGCTATTTGTGCGTTGCTAAATAAATTAAAAAATGTTGCAATCCTGATTCATAAAATGAGCCAACCTTGTAATCTAGACACGGGTTAACGTTTAACCAGCGCTTATTTGAGAGCGGGTGTTAATTTTCTTTTGTCCCATTTCTTATTTGTCAGAAATACCTTTCCATCCATTTTATACCTGCATGCTGGAATGCTCTGCGTACATCAAATAAACTAGAGCGACGCTTCAACAAGAATCTTTCTCCACTGACACCCTAAAATTTCGCCGATCTTATTCGCTACCAAAGTTGTAATCTGGAACGTTTTCTGAACTTATCCATTGGATGACATACGTAGACTGCACAAATTTAGAGTTCAGCTCACCAATGACTGCTGACATGAACCTCACGCTCTAACGATATCAAGGAATCCTAGTCTCGGAATCATGATCTGTTTCACTATAGTGACGACAGACAATGAACATAATTCAGATGAATAGTCAGGACACAAGTAGCTAACCGTACCCTAGCCGACCACAGAGGCGTCACATAGGGTTTGGTACGACAAAGACTATGGAATGCTTCGCTACCTCGTTGGATGAAAGGGACCGCCAGGTTCTCTAAGACTTTCAGGTCGGAGACTTGTCCCATGGCTTCTGGAGTGGTGCCGGTAGTTGGTCGTCTCAATTTAATCGTTGACGCGCAATCTCCTGCGTAAGGCTTTAGGGATTAGGAGCAACGGTGGTAGGAATTCGAGAGGCTAAAATAAGCTATCGACCACCCGAAGAATACCTCGTTCAGTTGCAACGAATTTCTCGATAGCCATTCGCAACAGAAACGCGTCCTTTTCTGTGATCCACAGCTTGCCTAGGGTCCGTCCGATAGGTAAGTCGTCTAGGTCGAAAATGAAAACTAGAACCCAATCGTTCAACCACACGAAGAGCCGCCATTCCGTTCCTAAACACAGCCAGTTGTACCACTTTTACTTTGTGTTCAAGTTAAGGGCACATTTGCGTCCGATTGCAACGGAAGCTTCGTATTTCAAACGCAATAAACCGTATTATTTGACAGTGCTACATGGTAAGGCTTGTTTTATAGCTTACAGTTTGGTAGGAGAAACTTTTTCCTACCATGTGTTTTAAGTTTTGGCATAAGAGATGGTTCGTTACAAAAAAAAATAATAATAATAATAATAATAATAACACGCCTTCTTTCACCAGCTTTCACAAAGTTTTAGTTAACTGCCATTTCCTGTCGATGTAGTGACTACTCATAACGCCTACAAAACATCACTCGACATGTACTGCTTGAGTAGAACTTTTTCTAACAGCAATGTGGCTCGCGATAGTAACTTTTGGAATTTGTGATTTTTTCACATTAGCCAGGTACGGATTTTTTATTAGTAATGGAGTTACAGCACGTAGAGATGTTCTAAATTTCTCAGATGATTATTACATAACTAATTGACAGATTACGCTTTGATCTAGATATTAGTTAAAAGCTGTCTATGCGTACACTTAAAATTGAGATTCGAAAAATTTTTCGAGAAAACATTTACATTTTACTCGTTTGTTACACATTTACTAACAACGTATGTAAAGTATATTGTGCAAAAGAATTTTGTTATATAAATTATTGTAATTACGTAAATTATATAGCTGTAAAGATTCTTATAGGTAACTTAACTATCAGAAATTGATTTTCGATGTTGAGCAGTTTTGGTGAAAGTTTCTGAACCGTTTAAATACGTGACTTCCAAGTACTTCGCTTTTGTAACACTTTGTCTTCAAAAGGTAATGCTTAAAATGCAAGCGCAACTAAGTTGGTAGACAGGAAAAATACTTATTTTAGCATTTCATTTTTATGGACTGAAATCTTCCCATAAGCAAATTTTCAAGAGGAATGGACGCCAAAAACGTTATTGAGATTTTGATGGATTCTTATTCTACACATTAATTTTGGGTAATTTACCCACTATCGAGAAGCACTGCGTTAGGAGAAGAAATGGTAGGCGCTGGTGTCAGTTGTTCGCTTTAGCGAATATATCCCAAACTTTGGGGTTTTAACAATGAGGTAGGAGAAAACGGTGCATTCACATGAGCGGTCGAAAAGGGAATCCTTACAAGTAACGGGTATTACAATAATAAATTTTAGCGTTATGGAATGCACGGGTAACAAATTTAGTTATTGGGCAGCTATGAAATAAAAAAACTTAAGTGAAACCAGAATTTAACAATACTCTTATGTCAAGATTTCTTTTAAGTCATTTCAAAATTTAACTTTCCTTATTCCACACCTGTGTTTTTTATTATCTTCCATTTAATTTTGAGTTGAAGCTTATGAAAGAAATAATGTTAGTGTTTTTTTCTTTTACTTTTCATAGCTTGTGGTTGCCTCTACCCATAGGGCGTATTCCATACGTTTTCACCGCTTGGAACGCCACCGGCGTAACTTTCTAAGCTAGGCTACTGTTCACATCTGAGCATGACGTACACGGCAATATCAAGTGTACTATCATATTTGAAGGAATAAAAGAATATTTGAAAAATCGGCATGCGGTGTAGAAAGGACGGGAAACAACAAATGACAAAAGAGTGAACAAAAGAGTGTAGAGAATAGAACAGACTTTAGAAGGACACGGCGATTTTGAATTAATTTATAGCACATTTGAACGACTTACACGCAGGCAACTTCGGCACTCGTCAGAATTTTAGTTTCTGACACCCTTAACTAATACATCTGTTAGAAAAACTGAACTTCTATAGAAATGTCTTGCTCATGTGGGAAAAAAAAGTCTTGAATGTGTTTTCTAGATATTGGCGGTACGCAGATCAAAGCGCTTTTCTAGTAGGAGTTTTTGTCTACTTTGAAATAAATTGAAGAAGAATGAAACAGAAGTCAACCACTCTTGATAACAAAATAGAACAAAACTACACGTGACCACGCTCAGATGTAAGTAAACGGTATCCTAGCTTAAAAAATTACGCAGGTGGCGTTCCAAGCGGTGAAAGCACAAGGAAAACGCCCTATTGCCGCACACTAGATGTGTACCATCAAATAATGAATGCTTCTGTCTAGTAGTCGTGGTACGGTACACGTGCCTATCTTTTTATTTTAAAAGTCCTGGAAGTTGTGTGTACCTACCTAAATGCTTGCCTGTATATCTCTTCCTTCTTAAAACAACGCGTTCCGTACACACTCCTTACCTACGGCTTTGCAAATGCTCCAGAGTTCTAATCTCCTCAGCTGGTGGGCGACGTGAGATACAACACACTTGCACGGATTCTCCGTAACACGAGAATCTTCCAACTCTGGCACCAATATGTTACGTAAAGCGGGTACTTTTGCCGATAACATTACAAAGGTTTGTCTGTGGAGATTTTTCTGGCTGATGGTGCAACAGCCCGTGTCCTTTGAAAATATGGACTCAGCCTTCGGGTGAAAGTCGTAGACGAGAAACCTTCCACCGTCAGGTTGGCCATCGATTTTCCACCCTCTGAGGTGGTGCTTCCTCCACCCTTTTCGATCTTCATCCATCCACCCCTAAAGTTGTGACTTGTCCTCTATCCTGTCGCCTCCGCTGCTCTCTGCAGTTCTATACTCTTTACACTAAGTATACCTTTTAACCGGAAGGTTATTCACCTTCTGTAGACATTAAGCAATCGCAAAATACGTATCATAAAAATAAATGTTGAGACAAAATAAAAAAATGCATTCTTGCTGACCAATGTCCAAAATACTTCTCTGGTGGATTCTTGTGGGGACTTGGGTAGTACTTTGGCTACTCTACTTAAACGAACCTAGATAACCAGGATTAAGTAAGCGATAACAAAAGATATGCTTTGGATTTTATGTTTGCTTGAACGACATGATGAATGGTTTCGATTATTTCACGTAGCAAAATTGAAGAACAGCAAGATCTCACTATAACGGACGCGATGGGAGACGCGAAAAACTTGTCCGCTATTGACGATTAGTCGTGGGCTGCATGTCATTTAATTCGCCAATGTGTTTCAACTTGTACAGAACAGCCGATTTTTTTATATAATCGATGTTTCGTTATAGTGATATTCTACTACGCAATCAAGTCTCGTAATAACGACCACGAAAAACTACCGATGAAGTTCATTCTAATAGACACTTTTTTATGTTTTTAGAGTAATTCGGGACTAAATCCATCTATTATAGTCGAAGTTATAACGAGTTTTTCCTCTAGTTTTCATGTTGGAAGGTTTTGGTAGCAAATTGGAGGCGCGAAGCATCTTAGCAATAGTGAATATTCTCGAGGTCTAGATACACAGCGCTTGGGCATCTGTGAATATCGCCCCAGCCGTGGTCTACGATACGGTTAAGGTCAATACACTCCACTCACACAAATTGCGTGTCTTTAGAATCAAGACTGAAATTAAGCCTAAATTTGTCCATTGTGTTATAGTGCACCTCGGAGGATTCCCCAACACCTACGACCACTATATTAGAAAAAAATAAGAGTATAGAGGTCATCACGAGGTCGTCGCGTCTTGTGCACTTCTTGTACATCTAAAATGCAGGGAAACCTTAGGTAACATCGATTTTAGTGTTGACCTGAAGCTTTTATTCGATTATCACCCAACACTAATAACAAAAGACTAATTTTACCCAACACAAGCGAGCATAGTGGGTGAAAGAGACATTGAAGACGTCTGTAAACTTAACTTAAACGACTTAAGGGAAATTAATCTAACTTCATCTATCCTAACCCGTCTATATTTAGCATAACTAACCAAACCTAAGTTATTTCTGAACTAAGATTAACTTACCTTAGCTAAGCTAACGTATGTAGCCAATTTAACCTGCTGCTATAACCTAGCGTAACTTTTCTAATAAAAGCAAGCTGATCTAACTTGATTCTCTATGGTAAACCTAGATTAACATATTCAAAACTAACATTTATTACCTATCCTTGCTTATCTAACCTGAACTAAGTTAGAGGGTGTTTCCATTGGCACCATAACACCTGTAAAAGAGGAAAATTGGAAATTGTTTTGTGTGACAACACGTTTCGATGGTAGGAAATTCACTTAAATTTTGAAAAAAAACTACAACTGAATAATGAAACGTAACCAAACTCAAGCTAACTCAACTAACTTAACTGACTAAACTTAACTAAACTTAACTAACTAATCTAACCTTAACCAACGAAACTTAACTAGTCTAACTTAACCTAACTTAACGTACTCAAAAGCCTTATCTAACTAGAGTATTGACTCCCATCATGAATCCTGAATTAAGTAACCAAACGTAACCATCCTAACCTAGCTTAGCCTAGCTTAGTCGACTAAACATACCCCACCTAACTTATTTAATCTAACCTCGCTGTATTGAACTTTTCACTCCACATTGTCCTAATCTTTTGGCGCCCGATTGATTTAAACGGGTTAGAAGGGGTTAAAGTAGTTCAACATTAATTAGGTAAATTAGGTTATGCCAAGCCAAGTTACATTAAGTTGGTGTTTTGAGAGGGTAGGGCTGTGAAGAATTAATTTGGTTTGGTACAGTATTCTACTGTTACTGCGTCATTTTATATATGTTATAGCACTGGTCCTAGCAGACGGCATTCACCACCAACGAATGTTCCCCATCTCTGCCTCTGTGGCTGCACAAACCGTGCTGGGCAAGGTTACATTACGACTGAATGCTTGGTAAGCTCAAAGCCTTTGGCCATGGAGAAATTCATTGTTGCCCTATTCCGTCCTTTTCACAAGTACCCTGTAGCCAATAATGATACGCCGGTTCCCTTGCAAGCCATCGGAAACTTTTCTTTCTGTCCGTTTTTTACATTAAACCCAACGAGAACTGACTTTCAGTCAATCTGGGGTTCTGCAAACCCGGTTACAGAAGCACAGTATTAAAGAAAGCCTGCAGGCACGTCGCACGTTCACCTACCTATAGAGCAAGCGGTGGGCGCCCTTTGCACTTTTTAGCTCGCTCTTTAGCTCCCGGAGCAATTTTCCCTTTCTTTTCGGCGCTACTGGCCTTGGCCGAGTTCTTGGCTCGCGTTCAAAAGGTGCGAATGGTTATCACCAGGGCGCGGATCTTCTTCTTGGCACATCAGACCAACATTTCTTCCGTTACCGATTTCCTCACGCTTTACCCGAATAGCTCTTGCCGCTGTGCTACCTTCAGTGGAAGACGCGGAAAGAGGGAGAAGAAGGATGGAAAGAAGGAGGAGGGTTTATTTCTGGCCTGGTGGCTCTAGCTCACGGGCTTCGATATTTCTACCAAAGCGTGTACACGGGTTTGTCGTTTGCCCATGGCCAGCATATATGTGGGTCTAAAGGCAATCGGGTGCATTCCAGAGTGCACGACTTCCAAGCAGCCAAGAGACGGAAGACTTGGTGGGTGGGGTTGGGCTATTAGGAGCCCCTAGGAAGGGGTGTGGGTGGTGTTGCACCTCACCTCCTCCCGGCAGTGACCACACCCGTGTGTAAGTCTGTTACTGCTAATCAACTCCGCCGAGGAAAATCCTGGCTGACGGAGTCAGTCCACTGATAAGATGAATCAGAGAGCTTTAACTGATAAAGATTTCCAGTATGGAGGTCAAACCCCCTCAACCCCCTCTGGGACCGTGTCTCTCATGTCTTTAACACAGGTTTGAGTGCAGGTATTTACCAAAGCGATAGCCAAGTTGCAGATTCATTTACCTAACTTAGCAAAGCTAGCCGAAGTAGCCTACCCTAACCTAACAATCAAACCCAATCAAACTTAACCTAACCTAACTTATTGCACCTAGACGAATTGAACGCAACAAAATTAATCTAGTGTAGCTTCACCTAATCTAAACCTAACATAAACTAGTTTAATTGAAATAGCAAAGCTGAACCTTAATTAATTAATCTAACATAACCTAATTTAACAGATTTTTCGAACTTACTTAACATAGCTTAACTGATCTAACTAACCTAATATGACTCAATTTATTTACTTGTCTTATTTAACATTGTCAGAGCTTAACATACCGAACATAACGTAGCAGAATGTAACAGAACATTTGAAGCTGACCTAACTCAACACACGTAACCTAACATATGACAGAGCCAAGCGTAGCATAACTAAACTAACACAAAATAATTTAAGCGATACCTTTTAACTTAACCTAACTTAACGTAATCTATTTTACCCAATACAGCCAAGCTTAATCTAAATTAACTAACCTAACCTAATTCAAACGAACTTTTCGAATTTAGCCTAATTAACTCACCTGACCTAACTCAACTCATGAAACCAAACTTAACATACATGAACTACCTAATCTTACCTAATCTACCTTAACCTCACTTAAATAACATTAAAAAAAATGTAAGTGAAATTTTCGAACTAACCGAACCTTCCCATCGAACCCCAGGGAAACGTAAAATTTTGCTAACAAGGTAACATCTTTTCTAACCTAATTTAACTAACCTCACTTAACCAAATTGAAGCTATTTTTGCGAACTTAACTTAGCAATCCGAACATAGTCTAACTCACCTAACGTAACTTTACCTAACTTCCATTTCTCATTCTTCTTTGGCCTCGTGTTTCGTGCCTATCTTACGTCTGTAACCTCCTTCGCATTACTTCGTCACCATAACGTTTCACACTATACACGTTTACACGTACTGTACACATGTGTGAGTATATACTAAGGGTAGCCATCGATCGTCGAACTGCCGGTCTCGAAGGTCGTTATTCCTGTTTGGTCAGCTGATAAAAACCTTCCACTTGCGTCAACTTTTTTCGCTGACTTTCTTATACAAGAGACAACAGTATGTTGAAAAATCTTTTACTTTCATTATTTTATCAATTTTTCAAGTGCTGAACAATACCTGTGATTATTGACAATTCTCGACCTCTCTTAAAGGTTAACAGCGCTACACGGGGTCATTTCTGAAAGGATGAAGCCCCTTTGGACTAGGGTTCGTCTTTCACGGCTTTGACCGATAAGGTGATTAGCTTTCGTGTCCGTTGTCCCTCCCAGATATTTGCTGTATCTCTTTTCGCCGTCTTCCTCGAAAGTCAAAATGCTCCCTCCGTTTACACTCCTTGCAGCTCATTTAGCCCTTTTTCTGCACCTTAGTTTCCTTCCGTTGTCAGGGTAGGTTGTTTTCCTTTTAATGTTCTTGCCACGCACAATAAATTAAATAAAGTCACGGAGCGAAAAGGCTCAAAAGAGGACGAAAAAGCAAATCCGTAGACTTGAAAAGCTCAGGAAAAATCAAACGTCTATAAACACGCAACTTGGGTGTGTGGCGTACATTAACCTTGAGGTAGTGCAGCGATTGGCCGTGGCAATATTCACTGTTGCTCTAAGCGCCGTGTATCTAGCACACGGGGAATATTCATTATTGCACGAGTACTCCACTTCTCAAACATGCTTCCAAAATCCCGGTGGAACTAAAAAATAAACTATAATCTCGTTATAAATAATGAACCTTTTACAATAAACATTTGGCTATACTGGACGGTCGCAAGATCCTAAATTGTGCAAATTACAAAAACGTCAATATTACGAATTCTGAGATTCACCATTTGCTTGTTTCTTTTAAAAGAGGTTCTTTATGGCGTGAGCCTACTATATTATGTATTGTATGTGTAATGTATAATCATGCTAAGGTTGGATTAGTAATTTCCAATCAAACTTCTTGAATGCCCACAGGAATACCATTGTTAACAATGTTGGGTAGTTTACCCAGGCTTGGGTAACACTGCTTAATGGTTTCCCATTGCGTTAAGTCGAAACCCGCGCATTGAACAGCATTGTAAGGAGTAAGGCGTGAGAGGCGCAAAACGAGGGAAACGAAAGACGCTGAAAAAAGGCGCAAAAATCGTATAACGTTGTAAATAACATGTTCTCTTCCGCAAAATTGTTTTATATATTTAAGATAGCTTAAACACAACAACTACCTAAATTTTGAAAACGTGAAGTTTCAAGTAAAATTTCTTGTCGACCGCGTAAGTCGAGACCTTCTGTAGAACAGCGTTGAAGAAGACGGGGCGTAAAGCTCGTCACGCCGAGGCAAAACCACGTGAGAAAGGCAAAATCGCTCAAAATCTTTTCACGTTATAAAGAAATGAGCTAATTAAATTAATTAAATTATTTTACGAAAAACGTTTAAAGCTTTTTCAAATATAAAAGTGAAGTTGAATACTGTAGTAGATTAAGTTATGTTGCATTAAGGTTAACTTATGTTTATGTAAAACGAAGATAGCCAAATGACATACAGTTTAAGTTAGGTTAGACAACTTGAACAGGTTAGGTTAGGTAAGATTTAGTTGTATTACTTTAAGTTAGGCTAGATTCGTTAAACTATAATCAAGTTACGTCTCATCTTAAGTTGGGTTAGATTAAGTAAACATAAGTTACCTGGCGTAAATTTACATACAATTTTCACTCTAACCTCTATTATCCAATGCTTAGGTAAAACACCCAGGCTTAACCGGTTTTTCTGATCTGTTTGCCTTCTTCCTACTATCGCAAATAAAGCACATTCAACATAAAATGATCATCCACAAAATCCCAACTCTATTGACGCACAATTTACGTAACTAACCTGCACTGACCGATGAGCCTCTCACCGCTTGGCTACTGCACATTTAGTGTTGCCCAGGTCCCACGCCTCTAGACTACAGTGAAATTCATTATTGCTATGGTCCTGTTTCCCAGCCTTTCAACGTTTTTTCTCAGGTCGCTTTTATTTTTAAAAAAGACTATTACACACCTCTGGTGAAGCTATCAAGCAGATTAACAGCAAGAACGCGTACGTAGGCTGCATGCTCTTTATTTTCTTCTTTAATTTCGGAGGAGTTTTACCCTCATGCAAGCTGGAAGACCTGCAGGAAGAGGAGGACGGTCGTACAAATCAATAACTGTTGTTGGATGTAGATATATACGTAGTCGGTAGCAGCAGCTCCAGCCGAACCAACCTTCTCCTCCTCCTCGCCCCGGGTTTCCCTGTGCCACTGCCGAGAAGAGGAGGAAGCAAAAGGCGCTTTCCCGTGGCAACGTGAAAGCAACAAAACACCGTCGTCCTTAACCACTCCGTTCTTCGTCATTGACACGGCTTCCGCGGCTCACCTTTCTGTTCACTGTACGTACCAAAGTGTGGTACACGAATACGAACTAAAATCAAGTTTAAGCAAAATACTTTTCATAATTGCAACGCTAGTGTCACACGTCATTTCATTGAATTGTAGCATTCATTTCACATGATTATTCCATTCGTGAAAAACTGGAAGATTATGTAACAAATTTTGTATGCATATTTTCGTCAAAAGTTTCCAAAAGGTATTTGTGCATAAGTGATATTTAGTTTACTGTCGGGCCAGTTTGTTGAAACACTAAATCATTTTTTCCCAAATAACCCCAAAAGTTTTCACTGTTTTAAATTCGTAATTATACGCGATTATAACGCGACTTAATTTCCCTTACTAACCTAGTTTAACATGGAGCTAACAAAGTTATTTGATTTAAGTTTGACTAGACAACTTAGGCAAGTCTTACTTTTCCAAACCTAGCCTCTTTACGTAACATAACCTAACTCGAATGCCACATCTCTGGACATAACGTCAACTAACCAAAAGATCACCTATAACATAACATAATTTAATCTATTACGTTATTTGAAGTAACTTTACCTAACATAACTTAATCTAACCTAGCCTATGTCTTCTTCGCGTAACCTAACTAATCTATTACGTACTTAAAATCTTGTTAATATAGGCTAACTTAACGCAGTTTAACCTAACTTAGTCTATGTTTATTTAATGTAACCATATCTTTCATAATATTCGAGTAACTTGACTTAATTTAATCTTACGTGACTTAACCTGAATTTACCTTAACTAACTTGTTTACCCAAAAACCTAACGTAACTATTTTCCGCGTCTGTATTTTTTTTTAGTTTTTAGTCTTAAAACCCAAATAGATAAGAGCTTAATTCGAAATCGGCGTTTTTTCTCGAGAATAGCGTCAGAATCCAACTCAAATTTGTCAATTTATTCCTCAATATTTCATACACATTTGTTTCATATACATTTTATTTACATCGGTTCAAGCATAACATTACTGTCAGAACAATATTTTTAAATATTTAATTATTTTCCTTGCGTAAATGAAAGAATTACCTTTCTATTTTTTTAATTCACCAAATTTTTGTGATTTTTTTTCAGAATCTCACGATTTTTTATTCAATTCTTTTTTTTGTATTTACGATAATCTTGTCTGATTTCATTTAGCTTTTACTCCTAAAACTTGAAAAACAAAAACGAACTGCATACGCTAATACAAACTTTTTTTCGTTTCTTGAGAAAAGCTTCTGAATTCAGTTTAAATTTTAAAAAAAAATTATAGGTTACTTTTAATCAGTGCTTACATACTATTAGGTTTTTGAAAAAAGATTTGCAAAAATATTTCAAATATTTTTTTAAGATTTGTAAAACTATTTGCAAAATTATTCTTTTGAAAGACTTCACCGTGTTATTTTCCTAAATTATCAAATTTGGGTGAATTGTGCTAAAAAAATTCCCTGATTTATTCAGGACTCTTGCCTATCTACTATATAACTCCTTTAATCGACTCCTTTGACATTTTCTGACTTTAAACTAGCCAAAAATGAATTTAAAAAGTATTAAAATTGGCCTTTCAACGCTTCTTAAGGAAATTTTCTAAATTCTACCGAGATTTTCAAATTTAGTACGCAACATTTGATCAACATTTCTTCATTTTTGTTAGGCACTTTTAAGCATAACATTACTATCAGATTATTATTTTCAAATATTGAATATTTGTTCTAAAAACGAGTAAAATTTTTTACGCTCTCCACGTATACCAGACAATAAAGAAGTGTCTTAACACAAAAGAACCAGAAGACGCAACTCGAAGGTTAACAACTAGATTAAGCAGTGTCGTACTATAGCAAAAGGAAGAAAAGAAAGAAGTTGAAAGAGATTAGAAGGCAAGTTAAAAGCAAGCAACGTCGCTTTTGTAATCTCAACTTCCGTGAAGGAGGTTGGCCATGGCTAGCGGTTTTTTGGTACACCCCAAAAAGAAAAGATATGATAAGGGTTCCAGACCAACTAGCACACACACACACATACACACATAGACACATCTATATACCAAAGAAAGTTGTTTGCTACTTGTTACTTAAGAGAGGAAGACTCCGCCTCATGCACCGCGCGGACTTTCATCTACACGATCACCTGACTTCTTGATAAAGTTTCCTCCGCTTCCCCCTGTTCCTTTTATATTCTAAGGGAATCTTTTACCAGACAGAAGAGCTCTTGATCTTCTAAAATAACCAAAAAAAAAAATAACCAACACATTCCATGCCTTTAAGCTTCAAACTATGCTTATTCCTCGCATTTTCCAATGATTTCACAGGAAGGATCTACGTTCCTTAACAATGAATTAGCTGGCCGTTTCACCGTCAGTCAGCCACGGTGCGTGGCCGGGGTTGGTGCTGCTGGCCCGGCCAAATCTTCGGCTTGTGGCGTATCTTTGGAGGGAACATGGTATGTGTGTGGGGGGGAGGGGAGGTGCCTCAGCAGCGACCAAGAGGGGGAAGACTTGCCTGCATGTGTGTGAGTGTGTGTGTGTGCATGTATGTATGTGAAGCAGCCACAAGGGGAAGTTTCCACGTCCTGCATCGTCGTCCATGGGCGTTTCTGGGCGAAGCAGTGCGGTACGGTACGGTAAGGGTGAAGGAGGAAAGGCTCGGTAGTCGGCGTTGAGGAGTCCGGTCGTTGTGTTGTGTTGCCATCGTTGCTGCCGGTGTTGCTGCAGCGTCATCATCATCGAACCTTTTTAACTGGCTTGGCTTGGGGGGCGACGGCCCAGTCCCACTTAGTGCGTGGCAGATTACCTTGCAGTGCACAACCTAGCTACCACAGTGGAACTACCTTTGGCCTGGATTTCATTGTTGCCTATGTTTAGTTGCTCGCAAACCGTGGACTTGTGCTGACTTTTTACCTTCAGCCCCTGGATTCTGCAAGTAAGTAATGAAATTGTATATCTTTTTGGTGTGTTTAGTGACGTAAAAGTCGTTCCTCCTCCCCCACGTCAACATGCTCAAGAGCTTCAAGAACGCGAGCACACTCTCGGGTGGTGGGGTGGGTTGTAGCGGGTGGGGCTACAGAGGGGAAGGAGGATGAAAGGGTAGAGGTTGTAGGAGTGTGGTATCAAGTAGATGGCAGCGGTCATCTGACTCGGTTGCCACAATGACTGTGTTTAGACGTCTTGAAAAACAAAAAGGACGGAAATACTGTAACCCAACAATCAAATTCTCTCGACTACTCCAAAGTGTTTTATTCTTTCCGGTGTATTAACTGTTTACCCATCGCAACGAACAGTGACATCACGCTACCTTACGTCACGGCAACTAGTGGCTTATTTCGCAAAGAAAAATATTGCGAATGCAAAGAAAACATAAAACTCTTAACTTCATGTATTTTGCACAGTCAAGGCAGGCCATCAACAGTGAATTTCATGCCTAACTACGGAACGCACACTACGAAAGGGGTTGGACGGCAATGGGCAATAATGAAATTCTCCCTAGCCAAGACGTTGCTGTGGGTTTGAGGTTCAGAAGGGGATGAGCAGGCAGACAGCAATAGGCAATAAAGAATTTCCCACAGCGAGTCACGGAGGGTGGACTGGAGCGCAGTTCACGCAACTGCCGTGACGTTAGCAATAGGAATTTTGGCTAGGGTCAGGGTACTCGAGCCAATTTGGTACTTTTTTCTTCGCTAGCAAGGTTCCCTTCTGAGATCTTGGAATTCATTCTTGTATTTGAAAACTCGTAATCGGCAATGACTGAATGAAGACGAAGTTAATTAATTAAGGTACAGTTGCTTCGTCAGTGTAGACAGTAAAAGGCTGAATCAAGTTTGAAGCAACTTGAACCTGTAAAATGGCTCCGTCAACGTGTTTGGCATTTACGCGTTGCTGGCGGATCGAGCCAAGCCGTGGAGGATTATGTTTAGTTTGCTGGCGCTGCCCTAGTTTTGGCCCTCTTGTCTCTTCTTCTTTCTCTCTCTCCCGTTCGCTCTCCCCCCTACGCACACCCACTCAACTCATCCGTCCACCTTCTCCCTTTCTGCTCCCCAAGTGGAGGTTCTTTTTCCGCACCAGTTGGCAACACACGACACACGACTACGGTGTGTGCGAGGAAGGCGAGCGACGCCAGCTACCCCATGCGGCCGCAGGCTTGCTTGTCATTGCCACGGCCCTAAGACGTCGTTTACCAAGGAAGAACTCGTTCTTAAAAGCAAGGTTTCCTTCACCTATCGATGTAACAGACATTAAGGCGTTACCCAGAAGCTTAAGGTACCAATCCACAAGCCAGTGGTCAATAATGAAATTCTTCTATTGGCAGACCCCCTAGCTGAGGTGGGCTGAGCGGGAAGGAGGCATAACGCCAAGCAGACGGAATAAGGCAATAATGGAAGTTACCATGGCGTTAGCTCGGCCGAATAGCAGGGAACGTTAGAGAAAGAAGATGGTGTAGCGTCAAATAGGGTATTGCTTGCGTGTTTGGAGGAATAGAGTATCGAGTAGCATTACCTTTCAAGGCTAGCTCAAGAAGGAAGGCGCCACGGCAACTCCGTGAGGTCTGGCAACGTCCTCCGGATCAATGTGCTGCGCATAGCTGTTGAGTTGGACCACGACCTGAAGAAACCGTAGCAGAATGTAATGGAGAAATCTGTTGGTGTGTGTTATGTTTGGAACGCACGGCTATGAAGTAGGTAAAAACCAGTAAGGCAAGAAGTGTTCCGTATGTATATGTGTGTGTGTGTTGTTGCATTAAGCTCTTCTCTCCCTCCCGTCATTGTAATATCGGCTAGGCGAGGGAGTTAAAATGGATTCCGAGCACGTTCTTCCCACCAGCTCAGGTAGCTTACTACGGTGGGTGGTGGGTGGAGGGAGTCACCCACCCACCGAAGCAAGCAAGCTCACCATTTCCATGGCCACGGAAGATATACAACGAGAACTTTATTGGAGATTCGGTTTCTTTGCTCTTTTCCCTTGCCGCGGTACCAATTAAAGGCATTAAACGTGTGTAGTATGTTAGGCTGGGTTAAATTAGGCTGTGATTCGTTAAAGTTAGGTGAGCTTCTGGTTAACTACGTTAAATAAGGGTAAGTTGGGTTACGTAAGACTCTTGTTCGTTAAAGTTAGGGAAAACACAGTTAGGTTAAGTGAACCGGGAGTTAGGGTCACTAACATTACATTAAGTTAAGTTTTAGTAGCCTGTATTGTTAATTTTATGGTAAAAGGAAGGCAAGGAGTTATGCCAGCAAGCGGACGTGGCTTCGTCTGGCGCGAACCGACACAGGAGATAGCGGAGTCCCTCATTCTCCGCAGCTTCCCGTGTGTGGAATGCTACGAAAACAACCATCCACATCCACTCAGACGCAGCACACAAAGCCAACTTATGACTCCTCAGCCTCAATAACAAGAGTTGCGAGAAAAGAGAAAAAGGAAACCTAAACACTCGGCTTTTTTCGATGGTATTTGTGATAAAGTTAGGCTAAGTCAAGTCGGTGGGGGAAATTTAGGTTGGGCATTATTTAAGCAAAGGTAGTTTAACTGAAAGTTGGTTAGGTAAAGCTAGGTCAGGAGAAATTAATTTAGGCTTGGCATACTTAAATTAGTCTGGTTTTGTTAACGTTGGGTTAGGGTAGGCAAAGTTGAGTTAGATAGGTCAAGTTACGTTGCGTCAAATTTGATTAGGTTAGGTAGACAAATTGTTAGGCTAGGCAAACCAACTTTGAGTAGGGTTAAGCCAAGTTATGTTACATTGAAATAGATTAGGTTGGTTTTTGTTAAATTGTGGTTCGTTTAAGTTAGGTTAGGTAAAGTTGGGTTAAGGTATGCTATTAAAGTTTGTTTAGGGTAAACAAACTTAAGTAAAGAGCAGTAATGGTCAAAACATGTTAAATTGTACTGGGTTTTTCTAGAGTAAGTAAACTTGAAATAGGGCTGAGATATGTAGGTTTAATTGAGTTTTTTGAATCTTATTTAAGTTTGATTGGGTTTGTTAACATAAGGTTTGTCAGGTAAATTCAAGTCATGTTAAAGTTAAGGGAAATAAAGTTAGTTTAGGATAAATAGCCTTGAGTTGGGTCAAGTTATGGTAAAGTTATATTTACCTTTTATGGACACAGTCATGATATCGCAGTACTTTTTTCGAGAAGATTCATGTACAGTAGTTCACTTCAGAGTGCATACTTTAGAGCATGGAATCAGACCAAACGAGTTATTTTTGTCTAATTTCCGATTTTATGAGTAAGATCTGTGAGAATTTTTGTGTTATGGCTATAGATTTGGTCATTTTGAGTTTGCTTTATTTGTCAGGAAAGCTTGCCTGCAAAAAAAGTTAAATACAGAAATTTTATGCAGTTAGCTTAATTTTGGCCAGATAAAATCGCAATGGTCGAGCCGGGGTTCACTTCACGGTAAAACCGAAGCAGTCATGCTAACTTAGTTTAATTTTGTTCAAAGTGACGTTGTGGTAGATTTGTGTGATTCTTTTAGACGTAAGCTCTTTCACAGAACACTTAGCTTCACTACTGTACAAATTCTGTCAATCTGCAAGTGTTCTGAACCAGTATAATAGATTTCAAACAATCCGCGAAATGAAGTCCCGTCAGTCCATAAAGGGTCAACACGAAACTACAATCGAAAATAATGTGAACATTTTAAACACATTAACATATGAATTAAGTTAACATGTCTATCTGTAAGCAGCTAATCTGCAAATTGCTGTAATTGCTGTAAATCTCTTTCCTCTGCGCTAATAATTCCGAAAGTGTTAGTCAAGACTTCTAATAAGTGTAACCGTTAATATACTTACGATGGTATAAAAAATAGAGAAAAATAAGACAGTTAATCTTGAGGTTATTGTACACATGTTGGGTATCTTATCCCTTGGTAAAGCCTTCGCAAATGGGTGTATTGTCCTTTTGACGGGGTGGTTGCGTTCAATGGGTGAAAGAGGAGGAAAACAGGCCAGAAGAGGTCTGTTGTATACTCATGCACCTGCAACTCTGCAACTGCCAGCTCTGTTCCATGTAACAACCAACTGACACACACACGTAACATATGAGAGAGAGAGAGGCAATTGACACGCAGGCATATAAAGTACACCTACACCTGTGTGTGTGACGGTGTTTATGCCCAGCTTTTCCATAATTGTTTCTGTCGACAATGAGCTCAAGTTTCCTTCTTGCCTCCCCCTTCTCCTCAACTAAAGTTACCACAGCCTTATTGCCAATGCATCTACAGAGGTAATAAATAAATAGACGAGTACGCGCTCCTATTGAGCATGTCATAAATGTGTCCTTTTAATTTTTGTTGAATTAAAAGGAAATAAAATAGCGCGGTAGTTTTTTCTTTTTTTCCAGTAGCATGGTAGTAAATGTACCACGACCTCAATAATGGGAATTGTGGTTCCGGAAATGTATGTGTGCATGGTGGTAAACGATTTTAAAACTAATACTCAACAGTAGGCTTATTAGTGTTTTTAAATAATGATAGTCGTTATATCCAATTAGGGTTCTACGCTAGAATCCCGTATAACACTTTTTAGCCAAGCGTCGGTTACGGTGGACAGTTTGTAAGTAAAATCTCGCTATAACGCACACCGTTTATAACGAACAGTCAACTATTATGTACAAGTTCACATGTTCCGGCGAAATATAGAGAATTTATTCTACTTAGCCAATGCATACAATTCGTTATAACGGACGAATGTTCCTTCTTACGGTGTGTACAGTACTTTCCAAAAAAATTACCCCAACAAAGCTCCTATTCCTAACGCCACGGCAGTTGCGCGAGTGTGTCCCACTTAAGGCTGCGTGGAAAGCTGCTGTCCCACAGCGTCAGTTTAAACACAGTGCCGTTCCGTCCCGTTAGCACAGGACTCTTTGTTGGGGTCATATTTTTGGAAAGCACTGTGCGCTATAGCGAGATTTTACTGTATTTTTAGATAAAGTTAACAAAGCTATCGCATCGTGACTAGTTTTTCTCCTTAAACGGTTTATTTGATTGAAAATATACCTTTTGTTTGTTTTTTTCATTTATTTTATTATTTGTTATATTTTATTATGCATGTAATTTTATTGACAGGAATTAGTATCGTAATAGTAAGCTGGCAGCGAAGAATATGCGACATTTATAAAAATAGATAACAGAAAACAATTCTGAAAACTTTTGTTCTACTACTCCAATATCGTAGTCGGGAATTACTTTTCACTCGGTATGGGAAAACTCCATGTATGTTTTCTTTAGCAGTGTTAGGTAATTACTGAGTTTTTTTCTTTTTTTTAAAAAAAAAGTTTTTTATGTGTTCTATTAAAAATTCTTAAAAATGTAAAAATAAAACACCGTTTTAAGGTTTACGTATCACATAAGTCGATAAGCTCATAAATAAAATAAGAAAATATATCTACAAGCTTCATAGAATTGAGTGTGGCATGGCACGCGCAAAGCGAGGGAAAGTCGCGTAAAAAGCGGGAAATTGAACCATGTCGTTCGAATATGGCTAATAATAAGCTCTGTTAATGTTTTTATATGTTTATTTTGATATATAGAACCTTTCAAATGCGTTAAATAAAGATTCCTACTCGAATCTTACAAATTTGTTTGGAATTCTCACGCGAAGCTTATTTTGAGTTTATGTGCTCTAGTACAGCGAAGACCGCACACTTGAAAGCACTGTAATTTTGAAGGGCTAAACACGCGTAAAGCGTAAAGTCAAGTCGCGTTAGAAGCGGTAAGCCGAGTGAATTGTTGGAATTTTATAAGTTGAGGTTTTACAACGCACCAAAGGGTTTTAGAATATGAAGTCTCTTAGACTAGTAAAAATGAAGCTTGCAGCTCAAAATTTCGAAATCGCACATGCGTAAGACGAGGTCAAACCATGCAAAATGGGGAAAACTGAGTGAAAACTTTAATATTTTCTAAAACAATTTATCATTAAGGAATTTTAAATTTTTAGATACATATTTTTTTAGTGTTTTAAAAGAAGATTGTCCTTGAATTCTTGAAAACTTTTCAAGCTTTGAAGACGTGCCGCTCGATTCTGTCTACAATATCTTTAACATCGCTTGACAACAAGTATTGTTTTAGTAAATTATTGTTTAATACTAAAAGGTTTCATTAATACTATCTGTAATACTATCATTATATTGTCATTTTTACCTATTGCGATTGTTTTACCCTAATTTTCAGCAACGCTGACCATAAACTTACGAAACAATGTGAAAAAGTGAAAAAACATAAATACTTAGATATAAATACAAAAAAATTAAATATAAAGTAAAATAGAAATATCTGTAAAAGTAAAAATACACGAAAAAATACAAACAGCACATATTACAACTGTCGTGTAAAAATCGTCTTTAAAATTGCGTTAAAGCTCTATTAAGTATTAAAAAAATCCATAAAAATTGCACAGAAGAATCTCATTACAACGAACTGACAACTGTAGTAGACGTATTATAAAATCCAGCGCTATGTATTTTTAAACGAACAGAACAGCGTCGTGTAACGAACCTTGGATATGCAGAACTGTTTCTTTCTGTTCAGTCCTTTTTTTTTACAATATCCTTCTTTATGACCCTGTATTGTTTAATCGGTGTGGTACAATTGGAAGGCAGTCGATGAAGATTCAGCGTTGCATTCTCAGGTTGTTATCTCCTGAACGCATCTGTTACAAAAGGTTAGCTCACGAGGGGAAGGAACGTTAACTATCGCACGAGAAACTTGGTACGTAGCTTCTCGAGTATTCGAAAATGCTCGAATTAATTCCCATCACGTGATCCCTTCTTTCCTTTTGGCTTTAGTGAGCCGTACCGGAAACTTCATGTCTCTTGCCTCATCTCTATTCCATTCTGTATTTCGTCCTTTTTTCTTTCTCTTATCCCCTCTCCATACACACAAACACCTGTGTAAATGCGTGTCAGTGTCAGCTTCTCTTCATTTCGTTGCCGTAATCACAGATCTCAGGTACTTGCAAAACTGCTATTGTAACAGGACCATGCTGTAGCTACTGTAGACTGCGAGAGCACCAAAATGGCCCAAGAGCTTAATTTGGTCTTATCGTAGATCTGACAGAAAGCCATCTTTATTAACTTTTTCTGAAAAAAAAAAGAAAAAAATGTATGCTCTAAATACACGTTTTACACTTCTAGCCCAAATTTGGCCTAGCAATGAGATCACGGTATGCTTGATGTTTAAGGAGCCATGTTCGGAGTTCTTACGGTACAGAAGCCTTTTGGCTTTAACTAGGAATATTGCTTTCGTTGGCCTGTAGCGCGGATCCGCACACGCAACTCGCAGTGGTGTTAGCACAGGGCCTTTACCTGTCGTGCTTTATGGATAAAAGGTGTGCAGGAAGACCTGCGGTAAATGCTGATGATATGCCGAGTCTCGTTAGCTCCTTTCCTGTTGCCGATGACGAAGATTAGGACGATGATGAAGACAGTAACAATAACGAGTGTACTACACACACCACAATTGCTTTAACTGTTATTAAGCTCTTGGTTATTAAGTAAGCCTTGCTTGCAGTTGCAGCAGCTGCTCCGGATCCTGTTTAGAGAAACGGGACGGACGAAACACAAAAACAGCAAGGTCGGATTAGAAGATTTACCTTCCATATCCTTCCCTTTTCCATCCGTCCTTCCTGCTTTGTTTCCTTTATTTTGTTTTGCCTTTGGCTCCTGCTGTGGAACATACAGTGGAACCCGCTTAATTACATAGGCTCGGGACCGGTCGATTTTTATGAATTTACGCGGAGTTTGAAATAACACAGAGTTGCCTTTTAGAAGGCTCACAAACACGAAATGAAAGCAAATATCTTTACGTCTAAAATATACTTGTATTATAACGTTACTGGGCAAAGTTTTTGCGATTTGTTAGGAAAAATGTCCATAATGTCCAAAAATAATCCATAGTGTGGTTTAGTTTGTGCAGATCAGCTTTCAGGTCATATAATCTTTCATACGTTCAAGCGTTCAGAACCTATATCGCTCGTCAACGATGAAGTGAAAGATCTGGGCTAAAGGATTACGCTTAAATAAGAGTTTAGTCCAAGCATTTCTGGCAATTTTGCGGCCTCCTGATTTCACTAATTGGCGGTGTGGTTGCGTATGAAATTAGCTGGAGTTACTTATAATTTTCAGATACCCAACGGGACTAAGACTTTTTATGAATTTCGGCTGTTTATGAGATTATGCTTTGTCAAGTAGAACGAATCCTGTCTCTACCGAATTAAGTGGGAGTAAAACGGGACCGTATGTTCAGCATGAATTTAGACGGGTTATAAATTTTTATGCGATATGAAATTAAGTGGGTTCTACTGTATGTAATGAGCAGTGTTAGGCGTATCTTGTTTTTACCATTCGGTTAAGTTTGTGGGTCTTTAGGAATTTGAAAGATATTTTCAAAGTAAAGTCAGTTCAAAATGCTCGTTCAACCTAAATTAATCGAACCTAGGTTTACTGGTGAACTAAGGCTACGTTTTCACTGCCATCTTAACACGTGTTACCCAGTGAAATGAAACGGATTAACCTGGCAACACGTTCGTAAGGTACCTAAACATAACTGACGCAGCCTACCCTAAATATGTTTTGTCAAGTGAAATTAGCGCAGCAATCCGTTTTACTTCGCTTTGTAACGTGTTTAAGTGACAGTGGAAACGGACCTTAAGTTGGGACATTGATTAATATTAGTTAACATAGATTAACACAAGCTCAGGCAACTTAGTGCTTCTCAATAATGGCTAAATTATCCGAATTTGGGCACAAGTCGTTTTATGACGTTTTATGCAAGGAATTTTACAATAGACATGGATAATCAAAGGCTTTAGGACGATTTTGTGAAAAACTTTGTGACAAAGCTGTGACAAAGAAAACAATCGTACACATTTTCATTATTCCTATTATTATATTTATATTTGTATATTTATTATTATATTTAGTAAAAGTATTCACATTTCTAATTTAATGCTATATATTTATGTACAACATTCTAATTTTCCAAAATATTGATAGAAATCAACGATCGAGTTCTCGTCTTTTAATAAGTATTTTTGAAGCTTGAAGCGATTTATTTTCCGGTTATTAAGTACTGGTCAAGTAAACCCAGTGCTTTTCATTAGTGGGTAAAATTAACCCAAAATGGGACAAAACTCGTTCAGATTTAGCTACAGAGTCGTTTACGAAGGAAAATCATATCACAGGAAACAACTGACCTTAAACTAGACTAACCTAAGTTAATTTAAACTAACTCAGCCCAGCCTAACGTAAACTTTATTTAGAAAAAACTAACTTATTTTAGCTTAACCTGACCGTAAACTACACCAACCTAACTCAATCTGACCTAACCAACACTAGCCTAACCCAGCTTTAATTTACCTAACCTAACCTTAAATAGACTGATTTGACTTAGTTTATTTAAGTTAACTTATTTAAACCTAACCAAATATTAACTTAGACTAATTCAGCTTAATTTTATCGAACCTTACGAAATTTTAACCATTGCTTTATTGTAGGTAAAAATTGAAAAAAAATGGTTTAAAATGACGTTCATATTTGGGCAGTGAAGCTGTTCAACAGGAAAATCGGCATTAAAGAATAATTAAATATGTTTAAGTGAATAACTTCAGTCCATCTTTAGTCAAATTTTTAATTTTAATTTCATTGCGTAATGGGGACTTTCTGATCGAAGATTTTGAGTATTGGTCAAAAAATGACCAAGCACTGGATTAATAGATTGCCTATACTGTATTTTATTAGTGTGCCGTTTTAGCAGTATAAGACCAATATAAGCTTATTTATCAACATTTTATGCGTGGAACAGTTTGGTAGCACCATGAGCATTAAAAGCGCGTTTTTTGGCTTGGACCAGCTGTCTTTCTGTCTATGGTAGTAGGTAGAGATCCCCAGTTGCAGGCAAGCAACACATGATTAAAATGCGGCTCAACGTTTCTATGTGCCTTGTTGGAAAGTAGTTACCTCGTCCCTTTTTACCCAATGCGAACCACTCTGCACATATAATAAGCTGTGTCGCACAAGGTGTTTGTGCTTGTAACGCCGCGTCTCTCTTTCTCGTGTGCCCCTCCTGCTCTTTTTCCCGCACATCACATCACACACACACACTAGCCTTTTGTTCTAGTTTCAGTGCCCAAGGACTTTCGGGCGACGTGGCTGCAACTTTTGAAAAGAGCAACATTAGTTGGTTGGGTTGGCTCGGCTTAGCTTAGCTCGGGTCATTCGAAGAGCTCACGGTTTCGAGGAGGTGCGCTCTGCGCATAACCAAGCAAGCTCAAATGCGGTGCTCTGCTAGGGAATGAGCAACACGTTCCATGACTCAAGGCCTCCGCTGTCGCTGCTGCCGTGATTGCGGCGCCAAACCCTCGATCTTGGAAACTCCAACCGAGTTTTGTGCTCATCACGTGCCCGGTTTCGCCTATGTGCGATGGCGAGAGACCAGCACAGGCCAGAAGCACGGACCTTTCGTTCAAGACGCACCAGCAGTGAAATTTTTCACTGTTGCCTTCTTTTTCCTTTCATTCTTGCCGTCGCTCGCTCTTCTGGGAGCCAATCAGTCTATTACCATGCCACAGCATGAGCAAAAACCCAAGCCGAGGAATGCTGATGACCTCTTTAGATGCCCTGGCATTGGTTTTCCGTAACCTTTTGCAGCGCCTTATTCTGTTTATTCACATACTCAGGCTTTGTGTGCCTATGAGCTTATTATACGAAGTTTAGTACAGCAGTTATTTTTAATCATATGTTTTGTTCTTTACCTCTTTTTAAACAAAAATACGCTTACTTTCGTGCCACTATTATGTGGTGTAAAGATTGTCGGATTTACAGTTTTGAGGCTACGATGTACTTAATTTCCAGAATTTTTTTTAAAAATAAAAAAGATATATTTTTTAAACAAAAGACATCGTTTCATCAAGGATTTTCTATTTATTTATTTTTTTTTAAGTTAGTCACTGCAGGTCTTTCACGGTGACTAACAGCAGAGGCGAATGGAGTCAAATAGTGTTGTGATCGTTTGCCCCGTCTTTTCTTTTGAGAGAACGTTTCTGTCAATTACTTTTATTGTGATATGTGTTTATTTGTAACGCTCTAAAATTTGCCTCAACTCTCTGAGTACGGAGTATAAAAGTAGCCCAGTTTGGAACAGTGAGATCGTCCTGTACCAGTTCAACCTTTTTTGGCGAACGCTAACTGTCGTCTAATTTTTCGTTTTTAGAAACCTCATACTTCCGAATTTCGTACTGTTTTGCCAACATTTTCTTGTTCCAAATGTGGTGACTAAAATGTTGTTTCCTTTCTATTTCATGACAGGTGCCATAAACTTGAAAAACAAAATGCTTTGCTGAGGCCAACAAAATGGTTGGTGGTTACAAACCAGACTGGGAGCAAGCAGCATCCTCTTCGAATCCCAACATGGCTGACTTGGCAGACTTGCCCCAGACGCGCATCAAGCGCAACTACCATTGCAGTCGTTGCTATTTCTTCACGCAGAACCCTCGTTCCTATCTCTACCACCTGAAAGAAGAACACGGCGAAAAACTGCGCATTTACGAGTGCCAGTTATGTATTTACGCCTCCAGACACAATCAAAAACTCCAGCGCCATCTACGTATGGTGCACGATCTCCCGGCAGATGGTACCACCCTATCTTCAAATCAAATCCCGCCATCTGTGAGTGAAGACACCAGCGCCAAGTTGCTGATTCCCTCATCAGCTTCTGTGCGCTCGTCTCGCCCCTCCTCCGATTCCAATCGCTTGTTTATCCCTAGTCCCAAGAGCCCGAAACGTTTAACGCGTCGTAGTCATGTGACTCCACCCCCTACCGCCATCAACATTGCCATTAACTCCTCCTATAACATTGGCCCGTCGGTTAAACGGACCAGAGTGAGAGAAGAAGATCACGCCCTCTTGCTAGATGGCGAAAAAGACATGGACGAGCTGCTGGATGAAGACAACGACAGCAGTGGCACCGGTGGCACCATGACGGCCATGGTGGACGCAGAGATACTGGAAGAAGATTACCTCGAAGCTGAAGAAGCTGCTGCAGCTGAAGAAGAAGAGGAGTTGCGGGAAGAAGAAGAAGAAGCGGAGAGAGATCGAGCTTATAATTCAGGTTTCCGATCGTCGCCCGGCAAAGGCGAAGAATTGCTGCGCTGTTCGGTGTGCGATTTCGTGAGCAAGTCGCGTGTCCTACTCCAGCGGCACGAACGGCTGGTGCACTTGAAGAAGAAGTTCTTCCGGTGCGTGAAGTGCAACTACGTCACGCATGTCAAAGCCCGATACACCAAGCACGTCAAGTACCATTCCATGCCCATGATCAAGTGCGACATGTGCGAGTTTCGCACGCCTTATAAATGGAACCTGGACCGCCATCTGAAGAACCACATGGGTGGAGGCATGTACCAATGCTCACTGTGCAACTTCACGGCCCATATCAAGCAAAGCCTCACGGTCCATATCCAAAACCACCACCTGACGCCCGAAAGGGCGCGTGTCACCCGGCGACGCAACAAAGTGGGCGCTTCGGACGAAGCTGACGCCTCCATGGACGCCGAAGAAATGGACTTGTTACGCTTCGAACGCGAGGAAGACTTGCCGGATATGGCTGATGATTTGGCCGAAGACCAGGAGATGGCAGCAATACCTAACGAGCCCCAGGCACCTAATGCCTCCAGCGACCTCTTAACCAAAACAGATCTAAATTTTAGTAGGCTCGCCCACAATTCTGAACTTCAAAAAAATGAAAATCAAGGTTTCGGCTCCCCCTTCGGCACAGAAGCGCCTCCAGCACCTAAGCCGTCAAAGCCTTCGCGCCCGATTCCTAATCTTATCCCTATCGGTTCCATGTTACCGGCAGTGACCGTCCCCGATAAAGCCACGCCCACCATCCTCCGCATTCCCCAGATTCCCAAACGTCCCGAAACACAAGGGGCGCCACCTACTGAACTGAGCCCGCCCATTTTGGAAGCCGTTGGTCTGCTGTCTAAAGCCGACGCTGAGAAACTCAACGTTCCTCTAGTTTCAAACTCTAGCTTTGCGTTTCCGTGGAACACAGAACGTGACGCGAAGGAGGCGCCAGTCAATAGTGCCGCCAAGACGAGCTCCTTCTTCGAACAACTGGCAGAAAAACTCGCGCCCACCAATATCAATCAGCTGATTTGCCAATTTTGCGGCCACGAGGCTAAATGTTTGTCAGAAGCGGTGCGCCACCAAAAATTGCACTCGGGCGGCTCACGCACGCGCCCTCTACCGCCACCTAACCCAACTTCCTTATCTTCCCGGTGCCAATACTGCCGTCACCGCTGCAAAACCCGGTTAGACCTCCTTTCGCATCTCAAAACCTGCCCCGAGGCGCAATTGGCCTTGGAAGAGGAGCAAAACGCCATCCAGGACGAAACTGCGCCCAATGAAAAGAATGAAATCGACGTGAGGAACAGTTGTTCGGAGCTTGCGGGCCAAGGACGGACAGCCTCGCCACCTGTGAAAGCTGAGCCACATCCTATGGAAAACAAGGTCTTTGTGTGGAACCAGGCGCCACTTGTGCCTAGTGCGCCACTGGAAGTGAGCGTCAGCGAGGGCGAAGCTGACGACGGCATTTCGGTTGCCAGTGACCTCTCGGAGACGAGTATGGTGGGCATTGAGACGGTGCCCGGCATCGGTACAGTCACCGAGGGCGCCCCGATAGCTGGCGTGGCCACTAGCAGCGAAGGGGGCGTGTACCGTAAGGTGTACCGATGCCCGCATTGCAACTTTTGGGCCAACACGGCCTCCCGTTTTCATGTACACATTGTTGGCCATTCGAACAATAAACCTTTTGAATGCTCGCAGTGCAACTACCGCTCCAACTGGCGGTGGGATATCACGAAACACATTAAGCTCAAGGGCGTGCGAGACAGCGCCCATCGCACAGCCTCGATAGTCATCCTGGACCACGCCGGTGAGCGCCAGCCGCAGCAGTACGATCAGTATCTCACTACGCTGCGCGTGATGGAAAACGCGGCCCACGTTAAAGCCAACTTAGCCACTGGAGGACCGCGGTCCGTCTCGGCGTCGCCTACGAGCTCTCCCCGGGCGAGTCCATCACCTGGCGCGGCCAACTTGGAAAGCCTAGCAGTGGGTAGTAGCGTGGTCCAGATGCGAGTGCCTCAACTGCCGAAGCTCATGCGCCAGGCTCAAACCGGGCCAGCCACATCCCAGCCGGCTGCGTCTAGTCTGTTGCGGCAGCCTCCGCCCTTGACGTCCCTGCGAGCACTGAATGACGCTGAACAAAACCACGTGCATGGGGACGAAAACCGACGTACGGTTTGGAAATGCAAACGATGTACTTTTAAGTAAGTTTTTTTTCCTTGAAAAATGTTAATAAATTTTGTTAATTTCATTATTTGAATCGGCACTGCTGTAAAATCGAAACTGGTATTTGAAACGTCTCCGGAGGGAAACGCTAACTGTGACACTAAAGTCCTAGACGATGAGATTAGTGACACTAACATTATTTAATGCTACGAATCATAAAGATAAATTATTAAATATAAAACTGAAAAATATATAGTTATTCTTCCCTGTATTTCATTTTATTAGTTTCTTAATCATTGTTGAATTGGAAATTTAAAAAAAAACGACTCGAAAAATGAAAAAAGTAGTGGCAATTGTTAATCGAAAGGTGAACTTCACGGGGGGGGGGGATTATTCGCAAGCTGTTACCAAGTACTAACAGCGTTTTCATGCAGTTTTGGATTTGTTGTAATCGTTATCATTGCAACACTTGAATCGAAACAGGCACAAAGACAAGCGTATGGTACTGGCTCACATGGCTAAACACACCCAGACGGACAACTTTTTCTGCGGTATTTGCGGCAAAGGATCCAATTGGCAGAGTGTCATTAGGGTAAAAAGAAATACATAGCAACCATTACCGGTAGAGAGCAGGCATTTCTTTGGTGGCAGTAATAATGCTAAATACTCATAATGAAACAAGGTGTGGGTAATTAGAACTCAGTGTGGCTGAACAAAAAGACCGCTATATTGGTACTAATGTAATAATACTCAAAGGAGAAACGAAGAAACTAATAACACGGAATCGGATTAACACAGGTTATGGTTCTACTCCTATTAACCCTAAACAAAGGTTACGGAAGATAGTTAAAGCAAACAAATGGAAATCCGGCGGTGTTTGGGATTTTTTCTTTTTTTTTCAAATTAGAATTTTGGAATTTCTGTGTTTATTAAAAACTAGTCTAGAAAAATGTGTGCTAATCGGTGTGGGTTTGTGTCGTTGCGCGACGTTTTCTTTAGAGACGGGAACCGTGACAAGGTGGTGGAACACATTCGTAGCGTACACTACGGAGGCGTTGACCCCGCCCCTTGTACTTTCGACCAAGACCTGGCTATGACCCTAATCCAGGCTCCTGGCACAACCACGTCCATTTCTGTCCCTCCTTTTCAATCTTCTCTGGTTCAACCCACTCCTGTACCTGCTTTTCGCTGCGGCGTGTGTAACCAAGTGTCCAACTGGAAACATGTCATACAGGTAATGTAGCGTAATCAAGACCACGACAGAGGCACATTTGAACGAATTTGACGTGAAAGCTTGAACTTGAATTTACCGCAAAGAAAGGATTTTTTTGTTTACGTTGCCGATTTCAGCCAGCTTTGAAAAGCTATCGTAGTATTATTGATTCCGTAATCATGACAATAAAAAGTCGCAATAACGGACACACAAGGTTTTACTGTTTAACAAACTTGTTAAAGACACACGATCGCTCGTTATAGAAGGTATCAGACGCCTTTTCAGCATAGTACGATCAAATCAGTAATTGTGGACTGCGACCCGTCTGCTGATTGCAATTCATCATAAAAGGTTTCTACAAGACGACATTATAACGAGGTTCTACTGTGTCTCCTATCAAACAACGACAAATTCAAAATTCAAATGAGTTGAGTTTTTTATATATTTTACTAGAAATGCTTTCTAAAGAAAAATCAGGACTTTTACTCTTTTATTACTTTAATTGAATCTTGCATTCATGGCGTTGAAAATAACTTTCTGAAATTATATCTTGCTAAAATTTGCCTTTGTCTGCTAAATAGAGTAAAAAATGTAGTAATTGTTTTAGTGGGTTTGAAGGGATTCAAATTTGTCCGTTTTTTACAGTTAGTGAAACTAACTCGGTTTTGGTGGTTACGGCATTTACTTTTTGACTTCAAGCAATAACACTCTTTGAAATTTCCTTTTCATTGAACAGCGTCATTGTCGTTTGAAACACAACGGCAACATACAAGTAGTGGAGAATCGGATTCCAGAGGACGATGGACCAGTTTTGACCAAAGAGAGCCATTGGACGTCGCCGAGTAAAAGTCCTAATCTTACGTTTTACGGCCGACGAGGGCGTGGTGGTGGTCGCATATCTTTGGAACGCAAAGTGGAAATTGCACGACAATCAGCCGAAGAAGATGGATTGGGATATATCTTGCACCCGGATCGGCAACAATACCTGTGCTCCACCTGTCGGTTCGCGTGCCGCAGTTTAACGGATATGGAACTCCATCGACGACATCATAACACCAACATTGGCCCTCATAAGTGCCGCTTTTGTACCTATAATACCAACCAATCAAAGTAAGATTTATAAATAAAAATCATTTTATTTTTATATTTTTAAATTTAATTTCTATCTTTCCTTTTTTTCATTTTTATATCTTTTACATAATGTTTATATTTTTATTTAATATTGATATATTTGTATTTAATTTCCATATTTTTGTTTTTCGCTTTGCATTATTTTGAATTAATTTAATTTGATTTGTGAGTGAATTTTAGAAATTTGTTTGATAATTTGATTTCAAATAATATTGAAATCCTGCTGTAAAAGTAAATACGTTAGAAATACGTCAATGAAATATCCATTTTAACACATTTTTCTCTGCTTAACAGTAATTTAAGCGAACATTTACGGCTCCACGGTGTCGAAAGCGGCGAAGACCAGCCCCAGGACCTTGTTCCGGAGCAAGACGACGAAAGTTTGGCGGAATCGACTGGCAAACGCCACAAATGTCCGCAGTGTCCTTACGTCTCCGATTCCAAGAGCCAGTTCCTGTACCACAAACAATTCCACCGCCCACGTGGGGCGCCTTTCAAGTGCCCGCAGTGCTCGTACAACGTCAGCCGTCGCCACTTGCTCAACCAGCACTTACGCGTGCACGGCCTGCCACCTTTAAAAGGCAGCGACGGCTCTGAAACGCCTCTGACCGACACACCTCCTGGCCACGCCAGTAACGCCTCCTACGCTTCCGAATCTGAAGCCGGCTATGATTCCGAAAACGGCCTCGAAATCGACGAAGACGGGCTAGAACCTACACCCCTTTCAGCCACAGCCACGCCCCTCAAAGTAGAACCCAGTCTAGCGCCCTCTAGTATTGGCTCTTCCGGCGAAAACTTTGCTCATCTGAACCTTAACCCGCAACGATTACCCCGTCTCGCCGATGCCGATACACGAGCGCTACCGGATATACCTTTGACGTGGGTGTCGCGCCCTGACGGCAAGTTCTGCAAAATGTTCAAGTGCCGATACTGCCCGCATGTCAACTTCAGAAAAGTCAACATCCAAGAACACGAAAAACGGCACCAGAACAGTGCCAACAGCAATAATAACAATAATGCGGACCTCCAGCGCTGCCATTTGTGCAATTACCGCTGCAACAACGCCGGTGTGCTGTCAGCACACGTCAAAGTCCACCAGTACATCCTCGGCGTCATTCACGGCCTGGTCGATCCTACCGTCACCGATGAAGACCAGCTGCAAACCTTGGCCGCCTTAGGTGACGCCCAGTACCAGTCGGAAACCCAACTTGCCAACGAGGACAACACGCCCCGTTTAGACTTGTTACTCCCTGCCGTACGTTCCCATAATAATTCGAACGAAGAAAACGATGTAGAAAAAGTCCTCCATTTTTGTCAGAACTGTCCCGCCCGGTTTCTGAATGAAAACGAGCTCGTAATACACGAAAAATTCCATTCGGCAAGGTTTACCCACCGTTGCGATATGTGCTCTTACACTGCGCGACAAAAGCACCATCTTTTGGCGCATTTGAGAGTCCATAGCCGCGAGTACCAAGACCGTACGCAGTATTTGCTCCAACAATACCCGGTTTCGGAGCAAAACCCGCAGCCGGAAATCCTTGCCGTGCAGTCGCCCGATACTGCCGGTACTCCTCAGCAACCAATGGACCTAAGTGCGCATGCACCCACGCCATCTACTTCCTTGTCACCACGTGGCTCGCCCGTCAAAAACGGCGTGCCAGCACTGAAATGCGCCATCTGCCCGGCCACGTTTAGCAAAACCTTTGCTTTGGAGTACCACAGTACCTTACATGGCGGAGAGGGCGCTTTCAAGTGCAGATATTGCGATTATTCGGTGAAAACGGCAGGAAATTTAGCCAAACACGAAAATCTGCATAAAAAGGACGAAAACGTGCCGTTGTCGGGGGTGGAGCTTGCGCGTCACATGCAAGATCTGGATGCCGAAGATTTCGAAGATGAAGACTGCGCAGACTTGAATGGAAAAAGTAAACACGAGCAAGAAGAGGAAAGGTACACCAAACGTGGCCGCTTGAGGGCTAAAACCTTTAAATGCGTCAAGTGTCCGTCAGCCTTTGAGGAACGCGAGCAGTATGAGTTGCATATGAGTTTCCACGGCTCGCAGCATCACTACAGGTGTGACAAGTGTGATTACGCGGTGAAGAATTACGCTAGCTACCTGCAGCACACGCGTAAGCACGATGTCCACGAAGCACTGACGAATCACCGCGATTCGGAGCTCGAAGAGGAGACGAATTTTGCCGAAGAAATAGAACGTGAAATAGAGCATGAAAACGAGGCAGAACTCAGTAATGAGTTGCACGAATCGACCCAGGTGATTCTGTCGTTATCAGAGCAACAACAGCTGATGCTGCAGAAGCGCCGTCTAGGCAGTTTTTGCAAAAAAGATTCGGAGTCGTCGATTTTAAGCAAGAAATGGTTTGCTTGCCATTTGTGCCCCTATAGCGTCTCGAGGAAAGAATTTGTCGATAGCCACTGCCAGCACCACGAGTGCAACGGCGGCGCAGGGGCGTACAAGTGTGACTTTTGCGACTACCGCGCTGCCCAGCGACATTTGCTCAAAGAGCACACGAAATGGCATTTCAAATCCAGGAAACAAAGGGCCAAGTTGGACGGATACATGCATTTTTCGAGTCTGAACGTCACTAGTAGGCCCCGGAAGCCACCTAGTGGTGGTGGGCCGCAAGATTGCAAGGAAGAGCGGGTGTTTGCGACGGAAGATGTTGAAAACGCGTGGAACGATGACAAGGAGGAAGACAATGATGGTAATAATTTGGTAATCGACCTTTCAACGGGTGAAACGGTGGTGAACTACCCGGTAGAAGATGTAGAGGGCGAAGCTAGAGACGAAGAAGAAATGGAAGAAGAACGAGAAGAGCATAACGATGAAGAATTAGTGAGTTAGACGATTGTAGCTTCAAAAAGATTGAGTGAAAGAAATATATCAAAACCAAAGAAACCGACAGCGCCAGTGTGCTTAACCCTCTCGCCCCGCCCATTGTGCCATTTTTCCTGCGGGCAGGTGGCGTGAGAGTTGAGTGCGTTAATAAAAATACGTCTTTGCGTATCCCAATGGCGCGTAAAGGCAAAGAAATCGCGTTTGTGGCCATTTTCCAAAGTGCAATTTTTATATTGTTGATTAACATGTATTTGTTTAACCCCCCTCCCTTCCTACCTATTAGTCATTGTGTTTGCGTTGCCAATGGTGTCCTAGTCCTGTCTGTTTGTTATACGAAAAATATTAAAAGATTTTTTGGTGGTGGAACAATGAAATATGTTTGCAGAAAGAAATGAAGTCTTTTTTACTGAGTCTTTTAAGCTCTAATTCCTGAAATTTTTAGGACAGAAAAAGATCGAAGCCTTAACAATCGTCACTTTTTTTCACATATATTGGGTTCAAAAGTAAAGAGATCTCAAGCGAACACGATACGAGATAAAACTAGGCTAGTCTCACTTGAACTAGGTAAAAAAAATAAAAATACCTCCTTTGCATGCGCTGTCTGGATTGTTGGATTAAATGCTGCCAATCTGCTTTGGAGGCAGACAGTTGTTCACTCCATTGACACACTGCGTCATGAAATGAATTAACGGCCTAGAGGCCTTAAACCAGTAGTTTTCACCTTTTTCGTGGTCCGCGGCTCCCATTGCGCTAGTAGGAACACATCGCGGCTCCCATCCGGTATAAAACTCCAAATAAAACAGCACAAACGATCGTTGGTTGTCAATGTTTATGAGTCTACTTTAATTTGTTCCGCGTTTAAAGGTGAATCTGAAGACAACTTACGATGTGTTTATTTGTCTTCCAAACTCAACTCGGATTTCGGCAAAATTTAAAAAGTTTATCCGTGAGCAAGTTCAGTGAGAAGCATGTACTCACTTTTATCAGCTTTTCAAATTTAGGTTCAATACTGGAAATTGCGGCTCGCGTTTTCTTTCAAATTCATTAGTGACCTGTATTTTTTACTGTTGCTTAAGCAGAAAAACCCTGCCTTGGAAAAGTAAGTTGTCACTAAAAGAATCAAAACTCGAAGCACCCTCTTCCCTATTTTGTAGTAATCTTGCGTATCCGAGGTCCGGAATTGAACTCAGAATCTAGCCCTCTCTAGATTCACGGGGCTTGAATGTCCCCGATTGGCCGCAATTGATTGTACTAGGTTCGGAACACTTGCCGACTGATACAAACTGTCCTCAACTAAAGCTTAGTGTCCTGTCAAAGAGCTTATTTATAGAGGAATCACAAAAATTTATTGTTTCACCACTTCGAGCAAAATTAAACTGATTGGGGCAGCATAACTGCCGTGAAGTGAGTCCTGGCTCGATCATTGCGAATTTCTCCCCACCAAAGGTGAAAAAGGTGGCGGTAGCCTAAGGGGCTGGAGTCGATACTTTTCAGTACTGTATCTACCACACGTTTGCAACCCATACCGTAATTTGCATGAAAATTTATGTCACTTTCCCGGGACACAGATTTGGGTTGTGGGGTATTCTCGGTTAGGTTAGGTGAGGCTTTAACTAGTCAAACGTGTTTACATAAAAGCACTAGTAAAATCGTGAAAACTCGGAAAGCAGATGGATTATACTTCAGAAGCACCAGGTTAGTTTAATTTCAGCTCGTCGAAACTAGGTAACGTAAGCTAAAGTTAAGAGTTAGTTTCATTGGGTAACAGCTGGTTAAACTCAGGATACTTAACGCAAAGTTAGGTTAGGCAAGGTAAAGGTGAAAACTAGGTTACTTTTAGTTCACTTAGTTTAAATTAACGTTTAGTTGGGTTAGGCAAGTTAGTTAGGTATAATTAGATTAGGTTCAGTTAGGCTACTGCTACTTTTACTATCTAATACCTCGTCAAGTTTGTAACTCTTACTCCAGCCTAGGACGATAATAATCGCAAGTGCGACGTCCGTCGGCTTCAGGCAGTGCTTCTCAATATTTTTAACGCACTATCCAAAATCGCCGATTAGAAAGCACTCATTAGCCAATGAGATTAAAATTTACATTAGAAAAATAAGATAAAACAAAATGTCACTTCAAAATGAAACTAAGAGTGACCATTTATTAAAACTGGCGTCTAAATAACCACTACTTAAGGGCAATGGACATAAAAAAACAACTTTTTCTTATAAATACGAGTACAAATTTAGTTTCTCGATTTATGTTTCTTTTTCTCAGATGCGATATAACAACGAATATATTGTTTAAGAGAAGAAAAATCTGAAATTCAAATCAGGCGATTTTGCCATGGGTCCACTGCGGGCACGTGATCCGCATGGCGTAACGAGGGTGAACCGCGCAGCCTAGACGCGCCACAGATCTGTTGTGGATACAAAAATCGTCAGTTTTACCTCAATTACTCGACACGATGCAACAAGCTAGATGTCCCCAGGTCCACAATTAATAAGCTCTTCCAGGATGGCAAAAACAAAGCGTTTATTTTAATAACTTCGCGGCAGGATGAATGTAAGATACTTTTTGGGACAGTTGTGGTGTCTTTAAATTTTTACTATCAAAAGGTAACTAGAGAAGTTAGAAGCTCTGTTTTCTTCCGGAGAGTTAGTAGAAAGACAGTTCTTTGTGTCACGTACAACGAAACAGCGTCGACGCCACAAGCATTCAATCAAATACGATTTTAAAGTTACCTAGCAAGCTTTGACCATTTCCCCATGTTATAGCGTATGGGCTTTCGCAGGAGCGCTAAGAGCGTTTCGTCGTTACGGTGGACGCGACTCGCCACGAAATGGGGAAGAAAAGCATCTCATAAGCTAAAACCCCCTCACAACAGCAGAAAAAAGATTATTAGTTTATCTCAGATACTCTGTTCTGAGTATTTATCCTATAGTAAACTTGTACTTGTAAAAGTTCGATTTTAGGCATGTCTTTACCATGTTGACTAGATGTTCGGGAGACACTGTAAACTTATTTTATTTTTCAGTTGTTAAGGATATGAAGAAGTTTGTACTGAATAAATGTACTCGCTTCAACACTTGCTCAAAAAATAGTTTCGTCCACAATTCATGCACCACTAGTCCTTTGACCTTGCAAACCTCTTGCATCTTTTGAAAATTACAAGTTCCTGCACTCGATTTTTCACTGTTGTGACAACCGTAGGTAAACCAAGAGCTACCACATTGTATTTGCCTTTGGTGGCAGTTTATATACCATTTCCGAATTAAACCATAAAAAAGAGGAAACCTGGCAGCACAGTCTATAAACAGGCGCTGCAAGCCACACCTCTCACGCTCTTTACCCGTTGACGTCACGCTTTTCGTGGCGGGAAAATGACGTTTGCAAGTTAATAACTACGGAACGGCTCCTCAGAAAAAAAATAATTGCAAGCTCCCATTTCTTAGAATAAATTTCGAAATGCGTTTTTTTTTCCATTGCTCTTTAAGGCCCCAGTATACCAGACCCTCTTATGGGCGAATAACATGTGAATTTGCTTCAGGTCCTACCGTTAAAACGACTCAATAAAAAAATAACTGCGTTCACAGTAATGTTTTGGTTATAAATATCTATGAACCAGGTTTGAAATTTTATATAAGAAGTTAAAATAAATTTTAAAACTGTGGACGAATTTTAATTTTCTAATCGGGCAAACTTGAGTTCTAGAATTGAATTTTTGAATTCGAAGTGGAAACCAAAATGAAATCGGATTAGGAGTTTTTGAGGTATCACCTGAAAGTTTTAAGATTCTATCCGTCTGTATTGTAATGATGACTGGGGAAACTTGGAGTCAGTGCAAGAAAAGTGAGTAAACGGAATGACTGATTAACCTTGAATAAACAAATGTCGATCTCGCCTAGGTGTCCAGAAATTAATTTCCCACACATTTTTTTTCCTCCAAGGAGAGTTGCAGGGAAATGCGCTAACGTGCTTCATATGCCACACCTTTGGGAGAGGCTATTTATAAGCAACAACAAAGCAATGTGATTTCTTAAGTACGTTTTTAAACAAATTGAATGAAAAAATCAAAATAAAAAGGGGCTAAAAAACTGAATATAAATCCTAAAAATTTTTAACGGTACGAAAGGGATGGTTTACACTTCGTATCAAATTTCGTTCGAATTTAGAAGCAAGGGTATGGCAATTATGTGAAACCGAAATTTATCAAATCGCCATTCTTACATATTGTAGCTCGAACGCCAAAAATTGCAAATGTATGCCTGACACTCCCCTTCCCTTTCCACTCCCCAATTCCGCCACCGAGAGGGCCGCTGCGATTTTCGTTTCTTATGTTTGTTTGTGTTTAATTTCCTTGTTCAGGGTGAATGTGAAATATATCCGTAAGAAAGTCGAGTCCTAGCTTGAAGAGAAAGTATTGTATTCTTCACGAATATAATGTTAAGGCCACTATATACCGCTTCAAGGATTGAGATCGTTCCAGAGACGTCACTACTATCACACTCCTGTTTTTCCGACAATAAGTTGCAGGCGGTCACCACAGACAAATTATTGCGAAACTAAAAGTTTCAGGCATTTACGTAGGTAAACATACCTAGATGCTCAGAACTGATCCACGGGGCGTAATTAGAAAAATTCTAGGACTAGCTGCAAGTCATATTTATTATTTTTTTCACGACGATCTTAATACAACGCTTTCCGGAACGACGGATTTCCATTATTTTCTGCGAGGTTGATATGCAAGAAACTGCTTGGGCAACTTTTTTCTCATACTTCTAAGCTTTCAGAAAAACGGCAAGAGTTTAATGGCCACTTGTTCGGTCACGTATCGCAATTAAAGGGTGTAAGCTTGCAACAATGTTGCCATATCAAACGAAGTGAAAATAGGAAAGAAGGAGAACAAACGCGAACTGCAATAAACTCTGCACAATGGAAAAGTAAAAAAAAAAAAAAAAAAATCTTAAGTGCACCAGAAAAAGCGTTGGATGTGATACCTTTATAAACCCTCAATAGCGCATGTCGATTCGGGCAAACCGGGCAAATTACATTAAGGTGTAGAACGACACAGCAGTAGGAGTTTATACTTCTGATACTTATTTTCATACTCCGATTTACAACGAACACCTAATTCAGTGTAGTATAGGAAACCTTGCTGAATATCTACCATGGTTTCTAAAATACTGGTCAGTGTAATTGTAAACACTTCCAACAATGAATTTAACTAAAATCACAAAGGTATCAGTACTCACTATTATACAGTCTAAACCAAATTACGCCCCCTAACAGCTAGAAAGTGCGAAATCCTCCATTTGACGCTAAAACACTGGAAGGTGCCAGAAGGCTTCACTGAGATTCCCCTCTTTCTCCTTTGCTTTTTCTATGTTGGTCGTAGTGAAAGTAGTCGCTAGCGTTTAATGGGGAAGTTGTGGGTTTTCACAGCTTCGGTAGATGACACTACTGAATTTGATAAAAACTATCTTTGGGTGCATTTTATCGTGAACTGAACTGATTAACTGGGCTGGCCAGTAAGTGTAACTGGCGTTTTGGCGTGTACGGAATCAGCGCAACAGTCAATGTGGCGTGAACACATCAGTTGCGTTGAGCGCGAAAGCCGCTTTCCGTTCTACCGTGCTGAGGGAGCACACCACAACGAAGCTAGGCGTTAAAACCCCGCCCACTGCTTTTCAAGTAAACAATCCTCCTCTCAGTTGAACGGAGAGCTGGTCGACGCGTGTTTTACTGTCAACGCAGAGAAGAACTGGCCAACTGGTCAGTTTATGATCAATGCACCCTTTTGCTGTACAAATCGTGCTTAGTGAATCAATTTTAAGGTGTACCGGAACTCGAGTGTGTCGTAGCGTGACAAAGGACACAGAAATTTATGAATTTGGTTTACAGGTAATCTTGCTAGTGTCAGCAGCGTTGTTGAGTCTCGCATTGGCTGATGGGTCGTTCAGTTTCGGTTACAAGAACGAAGAGGGGTCTTTCCAAGAAGAAACTCGCGGCGCTGATTGTGTCGTACGGGGCAAGCAAGCCTTCATTGACTCCGACGGTGTGCGTCGTCTGTTTACTTACCGCTTGCCAACAGGTGAACTTAACACTGTAACGTACACGTAGTTGAACAAACCCAACCTAGGCGTTCATCCCAGCTTTCTAAACATTCCCATATCCTTACAATCAAGGAAACTGAATAAATGAATTGCAAGTACTGAACTGCTATTATTTTATTACCTTGTAATTTTCTTGGTGAATTACAAACTAACTTCTGTGCGTTGAATAAATTACTTTTGCGTCAACATAACTTAAATCACTCTAACTTGTATAATCTTAAACAATTAACACTTTCAAGTGTCGGGTCCGAGTACTGGCTGAGCGCGTTGACCTGTTTAAGCCATCGGAGGCTCGGAATCAATGGGATTGGCAGGATAATATGTGCCAGAAGCATCACGTCCCCAATGTTGGCGTGGGTAGGCTTTGAATCCCGCAGTCTTTTTCGATTTACTGTCATTTGAAAGCGGGTAAGCGTCATATTTCACTGCTGATCCGAAAATTTGACGTGGGTAAGCTTTGGGAGCTGCAGCAGGCTCAGTATTAGTTGGGTTGGTAGGATCAGAAACGAAAGCTAATTGGCTGATTCTTGCTGGAGGTCCGTTAAGGTTTTGATTGCGACTTTCTGGCAGGACTAGAGTACTAGCTAGCGCAATGCAGGACAGTAGTAACAAGGTGGAACCGCAATTCATTTTGTTACTCAAGCCTACGATTTCAAGAAAGTTACTTCAGAAAGCAACAGTTTCAATAAAGAAATACTGTACCTAGAAACTGTTATCGCTGCGGTAGAAATAGTTTCCGTATTTTTCCGTATTCACTCGAAAGGTGAATGGTGCTTTCGCTACACAGATGTCTTGCTTGGGGATATTGGAGACGTCTTATATATACAAAAAAATCCCTTAAGAAACATTAGCACTGCCCTTTTTCGCCCAGTCATAGTCCGAATATGGATAGTTTTATATTTGTAGTCAGTAATTACACATGCGACAAGTCATTTGTTTTTTCTTGCAGCTGTTCAACTCTTTTTGCGTTGTAAGTTTTCAAGTGCGTCACAGTTTTGGTGTCAATGAGTCATTTAAGTAATTCTTCAAGACTTTCCTGGTTGCTCCAAGGAAGGGCAACGACCTGCGTAAGCCGTGTTAATCCGCGGAACACATTCGCACTTGCTTGATTTATGGTTACAGAATGCGGGGGCGTAGGCGGAAATTTTCGAATGGTATGCTAAACCTCGCTAGGAGGCCTCAGTGAACGCAAACTCATCGCTTGGTAGGGTCAGTGATCATTGTACCAATAGAGACACATTGCAATGCGGAATATTCATTGGTCCTGTGTCCAGACACTCGTAAATTTGTTGTTTGTGTCTAAGTCAAAAACTTATAAGACGTCTGTTTTTGAATTTATAACTCATTGTGTAATATATCAAGAATTAACTTGCAATTCACCGCACAATATTAAAATACAGTACTTTAAGAATTTACTCTTCAAGAATATATTAAATAAAAATGCATCGGAGACGCGGTCGTGAACCGGATGTGTTCTTTTGTCAGTACGGTTTTATAAGTGATCTCATTGCTCATTAGTGGCTCAAACAAAATAACATACTACCAAATAAGTCTTTTCCATTGAATGAAAGGCTGGCTCGATCCTACCAATCTCCGTACCAGCGTTTTACACTAATTAGTGGTGACATGATGGGATGGTCGTGTATATTTTAAGACTGATTTCTTTGCTTCAAGATGTCCGTGGTACATTCGTTTTAATTTTTGTACGAATAAATCCTGGGTCCAAACCATCCGTTGGCTCCCAAAGAACGAAAGTTAGTGTAGTAGTGTGAATAATACGGGGAAACTATAGTTGAGCTTAAAGCAATCGGTACAATACACGAGACATCTGAATGCTTTTTCCCCGTAGTAATTGGTTTTCTTACTATCCTGTCCGCCCCTCCTTCTTGGACTTTTCTTTCGGCGTTGTGCATTTTGTTTGACTTGCTTCGTGGAAAATAACTCGCGAAATACAGGTCTGCAACCAGTCGTTATATGTTCAGATGAAAGTGGTTGCGTTACGCTTCGTTCTGCAAACCACAATCTTCTCACTACGCTCCCCTTTCAACATATAAGCAATTCAGTATGCAGCACGTTATCAAGTCCACCATACACTTAAAAAAAAAAAAAAAAAAAAAAAAAAAAAAAACCTAATCGTAAGACTTGCGGCTAAAAATCGAAAGATAGGAAGATTGAAAGAAATCCTCCTTGAAAACTAAAAACTGGCCATAATGGTCAATAGTATATCGAAAACGAACTATCCAAACACTGAGCTTATTGGCTATGGAATATACGCTGGATATGCCTCTTTAGAGCATACACACTAGTAACCAACGCTTTTTCAAATGTAACTGTTAATTATTGAAGATTATTGAACGCTTTTTCGGAGCAAGTATTTTTTCCTCTTTAATAAGCATTTGTAAGTGGTAATTCTCGCACATTTCGAACTGCCACGAAGCTGACTCGAAAGCCAACTTTACCCATTTTACCGCTACCGCGCGATATTTTTCAACTGACTGCGGTACTTTACAATGTATCGTGGTAAAGTGGTGAAAATATCTACAGTGATAATTACTGTGGTACAAAAATTATCGCGATAGTAAAAAGCCCATTTATTCTTCAATCTGGTCGACGCCTCATTGTTGCGTAGCAATGTTGTGTATTACAAGTAATACTAATTTGTAGGGCCCATTACTTGATGGAATTGTAATGTTGTATTTATATGTTTCGCTGCATAAAAATGTAATGTATTCATTAAATTTTTTCCCTTGCTTTTAAAATTGTAATGTATTTTGCTAGTAAATAAAAAATGGCCATAATACACTACCATTGCAATTCCTTTGGTTCCCCGGAGAAAAGAAAATTCGTAAAAAAAGAAGGGGAGGAAGTTGTGCTTCGGAGCTCCCCTGCATGAGATCGACTTAGGGGAATTTGAAAAAAGGGGTGGCGGGTGAGCTTTTCTTCCGAGTAGGAAGAAGGGCAAATCCTATCGTTTGACTTCTGTTTTAGCTGCCTTAGTCTCTTTTACCCGTTTCATAACATAGGGAAGGGAAGTTTCATAACATAACAGTAAAATTCCATTTATGCCGATGGAAATTTGGTAATTATTTGGTAAAAATACACGAAATACAGCATTGTAGTTCAAAATTATGCAACTGTTTTCTTTCAAGGTAATAATACATATACTACCTCTAAAAAGCGATAATTGCGAAGCATTAAAGGAGACTCGCTTGAGTATGTTTTAAGATCAACATATCGAGTCATGTCGACTATTCAGCACAACTTATGTGATTTTCAAAATTATATAATCTAAAGGCTTACCGTAACGACAACAGTTCCAAAATTGTTCGCTTACTATCGGTAACCGTTAGATTTTTTTTCATATTTTTTTAACTCAATAAGAATATACTTTCCGAGCATGGAACACAGCCCTACCTAACGAATTTGAAACATAGCTCAGCTTAAACCTTTGTTTTTCAAAACCGATCTACTGCACAAATGGGAGGATCACTTTACTTCCCTCTTGGCCAACTTGACACTGTAAAAAATCGTCCCCAATTAATGGTAGAAAAAAAAATTCTGGGTCCCGCGATTTTTTTGTGTGTTTAATTTTCTCCCAATGTTGAGTGATATGAGAGAAGTTTACACTATGAACCACCATTATGAAAGAAGTTTCACCATTTGATGAGGAAATTTCACTATTTTAAAAGAAAAATTCCTCTATTTTACAAGAAAAGTTCACAATTTAATGGAAAAAAAAATAAATATAAAATATCGCGGGACCCAGAATGGAGTTTTTCTACCGTCAATTGGGGACAATCTGTTTACAGTGAAAAGTGAATCCCGGTTTTGCGTGCCGAAGGAATTTGCCCTTTCTTTTCGATGCTCGTTTTTGCAATGTTTACCAAGTAATTAAGTGAACGCAGTACAAGATGAAGTACTTGTCTGACGTTAAAATTTGAGTTGTACTTAACTCACTAATCTTTCCATGTTAGTTTAGTTAAGGAGACCTGTCTTTTTTCTGCACTATTTATAATCTTGAAAATTATAACACATTTTAATATAAAAGACAGCATTTTATTTAAAAGTACTGCCAAAGAAACGCATTACTTTACAAATGTAATTGTAAAGAAACGCATTACTTTTTTAAAAACAAGTGTAATTGTAATTTAATTGTGGATTTTAGATAAAAAGTAATTGTAATGAAATACTACTTATTTTTTCACCAAATTACACAACACTGTTGCGTAGCGTAGTTGAGGAGCAGTAAATGGCCTGTGGTTTCGCCATAAAATATCCAACGTTGCCGTCATAGTTTAAAATAAGCCCAGTGTATTGTACTTAATGCAAAGTTGGAATAGGTTACCATCGAACTGCACACTCGGATGACAGGTAAGTTCGTGCACTCAATTATATCTGGAAAAGCGTGAAATGTTACAATTGACCCAAGTCTCCCCACTGAATCCGTATTGCAATAACGTCTTTCTGTACACGGTGTAGGTTACCGTTCCCGTAAGTGAAAAATAAAGTGTTTTTTACGGAGTAATCGAATTTGAAATAGAAGACGTCACAATCTGTCCATTGACCGATCTGCATAGTTCATTTCACCATTTAACACCTAATCACCGTCTCCATGTTCAGACCTTAATTAATTTGTAGTAATTAATGTTTATTAAGAATTGTTTTTGAACGGGCAGAACATTGACTCTTCTGACGAAACTCGTTAAAACGTACACTGGTAAGATGTCCACGGTAGAAGTACGATAAGAATTTCGACGTTACAAGGTAAGAATTTCGACGTTACAAGGGAATATCAACGTTTTCCAGAAAAAGATACTTGTTTATTGAAAATCCTTCACTATCATTCCATTTTCGTGGCTCGAACCATACAAAATTATGGAAAGGATGGTTTATTAACGTTTTTGTCCTTTACCGCCACGTTTTGGCCTGACGGCGTCATTTTAACTGTCAAGTCGAGCGATTTACACGTTCGAAGTGAGTTTTAGCTAATAGCCAAAGCATCGCTTTGCAATTCGTGGCTCAACTGGGTCTGCAAATCCGACAATTTGCGCTTCAAGGCAGCGATGCCCATTAGTACAATGTTCTCTGGCCGGAGGGCGCCACAGCTCTCGACGTTGTAGAAGAACTTGTTAGGTTTGGCGTCAGGATTATACGGCGCTTGATGTTGGTTCTCATCTTCAAGCTCAGAGTACTCACTACGCGGCCATTCTTCGGGTTTGGGGTACAGAGTGTGACGGAGACTGTTGTCAGGGTCGTACTCGAAGGCCACGCCCGCTGTCGGGTTCCACTTGGCGTGCTCTTTGCCGAAGCCTTTCTTAGCGTAGGCGCGCAGTTTGAGTTCTTGGCCTTTACGGAGTTTGACAATCAAAATGTCGTCCGTTTCACCGTAGTCGGTGGCTTCCTCTTCGCGGTGACGCGAGGTGACGGGCACCACGCGTGGGTCGGAGGACTTGAGGTCGGCAGTGGTGACGTGGCGCGTAGATTCGTCCGGACACTTAACGTCTAAGGTGAACTCTACACTGCAGTCTGGGCAAAAATCCGGACATGTGCAGTCCTAGTTCAATAAATAAAAATAAAAAAATTAAATGCTGTTTAAAAGACAACCGTCATCGCAGTTGCGATGTATTGTCGTCTTCAGATGTCTTAGAAATTAATAAAATTAGCTCAAATTATAATATATACATCACTTAACGTTGCAAATCGCTGGAGAAATTTAATTCCACTTACAAAAATTTTAGCAAATTTAAACGACACTGAATTTAATCCTTTCTTATGGAACTTCAATTAAATTAGCTGGAGTTGGCTTTTAAAAAGCGAATACAAATGAAAAATATTACTCAAACGTGCTTCAGATTTACTATTTATTAACCTAGAAAAGAAAAAAGTGGCTGAAAAAATAAAAGAAAACGAAAAAATAAAAGTTTGTGGTTGTTCGCTGCCATTTTGGACACAAAAGCGAGTCTTTCTTATCCTAAAGCTTAAAGCATATGCAATAAAAACAGTTAACGGTTTAGCCGCACATGCTTGGCCAAAAAAGTATGCTAAATGTATCAAAAAGTGTCGCGAGTTTCCAGTCAAACTAGAGTTTAATAAATAAACAATTAAAAATACTGACTTCTTAGCGAAATGACTGCGTCCTATATTTGTGTATTTAAAAACATGACATAACACAACTAACTTAACACTCCACTAACTTAACCCAACCTAAATTGACTACCATTAATCAACAAACCTTGCTCAACTGAAAATAACCTAACTTAACTGATATTGCTTAGCATAATTTAACCTAACCTTTATGAACTAATCTACTTTGGGTAACTTAACCCACCAAACCTAACCTAAGTGAACCTTCCTAACTTAAATGACGAAATTAACCTAACTTAATGTAAGACAAACGTTCCAAGCTTAACTAACCTAATGCAACATACATTTACCTAACTTAACAAACCTAACCTAACTTATATAGCTAAACGTAACTTAATTCAGCAGAAATTAACAACAAAGATAGATGTCGAATAATTGAAAAATCAACATAAGTTTTCCTTTATTTTCCATTCTACGTGTGTGAAAAAGAGAATGATTAAAATTTATTTCATGAAATATTTTATTTTACTCTCGAGTATTGCATCCGTTCGACGACTTCGTCCGAAGTGAGTGGAATTAAGCCAACGCGATGGGCGAGAAATTCATCAAAAAGGACCGTGGAATTGGCTTCGAACTGAATCCAGTCAATGGCTAAAGTCGGCGTTTCGGCAATGAACACTCTGCGGAGTGCATTGGCCACACTGAAAAGAACAAATAAAACAATTTTACTGACATTATGGAACTACAGCAGATTTTTGTGAAATCTATTCGCTTCTCTTACACCACAATCATCGAAAAACTTTCATGTAACTTGAGGGAATGGAACTAAAAAACAAACATTAGAGTTGCTTGGGCGCACAGTTTTGAACTTTTTTAAAAGAACGGTACCTTAAGTCAGTGTCTTCTATCACGAACTTAGCATTCTCTTCAGTAAGCTCACTGAGATGTAACGACGGCTGATTGGCGTACGGCATAATTCACTTTTAACTTTGGCCAACAAAATTGAATGTAATGCTTACTCAAGCTGCCAAAACAACTTGTTTTCCCGTGAATACTAGCTTGTACGGCTATTACGAGATGGCGTGTGTTAGTCAACTGGAACATTTTAAGCCTCGCGCTTGTTATCGTTGCGGGAATCCAAGCCAATAGATGAAACGCGAACAGCAACGCCAACCGGTACTCTGATGTTTACGTTCTTACCTTGCCTTCCTGTCAAGTTAAACAAAATAGCTCAAAATGAATCACTGCAAGCGTGTATTTGCCGTAAAGCTTAACCAGTCCATATTCTTTGCCCGGAATTCCGTTCCAGCTCGCAGAAACTCTTCATTCTTCAACCCAGCGCTCGTAAGAAGCCATGAAAGCTTTCCTAGTCTCGTTAAATTATCCCAGCAGTATTACAGCACCGAGAACGCCAAAGACGATTTGACACAAAAGTTTGACAACATGGTTAAAGAAAGCCAAGTCGTCGTATTTATGAAAGGCGTGCCCTCACAACCCATGTGTGGTTTTAGCAACGCTGTTGTCCAGATTCTGCGCATGCACGGCGTGGAATACAAGGCCCATAATGTATTAGAAGACGAAACCATCCGCCAAGGCATCAAAGAATATTCCAATTGGCCCACAATACCCCAAGTTTACATCGGAGGCAACTTTGTAGGTGGTTGCGACATTCTTTTACAAATGCATCGCAGCGGAGAATTAATTGAAGAGCTGGAAAAATCCGGCATTCGGTCGGTTTTGTTGGATCAAGCGGAGAAAACGCCTCCTGAGAAGAAGGAATGAAGTCTAGACGACAAGCAAATAGTTAATATTGTGTAATCACATTTGTTTTCAATACAGAAAGTACTCTTATTTCTTAGTTTTGCGTTTTTTAAGCTTTTCTTCCGCCAAAGTAGCAACGACCAGCTTTTCGTGCATTACTTTCAGAGAACTTTCCACTTTTGCCTTCAATTCCATGCTGTTTTGCACCTAATTACAAGAGAAATTCATTACAAGACAATAATAGCAAGTATATAGCCGAATAAGAATAATAACTATAATAATAAATGGTTGTCTACTTGGAAAGATTTGAAACACGCCTTACGGAACTCGGTGTTAAAACTGTGCACCACGGTTTCTACCAAAGCTTCGGAAATTACGTAAAGATACTCCTGTTTTCAGCAATAATTAAATAAAATTCAACAATAGGAATACTATAAAATACATTTGCGCTAGCCTCGCTGGAGTTAGACGCACTTTTTTGGCTCATTTTCTGAAGTTTTTGGCCTGCGCCAATCTGACAATTTGGGTTTTTCGAACGTTTTTAAATTCCGTCTCGCAAGCCTGCTTGCGGCTTATGCGTCAATTTCGCCGTGTGCCATTGATGTGCTGCGGGCTGAGTGTCCAATCGGGTAGCAGCGAGCGCGGCGCGAGATTTAAACTAGATGAGCTTTAATAGGAAACCTGACTACTTTATTTAGAAAAATGCGAATTTTGGCTTGCAAGTTATTCTATTATATACTTGGACATTAAAGTAAATACTATATATTATGTTCGTACATAAAAAAGGATTTATGTCATATGTTATGTACATTTACAACCTGAAACTTACCAATTTTGCTTGGTTCTCAAGCAAGTCGGCCTTTGTTTATTCAGCTTACGCTCCAGTCCCACATAAGCTGCATTACAAGAATCTCAGTGCAACTTAGAATAAACTTTTGATTGATGAACACAAAAGTTGTCTTTGAAGCTGACGAATGAAGTAAAGAGGTATTACGTTGTCTTGCAACTATGAAAAGCATTATTTGCGTGTATCAGAACAGGACAATACTAAACCAAAGTTATGTAATAAGTGTGTGTTCCATTGTAGTTATTAACGCGATACTTCTAGGTTTTGGTGAAGGTACTACACTGAACAGATAAATGGGAGCACTTCAAGTCGCAGAGGTCTAAGTAAGCCTCTCGAGGCTGATTTACCTTCATTAAGCGCCGATTAGGTTCCAACCAATCGCTGTCTAAGGGAAAGGAAGGTAAGGGAAAGGAGGGGAAACCGCCAATTTTTTCTGAGTAATGAAACTGAGTAATGGAACTTTCTGTGTAATGAAAATAAATGTTTGAAAAATATTATACTTCGATGATACGTTGAGTTCATTTAATATGTATGCATTTTTTTCATAAAGCAACCGCTTTTAAATTTCACAGTTTCCCTTTCTTTCAGTCAGTAAAACTGAGCAGCATCAACAATTTTATAGGTATATGGGAAAGGTTTCACATAGCAGTTTCCGGATTTGTAAGAGAATCCCAGGCAATCGGCGTTATTTGTGCATGCAGTGAAGTATTCGTCTCCGTTGTTTACAGTTAAACTTCTCTGTCATGTAACCAAGCCGCACACGCATTTATATAATGACCGACAGCCGCCACGTGCAATTCACCTTGTTCGATGATCAAAATAGCAGAACTGAAATACACATCAAAGTCATTTAATGCTTTAAGCAGTAATGTGCGATTTCAAAGTTACCCTGTGGCAACACAGCATCGAATGCGAAAAAGAAATTGCACAACAAAAATTAATTTGCAAAAAACGTCTCAGCATTTTCGACCATGCTCGAAACATGTTCGCCCATTTTCTCCAAAGAAAATTACTTTGGCTATTTATTTAAAGATATCGTTGAAAAAGAGAATGTCAGTGAAGGACAAAATTAAGCCCTGATACTTAAATCCTGCGTTGTGCTCAGTAGTTTAGGAAGTAGATTTACTATGATTTAGTGTAAAATGTCGAAACAATATTTCATAAGAAATAACGTAACTAAATGCTTTCTGCTCTGGTCAAAGACGTTAATTGTTCAGCAGCAAGTGGACAACCCTGAAATACAGGATTCAGTATTGTCGTTAGAGTAGGTCCCGGTGTAACTACGCTATTAGAACACGAGAAGAATCTCTAATAAAAGGTTCGAAATACGAACTGAATTATATAAAGAGAAACCTCAAACATGTGGGTTGTTAAGTAATTGCAAATTTTTGACAAAATCTGTTTCTGCAGATTGCCACGTAGAAGTCGAATCTAATTCGGTGGCAATATGCCGCATTTTTGTTTGAAGTAATTAAAAAGCTAGAATGAACTTAAAAATCTTACTTACCTTTTGATTGTAACTGGGAACAGCTAGACTTTATATTAGCAACAAGGTAAAGCGGCAAAAAAGGAACCTCATCGTATTGCTAATATCTGAATACGTTTTCTTGTGACAAGGCACTAAGGATATTCAAATTTTCCTATACATATATTGGTATGACTTTTAGTCTTAAGTCTTGCACTAATATTTCGTGTATTGAACTCATTGCGTGTGGATATAAAAAACTAACGATGGTGACAAAAGGCTAGTAATTCGTTTGATTGCTGGAAACACATTCGTACGCGCCAGCTGCTGGCTTTTCTATTTTGTATTTTAGCTGTAACCAAAATAGTTTGTGACAGTGGCGCAGCTAGGAATTTGTTTCGGGGTAGGCCTGTTCACTCAAACGCCCCTCAATTTGCCCCTACAATTGCGAAAAAGGGGAGTCAAATTTTTTTTTTTTAGGATTTCGGGGTAGGCCTGGGCCTGCCGGGCCTACCCCCTGGCTGCGCCACTGATTTGTGGGGATGTTGCTTTGTAGCACAATGTGTGCAGTTGACCCTGTTGCACTTTCGCGCTCTTCTTTTCGCAAAATCTTTCAGTTAGCTAGGAAAGTTAATCTTAACTGGTTGTAAATTCTTGCCGTGTGCCAGAAAATTATTGGAAGTGTGCAATTTTATGGATGAATATCTCAATAAGGAAAAGTTTAATCTTAATAGCTGCTTTACTTCACCTCTATGAAAGAAAAGCGGAAATCAGCCACTTCCTTTAAAATAGCTCTTTGAATTTTTCTGAAGCAGGTTGTGTATTGGTTGATGGAAACAAATCTGGTAATATTCTGCTGTATTTCTTTACGTATAAATAGGCGTTTCGTTTCAGCTTGGTCATATTGTCAACTCCCGTTAATCATATTAAAGTGCACTTCTAGCGAGTGTAAAACTTCTTGCAATTGCATCTTGTCGTAAGCTTTCAGCCTTTTGACGTTTTTATTACAATTCTTTCATCTCTTGAAGCTAATTGCTTAACATTAAAATCCGCGATTATGCGCATCAATTCTTACGGCGAGCTGTTGCCTCAACACATTTCCGCTAGCTTCTTGCCTCCAAAATGGACGCGTGTAACCGTGTCTAAAATGGCCGCAAGGTGGTCGAGTTGCCACATGCTCCGAGATAAACTTAGAGCAGCTCTCTTGCCGTCGTTTTTGCGGCGCAAAAGGCAAGTTTCCTATAAATTGCCCCATGTAACCGTGACTTGCCGATAGAGCAGCAATTTTTATCGATGATCATCCAATCAGGGCACATATTTAGCTTGCCCAAAGAACTGAACAAAGTCTCCGTCAGCTCTATTAACCGTTTTTCTAGTCCATTTTTGGCCTTTTTGCGGACTAAAAATGGTTTACAACATGCGGAGTGAAAAATACAACTAAATTAGAATTTCGTTCTAGCTCTTTTTAACGAATATTTTGTTAGAAAATAGAGTGAATCTGAGCTTTTTCCAACAGGCTTTCCTAGATACGGAAACGAAACGTAAAACACAAAAGCCGCTTCTATATCGAACATTATTCCTTGACCACTTAGCGTTCAGGGTGATACCCCTTGCAAAAAAAAAAAAAAAAAAAAAAAAAATGTCGATTTTCATTGCCGCGATACCGCTATGACATTTGGCGAAGCACAGCAGTGGAAAACTCGGCGAAGTTTGCTACAGAAACACAGCGTGTTGTGGTGCTTTACGTTATTTGTGAGAAAAAGGTCATGCTATACTGAAGGTCATTTCAGTTATGAAAAAAAGCATCTCAGAGATACTATACATAACATTGAAGCAACGGCTTGCCGGAAGAATTGATGCGTGTAACCGCGGCTTTGAAGTAAGTTTTTCCGACAGAAAAATTACCGTGAAATCAGGGTAACTTTTCAAGAAACGGAAAACGAGTTTGAAACCGGGGTTCCACGAATCAATTCTTGCGGCAAGCCATTACCTCAGTACGTTTCCACTAGGTACTTGCCTCTAAAAATTGCCGCGTGTAACAGTGTCCAAATTTGTCACAATTTCGTGGAATTTGGATACCTTTCTTCCCTAGACACATGGGTAAGAATTGTCGCAACTTGGAATACTACTAAGAAAACTTCAAAATCAGTCTGTTTATAAGCAAAAAAAAAATCGCTAAAAAGGAGTTAATGAGGACGCGATTCTAGTGTATTTGCGTTCTTAGTACGGTGTACTGTAACAAATTTCTAGCCTGGAAAAAATGTAAGAAATGGAGTGTACGGTTAGAAAAAAGTAGTACAGCTCACGGAAGCTTGTTCAGTTTTTAGTGCAAGTTGAGGATGTGCTCTGATTGGATGATTAATATGTGCTATAAAATTTGCTACTCTATCGGCAAGTCACGGCTACACGGGGTAATTTATTGCAAACTTGCCCTTTGTGTTGCAAAAATGACAACAAGAGAGTTGCCCCAAAGCTATCTCGGAGCAATTGTCAACTCGACCAAGTTGCGGCAGCTTAGGACACGGTTACACGCGTCTTTGGGGCAAGCTGCTAGCTGAAACGTGTTGAGGCAACGGCTTGCCGCAAGAGTTGATGCGTGTAAGCCCGGCTTGAAGGGAAATAAAAAAGTGTCAAATTTTTAATTAAGAGTGGGGACGGGACAGTTGACACTTCAAAGAATCCGTACAAAAATGAATGAAATACAAATGTTTTGGGATCTGGAAAAAATCACGCACTTAATAAGTATCACGAAGTCCATATTGGGAAAGCTTATTCGAAAAAAGAATGTAGCGTACATGAGAAAAAATACTAAATCGTTGTACTTTTCGCAGGGAATGGGTGTTATTAATTTCGTTGATGTATGTATAAAAAAATAAGCAAAAATACTTTCTGCGTGGACGATAAATTGGAGAATAATCTTCCCAGAGATGGGTTGTTAACTTACAGTACTTATTTTGTACGGGATCCTAGAACTCCACAGTGATAGTTCATTACGCTTTAGCCCGCCATTCTTACCACGAGGTGAAACACGACTTGGCAACGCTGCGCCTTACCCACAATTCGAAATGCCTACTACTCGACCACTCCCATAGACCAAAATACAACGAGGAAAATGGCAGACTCCCAACGCTGCATTTTCTTGTTTTCATTAACCGTTTGGTCAAAATCATGCAACTTTATGCACTAAATAGAGCTAGAAATTTTCTAATCTAGACAGGAAGTATAAATTTAAGTTTTCATTAAGATATTTTAAATACATAATGTATTTTATTTCTTTTTTAAAAAAGCAATCGACTAGTATCCTTATTACAAAACACGCGAATAAATCGTCGTACACCCATGTGCACCCGGCGTTCTATTTGGTACACTTGAAAGAGCCTATAGTTTTCATATTCAGGAAACAAGCAGAAATTCTACGCGGTCACGTGGTGTTGTGACGTAACGAGGGGATTGAACGGCACTTGTGGACAGGAAAATCGCAGTTTTCATTGGTTTAACAAGGCCACGTGTTGATGTGGTGTGTTTTATGCCGGCGTGACGTCATACTCGCGCAGCGACGACAAACTTCGCAAGGCAATAACACTGGAGCGGCTAGTCAGAAAAAAATAAAACAAAATTCTTTGTTCTTAGAATAATGTGTACAATAAGAATCCATCAAAATCTCGATAGATCTTTTTGGGTCCCACTGCCCTTTCAAGTTCACAAGTCTTTTGCTAAATATCGCCTCTAAATGGTAGCCTGGTAAGGCGATCTACCCTAGGCACGTGGGCGACAATGAAAGTTCTTTAAGCATGCGGTTCAAGACCTCGAAGGTTGTTTCCTTCGTCAAAGATGAATGAAGTCTAACTTAATTCTGTTAGCATGCCTAAACGGTTGCTTTGAAGGTTGTTGTGATTTTGTGTGGATCGTGCACGTTCAAATCAACAGATTTCATTTTTTCATTTCCGTTTACAAGTCTTTTCGTCCTTTAATCGGTATAATTTTTAGGGAGAGGCGCTTTTCGGTGCGAATTTCTTTAATCGGCATAAATTTTTCATCTGGAATAAATTCAAACAGAAGAAAACGATTAAATATGTAAGCAAGTTAGTTTAGGATTAAGGTAAGGTGATAATTCTCCATCATGTTGGTAAAAAAATTGAACCATGTCTTCTTAACACGCAATAATCGCTCTTGAAGGCGACCATTGGGGTTTTTACTATACTGTACCTAATTTGATATCCAGAAGACTAGTGCATCGAACGCGTATAACATTAGCTGACATGTGAAGTGAAATAAAGAGATGGAAATTGCCCACATTGTCCCCCTTCCACTAGTATAATCGTGGCGATAATTTTAAGAGGTCTTCGAATTTTCACTACTAAAAAGCAACTGTGAAATAGTGTTTCTTCTAAAATATAGTACACAAACCACTTTTTCTGTCACCTATATCAAAACGCAGTTTTAACATCTTGCCTCCGACAAACTCGGTGCTGAGTGTTACACAGCCAACTTCGACCTTATTCCTGTGTTATGGCTTGTGCATTTCTGACCTCAGCGAAGAGGGGTCAGTATGAATGCGACTAGCGAAGAAAAGACTCATGAAAACTGAGGTTAAAACTCCCCTTCAATGTCGTAAAGACTGTAGCTGAAACTTAAGAGAGCACAAAAGTACAATTGTAGAAAAAAAAAATCCGTTTAAAGGCTTAATATCCTTTTGGTGTAATTCTTCATTTATAATTGTTCGTAACCTCGTACGCGTACGTTTGAAACTAAATACTCGCACTTGCGACCACGGAGTTTACATCCCAGTCGCTTACTCGATTCTGCTGAATTTCTTTTTTCTTTTTAAATCGAAACTTTTAATATCCTTCTCAGCAATAGGCTGAAAGATAAAAGTAAACTAAAAAAAGTAGCGCTGTTTTGTTCAGAGTAACCAAAAGTTGACGGTGCTTTTCACGAGGTAGGAAACAAAAGAAGACGGCTTGGTTAGCGATCTAGGGTTGTGTAGAAGAAGCTAGTCAGCTCCCAGGGGGTTTAGAGGCGCGTAGATAAAGGTGATCGTTCTAGTTTCTTGTCTAAGGAGAGAGAAAAGACTGCAAGAGCGGGTCGATAATGTGGCAATCTCAGGGGACAGCTGCCATCCCAGATGAGCAGATGAGTTCCACGTCGATCTGGAAAGTTTCTTGGGCTAAAGGCGAGCACAACCTTGAATACAAGGCTGCTCGGGCAATAGTAATGCTTCGACCAGCTTTCGAACTACGTGTTGCAGCAATTAGAAGGTCAGGGCTAGCAAACGTGCAACAATGAAACCCTTGTTGGCCATTGTTATTCCGTGCTTAGTGCTGTTTCTCAGTGTTGCTAATACTGTTAGCAGTTCTAAGGTTTTAACTAAGACCACGTCGACAACTACCACGTCAAATACGGATTACTCAACTTCGCCAGTTTCGTCAACGTTAATGACTTCGACAAATCCTGGTATTAGTGAAACGGAGAATGAAAATACGACAGCTGCGCCTCCACCGAGATTAGGTAAAAGGCTTTTCAGGTGTTTCAATCTTTTCATAAGCTTTACAAAATCGATACCGGTAAATCTGCTGGCACTTGTACGAGAAAGCTTAAACATTCATGAAAAATAGAATAAGAGCTGTTATACTTAAGCCGTCACTAGGGAAACATAAGTATTAAAATCTTAAGTGTAATCTGTACTGCGATAGGAAAACGAAATGTTCAAGGCGATTTTGGAAAAGCTGCTTAATATTTCATAAAATTTTCTTGACAGTAAAGTTTTGGAAGGCGACAACTATTGAACCTTGTAAGAAAGTTTCAAAATACTTCTGTAGGAAATTCGGAACAAGCGATGAAGCGTTTTGTAAAAAGCGATTTATGTGAACAAGAAATATGTTAAATGCTACATTTTTTTTACAACTTTGTCGTTTAACCATTATTAGGAAGCTGTTCAACTCCTTACACATCTCCTCAGTATCAAAATTTAACAGTGGAACTCAATACTACCGAGGTTAACGAAGTTCAGTTTTGGGCTGAAGTGGGTCCTGGTCGCCAGCCGCATCTGTGCAAGATTAAATGCTTCGAAGGTCAATGGGTGGGTCCACTGTGTCGCCTAGATGGCGGTAATGAGCCTATAACTACTTATAAAATTATTTATATTTGAAAATCGAGATGTAAACAAACTTGTATTTAACTAATTTGGAGCATTTTATATTAGACCAAGGTCGGTTTCAACCACTATTGAAATCTTGCCCTTTAAAAGTGCCAGATACGTCCGATTTGTTGCTTTCCTTCCATGATCATCACCGTCCTCTACAGGTAGCGTCAGTAAACTACGTTTTTAAACAGCCAAAAACCATTGGAAGTTCCACGTACATTTTTCAATAGGAAACATTTGTTTTATTCTGTTTTCAATAGTTTTGTGTGGTTGTTTATTACTGTGTTTAAGAACTTCATGCATTGTGTTAAACCAATGCTTCTCAATAGTGGGTACGTTACCATACATTGTGTAGCGAAGCGACGAAGCCGTTTACAAGGAAAATCAGGGAAGAAAAGTTTTTACGTTCGTTTGTTTGAAAAAATTCGGTACAACTTTCATTGGATTTTTAAATGGATTTTCTGATCAACGATTTAGGATAATGCACGAAAACTGTTAAGAATCAAAAATGTTAAAAATGCACTATACTAACCTAACTTAATTTCACCTAACCTAAGCTTTACGTGGGCTAAGTTAACTAACTCTTACATATCCAAACCTTAAACTAGGCTAACCTAACCGAATCTTACCCAACCTTAAATTAGATTAGTTTAACTAAAATTAGTCTATTCCCTAACCTTAAACTTGACAAACCTTTCTTAATTTTACCGGACCTAACCTGAAATTAGGCTAACGTAATTTCGAGTTATGTAGCCTAACCTTCCACGTGACTTACCTAACTTAATTTGACCTGATCTAAATTTTAATGGAAACCATATTCAATCTATTACGCATACATGCAGCCTGGCGCTGAAACCACTGTGGCGCACGGAGCTGTATTGTTAGCAAGATGCGCTAAATTAGGCCTCCAGAAGCTTCTAGGCTCGGCTAGTCTGCAATGCAAAGACGGCCTCTGGTCCAGTCCCTTGCCTAACTGCTTAGGTACGACTCCAATGCAAGACGTTGCCAACATCACTGGTTAGTCCGTACTTAAAATTAAAAATAAATAAATCAATCAACAGAAAATAAAAGTAAACAACGATGGTACATTTTCGTGTAGATAACTACCCTCCAGCAATAGTTATCAACGTGCCAGCGGGTACTTCCGCCGAAAGCGCTGCCGGCGAGCTTGTAGTGCGACCGGGAAGCGTGGTTCACATGGACTGCATTTTCCCGCGTAAACTAGGCTCGCCTTCTTGGTCATGGACAGGCACCGGCCCTGAGCGACAGTACCCTACAGGTAAATCTCTTCTTCATGGCTTGAAAAGTAGTCACAAAGCCTAAAATCACTTAGCTGTGGAAAGCTAGGGCATGTTTTTCGGAATAACTAGCCAGTTCCGCCGCTAGAGGCGCCGATAAAATGGAACCATGTCTGGTGATTTGTTGTGTAAATTCAGTCAGTTTAAATTCAGTCAGTCAGTTGTCACGCAAGTAATATTCGTTTGATTTATCATTCATGTGTCAAAATGCTCCAAGTCGTCAGAATAAGAAGAATCAGCAAATTCATTAGAATCAGGAGATTTTTAGAAGAATACTCATTTTAGTTAGAGGCTCATGAGAATCAGGAGGTTTGTTAGAATTAAGAGATTCATGAAGATTAGAAGTGATTCACCAGAACGAAGATATTCATTAGAATCTCGAGGCTTGTAGAACCAGGAGATTCACCAAAATCAGAAGATTTGTTAGAATTAGGGATTCACCAGAATCAAGAGATAGGATTTAAGCATTTCTTTGGAATTAAGGGAGTTTACCAAAAAGGGAATGAATTAGAATCAGGAGATATACCGCGTAAATGAGGGAATCACCGTAAAGTGGTGTTTGACTGAACCACAGAGTGGCTAACTTTCGTAACTTTTAGCACTGTTACAATATGCCAAGTTTTTACCAAATTACATTTTGCATGATTGTTTTCATTAGGATGGGCGATGGCAGTTGAAGAACGTAATTGGAAATACCGACTGTCTTTGTATTACTTGCGACCCGGCGATTCGGGTACTTTTACATGCGCGAGTCCGAAAGGCCATTCGAACGCGGTGACTATTGCGGTGAAAAGCGTCCAGTGCCCAGAGATGACACCACCAGCGCCTCCACTTCACGTGGTAATAGAAGGCAATTACGCTGGCCAGTCCATGCACTACAAATGCACCCCAGGCTATCACTTACTAGGGTCACCTACCCTTACTTGTTTAACCACAGGTTAGTAAAATACTTGTTTGTCTATTGTTCCTCTTTTAATCCTTCAACATCTAAGAAATTTACAGAAATTCACTAAAAATTGAAAGAAAGATAATAGAAAAGAAATTTAAAAAAATTAGACGTTCTCTAATTGAAATTTATAAATTTTCCTGTGGTTATTTATGCTAATGTCGCATATTTAAGGATAATCAATTTGCCTAGGAAAATACTTGAAGTCCGCATGTACAACTAAATTAGGAGTCTAAGTACCTTACCTAACGTCTGAGAATATTAAGTAATAAATTCGAAATGTTTTTTTTTTTTTTTAAATTAGGCCGCTGGTCAAGTATAGAGCCAAACTGTACCCAAATTAACTGCCCGACTTACATCGACGTCTCAGATTCACGTCTGAGTTACTCGATCCATAACAACACCTACCAAGGCGCGGTTCAATATAGTTGCCCTTATGGTTACCGGCTTTTGGGTCAGTCAGTGGCTTTTTGTGGTGAAAATGGCGAATGGTCACCAGAGCCACCTACCTGCCGCGGTACAGTTCTCAACGGTTTTCTATGCTCAGATTCAAATTTTTGGAGTACTGTTTTTCAGCCATACAATGCCCACCACCGTGGCCACCATTGAACGGGCGTTTGTTGGAGAACGGACGCCATTACGTGGGAGATTCTGTGCGTTACAGTTGCAACAAAGGACATATCCTTGAAGGCCAACCGTTGGTGATTTGCACCGAAAATGGAACCTGGAGCCATCCAGTTCCTTACTGTAAGTGTTAGCACTTAGCAAAATTACTTAGAAAACATTTATAATCCTTATTTGGAAGTACAATATTCCAAAATGTCCTAGTTTTGCTATCAAAACCATCGATAGTGAAGTAACCATGTCCAGAGGTTTGTTTACGTTTATCTATGACTCGTGGTTCGGAAAAGTTAGTTCGCGTTTCACAAGCTTATAACTGCAGTTCCTTCACATTAGTTATTGCACTTGGAGAGCTTTTACCGTTAAGCTTGCACTAATAGTGATGTTGCATTTCACTTTTTATTAACATACGTTAAGCGTTGATTGTGAACACGGGACAGTAAAGACGCAAGTGTAAACAAAGCTTCGGGTATGTTGACTGAACCTCACACGCCATCTGGCAATGTAGCTGGAAAAAATACTTAGGAATAAGCTTTAACACGTAAACAAGAAGTAGAACGTAGTAGCTAACAAAGTACCCATAAGGTGGCGTAGATAGTCTGTAAACACTAAAAAGAAATGAATTTTAATATTAATATTCTTTGTTTGTCAAATGCAGGTAAATTACACTGCAACAGTCCTGGTGTGCCTGATCACGGTATATTAACACCACTGAAGCTTCATTACGACATTGGCGACAGAGTGCACGTCAACTGTTTGCCAGAATTCGAGCTCACGGGCAAAACATGGCTGACTTGCCAAGGAGATGGCTCTTGGTCTGGTGAACTCGGAACTTGCAATCCATCAGTGCTCTGATAATTAGAATGCCTACAATAAAAGCTCGAGATAGGTGAATAAAAACAAATTAATAAATAAAAACAGAATTTGAAAAAAAAACTAGGATGATGTACTTGAATGATGACTAAGACGGTGTCTTGAATAGCTGTTCACGTTTTCCATCGTTGAATAGAATCACACTTTAAAAAGCAACTTCTTTCGTCCGGCTTTTTTTTTAAAAGAAATACAGGTGAAAATAAAGACGGAAGTGGGAAATCAGAAAAAATAAATAAGGAAGTATCCATTTCTTTAAAATGTAAGAAAAGAATGTCTACGTACTCTTATTAAGAAAATACCTATTTAAGGGAAGTTGTTTGGTGATAACAGGGGCACTAAAAATTTAATTTTTCACGCGAGATCTTGACAAAAGTGCAATGTGCATCTCAACACGTGTTCCAGCGTCAAGTTTTTTTTTTTTTTCACTTTATTAGTGTAGGCCGTAACCTATTGGTGGAATTTTGTATACACAAACGTATTTACAATGTCGCTGTTTCTTATGCATGTACACTGGAAAACGTTTGCGCTTTCCAGGTCAAGTGTTTTTACACGAATGCGTGTTGTATTGAATATCAAAGAAATCAGATAGCGAATATGGCGTATTTCAGTACAAACAGCTACTGTTTTCAAACTAAAACCCAACAATAAGAAGAAAAAAAATTCCTGTAGACGAGTAATAAAAATAAAAATTCCTGTAAATGTGTAGACTAGCGACAAAAATACGAATAATTAAGGAATAAGAGAAATGAGATGCAATAAATAACTGGTGTCAATTTATACGTTTTACTTGAGTTTCTGACGGTGAGATTTTTATTTCACAAAACTCGAACTAATTTAATTACACAAAATGGACCACAGAAGGAATCGCTGTCGATCATATTGAATGTTCTAAGAGAAATTTCTGTATAGAAGTAATGCGTAATACAAGTTACATCCTGGCACGAAAGGTAGAGGGCGTTGATCCAAAGTTCGAAACCGTTAATGCTAACGACTCGTACACTTTAATATGGCCTGACTGTTGGATGCAGAACAAACAGTAAACAGATAAAGAGACAAAGTTGTAACAATCGCCCCTGGTAATTGCAAAGTCTGCACCAAAATGTTTACTGCAAAAGCAGTCCAGTAAATTATTTGAAATAATACACTGGATGCTGAATTATTCATACCGTGTAGACATTTCAGCCTATCAGGAGTATGCAGTACACAAGGAACGAGGCTTAGTTGTTGCACTCTGCTACGCGACGTACCGTCTTATCGGCCGCTAGATGGCTTTAACTGCATTGGGCATCTTAATGCGTACAAAACTTTTTATGTCGGCTGTGCGTCCGACTTAATTCTAATCTTAGACTTTACACGGGTGGAACACTCAATGTTTCTGTAACGACGGATAATTTCGTTACTGGGTATGACCTTCACTTTCGGAAACGTTTGAGTTCAAGGCGAAATCTTTCTGGACGAAACTTGCAGTACAATAGTTCTTCCTAGGGAGCTCAATTGCTGTGGTCGAAAATGGTCAAACGTAGTTGGTGTGCGTTGTGGCAGTAGTTGATACTCAAACACGCTGCGATATCCTCAGAAAAAATGTCTGCAAAAAGCATTGTAGTGCAGGTCAGTAGTTTTATCTATTGAATTCCGAGCACGCCTGCAATAAATAGCATGAATTAAATTAATACAGTATAAGCCCCCAATATTGGCTCCTATTGGTTAATTGCATTACAAAAGAGACGATTGACTTTTTTTCCACAGAAAGAAACAGAAAACTTTCTTTGTTTATATTGCTCAGTAGCATCCAGTGATTCGTATTGATTTAAGAAAGTGCGACAGAATTGAATTGCAGGATACTCACAAAATCTTCTGGAAGTATTTCTTTTAAATTTCTTTAATTTTCACAAACATAGCACTAAAAAGGGTTACTGCGTTTTGTAAACAAATGGGCAAGGCCTTTATGGAAATCTCTTTATTCAAGTCCCGCTCCTGAGCAGGGTTAAATAGTAAGCGACTTAATCTTTCAACGCGCCGAGGTTAACTAGAATTGTTGACGATAATGTGCCTATCCAAATGGATAATATCCGTGTAATTTTTTAAAGGTAATCGGCTAGTTTCCTTATGGCAAAACAAAGGGACAAATCATCGTATACCCATGTCCAAATTGTGTACCCAGCATTTTGTTTTGTACACTTGGAGGAGCCTCTAGTTTTCATGGTCATCTGGTCTTATTTTTCGTCTTCTTGCAACGTACTTTACCTCAATTGATAGCCAGGATAGCGCATCGAGCGCGTGTTACTTTGATCCGAAATTTTGTAAGCCCGTATAGAAAAAAAATAAAAAAATGAAAAATGTCTATATTGTCACATCCCTCCTCTACCTTTCACGTTATGTATAACACATAAAGAAGTTTTACGAAAGACGACTGTATTACGGCAGAAGATCTGAGGCAGGCCAGATTGGGCTCCTAAGTCTAACTAGAGGCTTGTACTCTTAAGTAAAACATGAACTACCTACCTTCGTTAGTGGTCAGGGTCTGAAACGAGTTCTCCATTTCCGGTTGTATTGGCTAGTATTACAGTAGACTCCCTCTTGTCCGTAATCTGCCAAACAGGTTACCGGTTAACAGAACAGGATTATTATTTAAAAAAAAACTGTTGTTACGCTATAAAAAAGGCACGAGTTTCAGTGTAATACGAAATTTAATAAACCGAAGAATAATGAGTAATTGCAATTCTTATTAAAAACATAGATTATAGTAAATTAGTGTGTTAAATGTAAAGACATTTTAAGATTGTTTTCTAATTTAACATGATATAAAGATTTCTTTCGTTACGTGGCATCAATTTCTATGTGTTTTTGATTACCCGTTTTTCAGCTATGTCCCTTATCTCACGGACAAGAGGGAGTCGACTGTATTCGGGCAACTATACATGTGAACACGTTTGCTACAAGGAAACATGTTCGAAAGATTGTTGAAGGTAGACGACATTCATTGATGAGCTTTAAAATTTAACGAAAACCACTAGCAATCTGCTTCAGAAAAATTATATGAAGTTTTTCGCTTTATTCGTATTGTACGATAGAATTCCACGGACTAGACTCAACGAACGCTCACTGACTAATGACAGCTTGTGTATGACGTCCCGTAATGCTAGTAATCCTCCTTGGTTTCAGGATTGTGTTTATTCGAGAAAGACAGCATTCCCGTAAACAGGTCGATTTTATGATGACGTTCTACTGCACTGCGGCATACATTGTAATTCGGTAACACCCGTTTTTATCGGTAATCATTACTGACACTCGTTTATGTACGCAACTAAACGACACATCATCGGCCGCTATGGTGCCACGATTTCGCTTTATTCGGATCAAACCGCCAGCCGATCCGAATCGTTTCTGTATGTGATTCGCCTATCTGTTTCTGAGGATTTTTTAATTTTTTCAGCGTTAGCAAGCGCCCTTTGCCGTCATTAGTAATGAAAATATCTTTATTTATTCGATATCATTCACAAAGTTACAAAGTGCTTAGTGCAAATCGAGCTAGTCCTAATAATTTACAAAATTACAATTTTCTATTGTGTGGATATGACTTCAAACGTGCGGTTGACCTTCGATCTACATTCCCTTTCGTTTACTCGTTCGTACTCTCTGAACCTTTCTTGACTTCAGTTTTATTCGTCTCTTGAATTGCTGTACAATCCTCGTGTATATAAAAACAAAACTTTGTTATAACCATCCAGTCTGGTTTAGGGACTTGTAGGCCAAACAACTATTGTTCCCTTTTGTTGTTTTCTTTAATTCACAACAATTGGCACAGCCGGCAGAGTAAATCGAGCCTCCCCCAAAGCCGCTCATGGTCGTCTGAGGACAGCAAGTTCTGTACAGCCCTGCGGAATCCCTACGGAGTCTACTTTGCGACCGGACCGTTTTTTACCGCCGCTGCTTGCCAACGTCGTCCGCCACGAGCAACACATCGTATCGCCGATACGATTGGCCTTCGTTCGCCTCAAAGCCGCTCTCGTGGAATCAGCTCAACACAATCTTGCCGACATTGTGGTCAACAATGTCTGTTTATCCGGATCGGATCGCGAGACGTCACTTCATTGCCCCGATGGTTAAATGTAAGAGAGGGATAATGGTGATTTTTCAAATGTTAGGCTGACGGTCGATCTATGTTCCCTTAAAGGGGCGGACCGGCTCACCGACGGTAGGTGTGGAAAATAATTCGGCCGGTGTCGTTTTTTGGGGACGGAGTTGATGTACAAAGTTCGCCAGAAATCGTTCATCTTCATTTAAACGGCACACATCTAACGTAACAAGGGGCGGGGCGAAGGCAATGCACTTGATGTGGTAGATTAAGGTTGGTCCATCTGCCGCGGGCCGGAATAAACCTTGCGAGGCCAGTTCGAACGCGGTCTGGCTCTCGGCATGCAAGCCCAAGTAGTCGAAACGCTGTCGTTGGTGCGACGCTTCGATGGAAGACAGAAAGCGGTCCAGTTTGAAACGCTTCACATGGGCGTAAGTAGCCTTTTCCACCACTTTGCCGTCCATGAACTGGTTATCCGTCGCAAGACCGAGTTTCATGCCTATGTGGTAGACTGACAGATGGCGTCCGTTTCGCAGTTCTTCAGTGTAGCGGTTGCCTTTATTGATACCGAAAACTGGAACGAAAATTTATTTATTATGCTACTTAGGAGCAGCAGGAGCCACGGGAACGGCAACTGGAGTCTGGATTTTGGGAGCTTCATACTTCGGGGCATCGTATTTCGGAGCTTCGTACTTAGGAGCATCATAAGCAGGTTGGGCAGCAGCAACAGCGGGAGCGGCCCATTGTTCGGGGGTGAGTTTGGGGAGAGTGGGCAACATCGCAGCGATTTCGGCAGGCACTGGGGGAGGAGTCGGGAGGTGGTCTCCGGTGGCACGGAATCCGTTCTCGTCAGCAACCCAGCTCATTTGGATCTGCTGGCCGTCAGGAGCAATGTAGGAGCTGGAGCCTTGGGCTGCAGTACCCATAGCTGCGCCAATTTGCTTCTGGTGCTGGCTTTCTTGCATTGACGTCATATCGGAGCTTTCGTAACTGTTGAACTGAAACTTACGTTAGTACATTCATATGATTTGAGTTTGTGTCTTACCTGTATTTGGAGCTTCCATCCAGGTTGCGAAAAACATCTTCTTGCTTGGTAATTGTGGCATACTTGGGAGCTTCTTCTTTGGCTTCCTGTAGCTACTGCCACCAAAGCTGCAAGGATGAAGATCTTCATGATGGATTGTGCACTGGTTTGCTTTCAATGGGATGGTTCTTGTAGAAACGCTGGTGGTGGACTGACTTTTCACTTTAGTTGCATCCCTTTTATATTCGACTTTTCCAACTTGTTTTCACTTTCGGTGGACGGGCCTTGCATCTGAAACGAGGTCACTAGTGGGTTGGAAGGACCTTGCTGGACAATATTTACGTGTAACGGTGATCATTCTCAAAAGATCAATACATCGCTTAAACTAAGCATCTCAGTTTACGTGTAATTCTTCGACTTCTAGAAGTCTTCGACTTCTATAGTTTCCTAATTAAAAGAGAATCATTAGAAATGTACCTCAAAACTATGCAATATACCTCGGCGTGTTCGTGAATTGCGTTATGACATCGATACGACCATACTCAGAACCATGCGTTCTGAAAGTATGGTGTACGAAGCAGAATACAACGAATAAGACTTTCGATATATACGTTCGAGGCGCTGAATTTGCAACTCATTGCGCACCTGTTACAAAAATAAAAATGCGTTCAGTATTAAAATACTTCAAGATTAGGTCTTGTAGTAGATTAGGCCATCAAGTAGGACTTCCTGATCAGCGATAGTGAGTAAGGTATGAAAAGTTATTGCGAAGCACTAAATTAAACGAATTCGTTAGTATAAAAAAAAAAAAAAAAAAAAAAAAAAAAACAGAGTATCCTACTTTCCAAGGCTTTTAAATCAACACAGAGTTGTCTCCTGGCTTCAACGTTGCTGAGCAACAGCGATATATTCATTCACAAAGCACAGAGCGGCTGAGAATTGTTGCAGGGAGAGACGCGTTCGTGAAAAACCGGTTTCGGAGCGGCGAGCGAATCACAGACGGAAATGCAAACGGCTCAGCTGCGGAAGTTGGTATCTGACAGAAATAACAAAAAAGTTAATTAATAAGTTGTATTTAATTCGTATCACTACTTCATGACTTTGTAAGGAAACCTAAATACTACCAAACCAACGTTCGCACGGCCCCTACGCGTCTACGCGTCGAACGAACAATCGGCGCCTAACCGGGTGTTCTCCCATATAACAGCATGCGTTGTTTCACACGTAAACCTAAGAAATATGCTGTAATTAATAAAAAAAATCAGAAATACGGTGAACTGCAGCACTTTCCAAACTGTCCCACATGTCTTCCCATCCTTTCAAATACTGACCTCAACCCAACGTCACTTGAGGTCTGCAGCTCCTCGAATCGCACCAAAACTGGAGAAATAAAACATGAAAATTAGCAATCAAATATAACGAATAATAAAGTGCACAAAATGCGAAATAAAATGAGCGACACGAATGCACAATTTATGAAACAAATGGATTAGAAAATCAATTTTTTGATTTCCCATCAACGAACGAAAAAACACATTTAACTTTGTATGAAAATAAGAGCGGTTGGAGAAAATAAGAAACAATCTGGCCAGGATTATTTCCCCTCCTCCAACTGGGAAACGCCGCTCGCTAGCTAAGCTTAGTTTCCCTGCAAGATTACAACTAAATACTGACATTAACTAATCCCGTAAGTCCCAATAGCAAAGCTTTAGATGATCACAAACGACTCAATGACACATAATTTGCGTACACGTGAAGGGAAGGGGGAAAACTGATACTTCCCTTTTCTCTTCAGAATGGCAGGAGCCGTTGAAATGCATGATCTGGCCAAAAGGAAGCATTTGTTCTTTTGCTGAAGCATTGACTCGGCGTTTGCGGGATGGCAAACCCTCCGAAATGGTGCAGTCAACAGTACCAAATTGCCAATATTCAAACGCTGCTTGCTGCCGTGGATAGCGGTCCCAGTGCGCAGAAATCAGCAGCGTTTCCAGAAACTTTGAAAGTCATGGGCGCGTGGAACCTGCAAGATTTATAACACAAATTTATTTACACTGAACAACCATTCATTTTTCTTTTTTAAAACAAGTGGTTATGTTCGTTACCTTGGGATTTTTCTTGATAACCCAGAACAATGTCGTTTGCGTAGGAACATATAGAGCAAACACAGCACTAGTGGAATTGGACTCGGTACTGGATTGATGACGCCCCCAAACCCCAGAAATGGCTACGTGTGCGATTCCCCTATTGCCCTTACATGTGAAAGTCCTAGACCGAAAAATTCTAAGCTAGAACACCTATTCGCAGCGCGTAGCCATTTCTGACCCCCCAGCAAGTTACTTAAACTTGCTGGCATACCTTTGCCTCCGGA
>JAGQDJ010000210.1:0-79131 GCA_022885665.1 Triops longicaudatus
ATATGTATATATATGTATATATATGTATACACTGAACAACCATTCCTTTTATTTTTCTTTTTTAAAACAAATGGTTAAGTTCGTCACCTTGGAAATTTTCTTGACAATTCAGAAGAATTTGCATAGGAACACATCGAGCATACGCAGCACTAGTGCAATCGGACTCGGTACCGCCTTGATGAATTAATGAAGCCCCCAAACCCCAGAAATGGCTACGTGTGCGATTCCCCTATTACCCTAACATATGAAAGACCTAACCAAAAAAATCTCAACTTGATTACCTATTCGCAACACGCAGCCATTTCTGACCCCCCAGCAAATTACTTAAATTTGCTGGCATACCTTTGCAATCCGGATCCCTTGAGGTCCCAAAGAGAGCTGAAATCCATTGCTGAGCCGAGCCGTGCAGATCAAGTCGAGGAGATTTCTTCCAAAGGCACTACCGCACATTTTTGCGCAACGAAAGTTTTCACACTTACACTACTGTCACACAATACCACGTTTTGCACGTTGTGTGCGGCGTACGCAAGCAACTGATTGGCCATGTACTTCACTATAACACACACACACACTTCCAAAACAATGAATGGAATGGGCCTTTTGTTGAGAATACATAGATAAAAAGACACAGAAGAGTTTTGTCGTTTACATAAGAACACATTTGATAGACATTATTTGTATAAGCGTCATAAGGCACTAATTTGCACTTGTTGCACAACGAAATTTTTTACACTCACAGACACTAATGCCACTCACTTACTACACAACCAACCAAAGACGACTGGAGAAGGAGTGAACTTTTACCAAAACCGTTCGCAAAGCTAACACAAACCCACCAATGCGTGCAAGTCTTTTTTAAGAAAGAAGGCATTGGAGGAATGGTCTTGACATGAATGCTGAAGGAAAGGGACTTTGAGGGAGTGGCTTCTCGTCCAAACGGCTCGTCCAAACGGAATTTTCAGTGCGGACATTGTGTGCTCTGGGTTGCGTTGCCAGCCTATCTTCTCACCATTTTCCCTTTTGCTTGAGGTGAGGTAACATAGGTCATAGCTTCCCGTTGGCTACATGCCTTTTTTTTTTTTTTTTTTTTTTTTTTTTTTTTACTGAAGTTGGTAAGATTGGATGTGTGACATGTCAAGACAAGTCAAGATACGTGCTCGATTTGTGTAATTTGTGTAAAAGTGTCCATTGTGTACCGCGGACATTTTCAATAACCTGGCTAACGGGCAATTTACGGGGAAGGAAGTACACAAAAAACATTTATTGCTTCCGCCGACCGTCTTCGACGTAGAACTCTGTGAACTCACCTTTCCTTGAATTTGCGTCACTCCGGTTGTTTGGCTGTGTTACCACAAACGTTCACAATTCAGTACCCAAGAAAGGCGCAGCTTTGAATGCATTGTTGTGCCCTCCGCGTCGAAAAAGTTGTCTGTAATAATGCTAACATAAGTTATCGTGTTGGTTATATCTGCAGGTAATATTATTTATAATTTCTATACAGAAATACGAGCAACGTTGACATTTTTCAATGTATCAGGTGAAGTCACAAGCTCGCAGCTGTCGAACAAAATCGTCTGTACTGACGGGCAAGAGCCGTTTGTTGCACCTACCAATTCAGCTGCTTATGAGCCTTCGTTGATAGCTTGTGCACTACGCTGTCAAAGAACGAATATTTGCAAGAATTTTAACTTCATAGCTGGTCGTTGCCATGTGAACAATATCACAAAACCCTGGCGTAATCTGTGCTCAGGAATTGATTTCGAAGGAGAGGTTCAACTGTATAAGCGATGAGAAATTCATAGCTAAAGCAGGTAAAATACCTAATCAAGCAAAACATATCAGTCATTATTTGACGGCTTCTTCACATTTTACTTTTTTTTTCTTTCTTTCAGGAATTACGGGGAAAGTGTTAGATTGCGTTTGCAGTCACACACCTATAGACGACACTCTCTGGCAAGATTACTATGAGGACACCCCAACCGATGCCCACATTGACATGTGCATTGACAAATGCACAAGCCCTACACAATGTCAAACATATTACGGAACAACGGAAACTCTGCCTTGCAGAATATGTAAATTTCCGCCATGTTCGATAAGGTTCAGTACGAGTTACACTTACCGTGCAATCTGTTCAGTGCTGTGAAACATCGTACATATTTATTCCTTATCCCAGCGTGTTCTTTTTTTCCTTCCAAAACGTTTGTAGTTTTCAGTTGTGATTTTTGTACGGTTTGTCCGACGTGTCAACTGTCCCTCCTCTTCAACTCTAAAAGTATTTACCCCATGAAAGCTATAATATAAGATAGACTGCCTTAATAATCATGCAAATGATTGTAAAAATTTGGTAACCAAATATAACTACCAACAATTACACAGCTCTCCTTAAGCTAGGTGACCAGATTTTGCGAATACAAAAAATGTGATTCAAGAAATTGGGAGAAAGGCCGTCCCGTAAATTTCTTTTTCTACTGTAGTTTTTTCACAAAATTCAATAAATATCACAGCATAAGAATAAGTAAATATTTAATAATAATTTTGCATAAGTGACCGTTTTTCGAAAAGATTTACGTTATAAATACAATTCCAATATCGGTGTTACCTTCCTGGTTGAGGAAAGGTACGCTTAGCGAATCGCATATCACGCCCTCATGTTTCGCTGTCTAGAACTTAATAACCGCTTGAATGCGAGCTGCTAATTCTTTCCTGCGACTTCCATAGGCTTACAACAATGGCGGACACAAATAAAGCTACAATTCCTAAACCGATCCGGTTTTTATTTGGCGGCCTTTCGGGGTAAGTTTCACCCAAAGCTACTATTCCTTGAAAACACAATAAAAAGGTTTATGTAAACAGGATGGCCGCCACTTGTTTCGTCCAGCCCATGGACTTGGTCAAAAATCGCATGCAACTTAGCGGCGAAGGTGGCAAAGCTAAAGAGCACAAAACGAGTTTCCACGCCATTCGTAGCATTTTAAAAAATGAAGGCATTGCCGGCATGTATTCAGGTCTGTCAGCAGGCCTTTTGCGCCAGGCGTCATACACTACAACCAGATTAGGAATTTACACTTGGTTATTCGAAAATTTCTCCAGGTAAACAAACACCACGTATTTAAAATTTTATTAACGTGCCTTTTAGTCCTGATGGTAAACCTCCCGGGTTCTTTATGAAAGCCGGCATCGGTATGGCCGCTGGTGTCGTTGGCGCCTTTGTTGGAACTCCAGCCGAGGTTTTCAATCGCGAGTCTTTTATTAAGAATTTTTTATTTGTCTTGTCATTTCAACAACGTCTAATATTTATGTACTTCAAACATGTAGGTGGCGTTAATTCGCATGACTTCTGACGGCCGTCTTCCAATCGCCGAGCGAAGGAATTACCGCAATGTCGGTGATGCACTGTTGCGTATCACGAGAGAAGAAGGAGTTCTGACTTTATGGAGAGGTGCCGTGCCTACCATGGGCCGAGCAATGGTTGTCAATGCCGCACAATTAGCTTCCTACTCACAAGCGAAGGAATCGCTCATGAAAACGGGTATACTCATGTTTCCCTCTTCCTTATCTCTGGTGCTCAAATTTGGATAATAACATGATCTTATAACTTATACTTACACTATAACAGTTAAACATTCCTTAGTCGCTAGGATTAACTTCCAGTCAATCGAAAGTTCCAGTTATTAAAATAACTGAAAATGTTAAGGAAATTTACAAAGTATATATTTTCTGTTGAACCTCAAACTTGCGTATTATATACCAAAGTGTAGTTTGTCTGTTGTGAACGCACTGTTCTAATGTCTTTTTTCTTCCAAAGGATTCTTCAATGAAGGCATTTTCTTGCATTTTATGGCAAGTATGATCTCAGGCTTGGTCACTACCGCTGCTTCTATGCCTGTTGATATTGCCAAAACAAGGTAATTTATATATTTTAACAAGGAAAATTAATGTTATTTATTTAAAAAACGGAAGTTACTTTCAATTATTTATTATTTCGCAAATCTTAGGTTGCAAAACATGAAAATGATCGACGGTAAACCTGAATACAAAGGCGCCGTTGACGTGTTGTCACGTGTCGTCCGTAACGAAGGCTTATTCGCGCTATGGAAAGGCTTCACTCCTTATTACGCTCGGTTGGGGCCCCACACCGTGTTAACCTTTATCTTCTTGGAGCAAATGAACCAGTGGTACAAGCGAATCATCTTAGGTCAAAAAGACGCTAAAGGTGGTGGTTTATAAACTGAGACCCGACAAAGCTTTTTTGTCTTCAAGAAAAAGACTTGTTCCATCTTCAATGGATAACTTAGTCGCCTTTTAGCTGAAGATCTGCTTTAGTCAATAAAGGCATGTAAAAAGCATTTTTTTTTGTGATTGGTTTGCGTTAAACTCTAAACCGTGTTGAAAAGAAATACAAAGACTCATCGCTTTAACGGTATCAAAATTGTATTCAACTATCACAGGCTCTAAAATGCGCCGTTTTTCTCTTCTCTCTCTGGTTTTATTAAGCCAAGCTAGAGTAAATAGAGGGGTGACTAGCTTCTGGAGGGAAGCATCTGTACAATAAACTCTTGCAACATTTTCAAGTTCATCTTTATGCATTGGGCACTGAGGCATTGCGCATATGCCATGCCTCTTTTTGTACATGTTTTCATTGGCTTGACGGTTTTTTGATTGCTTTATCTCTCTTGCTGCGCTCTTTCCAACACAGTCGAAGCATTATGTACATAAAATTGGCCTTCTTCGTCATCGAACACGGTGCAAATTACTGGTCCAGCCGGGTGCTTGTTGCGCCACCGTCGAAAAACGTACACGCACGCTTCGTACGTCGTCATCATGATGGCCGTATTCGGCACTTGCCGCAACAATTGCGTCCCCAAACCGCGGTACAAACCCCGGATACCTTCTTCTCGAGCAACGGCCTGCAAAGTCTGGAAGAAGCCGGTGTACGGGGAATGCTCTTCTCGTAGTCGCGTTCGTGCCACTTCTGCAAAACACAAACAAAACCCAACAATGAAATCCGATACTTTACTGTTGTCAAAAGGTTTAAATTGGAAGACACGTGCTCAGATACTATTGCAAATTTCCCAAACTGCAAAACTGACCTGAATACCAATGAACCTGCGTACTAAAATACTACGAACATTGACCAAGATTCTGTTTTTATCGATGATGGTATTTTTGTAAAGGTCTTACAAACAATGCACCTGCTGGGGTTCCCACGCCTGTAACTGTTTCGAAACATCTGGTAGGCCTAGTAACGAAAGTTGTTTACGTTGAAGAACGCTCGAAAGGAAAGCGAAAGTGTTTTCCCCATTGAAAACAAAAATACCGTTAGGGACCGTTATTATTGCCGGCTTTGTGACCAGACTTGGAGACCTTGTTGAAACATACTCGGGGTTTCTAGGAAACACTCACCCAGAGATACACTAGGAGTGAAAATATACAATAGAGTCTTTACTAAATTGCGCCCATAATAGATAGAGTGCGCAATCCGCCGTTAGACGCTAACACACTGGAAGGCGCCATAAGGCTACACTGGGATGCCCCGCGTTCGCCGCTTGCTTTTTCATTGTTGGTCGAAGTGAAGGATTTGCAGTTATTAGCGTCTAATAGCGGATTTGTAGTTTCCATGGCTTCGATAGATGACACTAGTGAATTCGGTAACGACTATTTACAATAAATGCCTATTACACTGTTGTGCGGAAGTTACCGACTTTTACACGAAACTTGGGCAATTGACACCAGAATTTATCCATAGAAAAACTCGTAAAGAAAATATTTTTATCTACAAAGAATTGCAGTTATTCGTGATTCTTTTATTATTATTTTTCTTTAATTTTTATTAATTTATTTATTTAACTTTAGGTGAATTGGCTAATACTGGGTAAAAGTTCGTGTTTCCTTAATACACTGAACTAGTTGAAACACCGAATAAGAAAGTAACAAGTAAATCTAGTTTCCCTTCACGGAAGTTGCGTACATCAAAAGAATTCGTGTATCGTAGTTTCGCATTTACTATTCTAATAACCGTATTCTCCTAAAATATCACGAATATAATTATAAAAATATGAGATTACATCAAATGAATTCTTATCATCTTGTTTATATTTCTAAAGATAAACCCATACGTGTTACGGGTCATTAACTGCGACTATATCCATTATTCCTTCAAATCACGCTAAGGTCGTTGAATACCAACACACGTTTCCTTATTGACATTTTTGCCAGGAAAAAAAAATCAAGTCAAAGATTTATCTTTGTTCCATAAAGTTGGTTGCCAGCGCACGTCCTGACTTCCTTTAGAAAGTAGTCAACGTCTAGCATACGAAGTTGCGTCAAGTCACGTGGTCGGCAATCTTCGCCATTTTTTCAGGAACAAAAGACAATCGTGGAAAGGAAAGAAAAAGAGCCAACGGTGAACAAAAGGCACGTACCGTGGGGATACGCAATACATGACGCGATGGTTTTCGACACGCTGCCTGCTGCCATACAACTGAGTAACGAGGACGCCGGTTTCCCGTGATTTTCGTCCGATTCTGCGCAACACTGCCACCGCTGTAATTTCGCTTTTACTGCTTCGTAGATCACGAAATGAATCATCGTCTCGGAGATTCCAAAATACGACGCCGTGATTCCTTTGTAGAACCCCAAAATACCCTGCAGACAAACAAAATTCATGAAATTCCAAACTTTATTAAACTTCTTGTCCGAAAAAATAAAAACATACTAATAAATATAAATAATAAAAAATAATATAATAAATATAAAATAAATATACATAATAAAAATAATATAATAAATATAAATAATAAAAAATAATATAATAAATATAAATAATACAAATAAAGAAAAAATACAAACGCTCAAGTAATAATGAAGCTATTCCAAGTAAAAAAAAAATATGTAAAATTATAATAATGAACAAAAGAACTCATAGTAATGAAAAAAGCCCTTCTTAATGTACCTTTTCCCGATACACGCGTCGAATACATTCCGCAGCCGTTACATTAGGCCGTCGACTGAGCTGAATTCGCGTTTTCACAAACCAAATCGGATTGGTCAAACTGCATGAAACAAAACCTAAACAAAAGAATAAAGAAATCATATAAATATCAATAATATATAAAATATATATAAATAAAAATCTAAACAAAATAAATATATGAAGAAAAATCTAAATAAAATACTAAATAATACACAAATTCTAGTGCAAACACACTCGTGTGATGAAAACTCCACATTCTTGATCTTAAAAAACACCTTCGCCGTGCCTTCTAGCACGTTTACCGCTATCATCACATTGCCCTCTTCTTATCAGTCAAAACCCACTTCATTTTATTAAAAAAAAAATATCAATAATCGATAACCTATCACAGAAAACAGCGTTCTCCAAAACACCCAAGACAACAAAACAAATCTGAATACGATCTACAGTTGTCTATACATTACATTGCCTGTTCTAAGTTGGTTACCTTGCTTAAAAAAAAAAAAAAAAAAAAAAAAAAAAAAAAATGAGAAAAAACTATAAAAGATGGCTTCTGGGAGATACCTTTTGCCCAACAAAGAATAATGTAAAATTTCCTACAAAATTACCTACAACTAAAACTAGATTAACTAAATAAATAATAAAATAATAAAAGTAAATAAACTAAATAAAAGAATAAAACTAAATTAACGAAAACTAGGTAACAACTTAGATATAGTTACGTCACTAACTAACAGTTGGTTGGGTTTTGCAATGACGTGGTCTTCCACGGGGCCCTGATCTTGCTAGGAAACATAAAGACTAAGGTTGAGGGTAGCCACCGGAATCTGTATTCACCACTGGCATACAATCTCCTACTCGCTCTGTAGCTTCTTCTCCCCAGTTTCCCTCTCACCTCCCTATCGTCCCTTTTATGGCTTCTTTTTTTTAACACAAACGAAAGCAACGTAGTCCCTTTGGTTTCGGACAAGTGACTTTCACTAGTCCAGAAACCAAGAGAGTCAAAAAGGGAAACTAAACTAAAACGAAGCAATTAACAAAAACTGGCGTGACAATATTCTGTACATCTAAGAATAAATACGTAAAAAAAAAATAAAATATTTAAAAAAAAAATTTACGTATTTATTCTTTGGCTTTTTTCACACAAGTCTACCGATTCTCCCTGCCCTTGCGAAAAGTTGCCAAGCTAGGTGACCTTGACTCAGATTTGATTAACCTTACGAGGCTACGTGCATCTTTGTTACAGCCAAACGGAAACGCACTTGTTTAAAAACAAAAAGTTCCGCGTTTTTCGAAATAAATACAAAACCTTGACCAACCGTAGCAACACTTCCTTTCGGACAAATTCTCTCTGGCTTTTCACGTGTTCAAAGCATGAGCCCCCAAAGGCCCGCACTGTTACGTAGTATGCTAGACACTTCTCTCCATTTTAAATTTAGCTCTTCTGACAAGCTGCCAATGAAGGAATTCTCAGGCTGAGACGGCCGAAACACTATACTGTGGAAACTCATTTTTTCCCCCTTTTTCTGTCACATTTACCTTAAAGACGTTCAAGAGAAAATCGAAAGAGAGAAAATTAAAATGATCGAAGTTCTTTGAAAGGTCTGTTGCTAAGACCATGTTTCTATTAAACCCACAACTTTTTGCGTCTTTTAATCCCCATAACACACCTTTGCCCCATCATCCGGAAGAAAACCAGGCCAATGCGAAGTTCTTCATTCTCGGAAGAGACCCGTCAAATTCGTGGAAAAGTTAGGGGAGAAAAGGGGAGATATAGCATAACCAAAACAAGTCGTCAATGATTTCAAGTTCACACCCACCCTTAGGGCATAAAGGTATGGCCTGTTTTGACCGGTTAAAACGGAAAAAGGGGGTTGCTGAGGGTGATAACGACCTACGCAGGGCCGCTTGGAATGCCTTATGGTTGTTAATGTAATCTTCCTTCCTTCTAACCTTCTAACGCTTGTAAGGCGATAAAACCGTACTACCGTTACATTTAAAGTTACCAAAATGTAAAGATAATCTTCGTTAGCTTAAACGTAAATTCGAATGGAAAAACAATAACTTACCAGCGCAGGACGCTGACAAGAGATGAACGAGTGGTGTATCAGGCGACGAAATGGAATTGAGAGTTGATTTGGCCCAAGAATATGTACAAAAATAAATGGCTCGGGTCGGAGCCACTCCGATCAGGTTAGGACCTAGGCCTTTAAAAAGCGCGCGGTAGCCTTCGTTTTCCGTAATTTGCCTGTAAAAAATGACAACGTTTGCGTTAGATAGGTTTGGATGAAGAGGATTTTTAATTTTATTTTTATTTATTTTTTATCTGCTTACTTGAAACACGAAGTGAGGTTCAACCGCTCAGAGGTTAAACTCGCGGGGCTGATATCAATGAGGGGCAATCGCTGTGTATGAAAGGGATGATACCGGAGCAGTCGATTGGGTGGATCTAATGCATTTGATGGATGACATGTAATTCCTGAATACGGGGACGACAGTACGACGGCTTCGTTTTCGGCAAAGGCGTGAAGAAAACGTCGTCGCTCCTGGGCTGAGTTGGAAGCCTGTAAACGCGTCTTGATTACCTCCAGAGGACAGGTTAGAATAGCGCCAACGGTCCCTCCAATCCTACAAATGGAAAAGAAGCAAAAAGAGATTAACAAATTAGAACAAGATTAGAACAGGTTTGGAGACAACTTTTGGTACGCAAATCACATCACGTCACGATATTGACCCCTCGCAGACCTCCTTACATACAACTTTATCGTTGTCAACTTGAGATAATGAATACTGAGCACAACTGGAGATGCCGGAGCACGTTGCACTAAATTGTGCCTTGACAAGAACTGCGCTATTTTTAACATTTTCAAGAAATAAGAAGATTGTACTTACCCGCCAGCTGCTAAGTGGATAATTTTTTCGTTTTGAGACATGGAGCACCATATATTTTTCTAAGTCACCAGTTTCGGTTGATTGTTGACCGGCAAGTTCACTGACAAAACATGTTCTACCTTCTGCGTTGTTGGGATCTGCGTTTTTCGCTGGACAGCGGAAGGCAGGGCTTGTAGCATGCTTTTTAGGTCAGGGATGCATGCATCCGCCATCTATTAGGTTAAAACTCAACTATTCCAGAGTTGCTGTGTAAAATTGTGCGATAAGCTTCGTCTGCACCATACATTTCAGGAATTGAGGCTATGTTTAAGCAAAGACGGTAAAATACGTAAAAACAAAGTACGTAAAGACTGTAAAGTAATAATACGGAGTTTTAAAATGAGTTTGATTTTAAATCAAGTGTGAGACTTTTGGGAGTAGACGAGTAAAACAGTAGAAATGTAGAAGTCCAAAGGTTTCAAACCGTCAGAATTCCGCAATGATTATTTAAAAAAAAAGACAAAAAAGCTCCAAATTTATTACAATCGGAGAACATGAATTTATTAGGAAGAAAGTTACTTTCGATTATGCTTCCGCTCCCAAGTAGTTTGACCCTTATGTCTCGAATATTCCTTTGCTTTCGTCAGAAACTCCAAAGAAATGACGTGCAACGCAATTGAAGCTGATATTACGTAGATTTTCAGATTATCTCTTACAGATTTAGACCTCTATACTACAGAAAGCAAATTATGTATGAGGGGCCCGTTCTCTGTGAAGTATTACCGATGCCAATCTCATCATTTAAAGCAATTAATCACTTAACGTTTGAAGAATAATAATTCCTCTGAACTCCAACACCTCACGATTTATGACGCCTCTCAGTTATCTGAAATCAGAAATTGCACAATTGGTACGTGATAAGTTAACAATATTTGAATCAAATAATATTTTGTCTCTTTATACCGTTAAAGTCTAATTAAGATCCGTTCTCCAGAACTCATAAATACTGATGAGGTCATCTACAAAAGCATATGAAAATCTGCGCACATTAAAACAATGCCACGCCTACAGCACCACCCAGGTTTGACCCTTATATTCCACACCTGCTAATTTCTTTCCCTCCATCTAGGAGGTACGCATTAGTGCATTGACATAAGTGATGTACGATAAACGTAGCTAAAACGTTCCTCGGATGTCCTATGAATACTGTGTCACAATTCTGCGAACGCAATGTTCTTTTTATCATTTCACACACATTTTTCTTCGCTACCTGACACTTGTGTCGTAAGCTTCCTTCACTCTGTCCATGACGCCACTTCCTCGGGTCACTTTTCCGCACACTGCTCACATTGCTTCATAACCTTAATGAATTCTAACCTTTTAAGCCTTGTTCATTCCGGACGTCCTTATCGGCAAGGTTTCGACCAAAGATACACCTTTTCTAGTCCCTGTGCTAAACGCGTTTTTGTTTGAAATCCTTGCGAAATTAGCACACATTCAACGTCGGGGCTTTTTTTGCGCAGTTCACCACGCGTTCTTAATATAAAGATTTCTTTGTTTAGTCTCCGCCGGACTCAAGGAATAATGTTTTAAACAAAACAGTCTCGAATAACGCAATCAAGCCAGAACATGGCTAGTGTATACTGGTTATAAAAAATGAATAAAAAAAAAGCTGACTGCCACGTGTTTTGCATTCCCTGGTGGTCTTACTAGGAATTAGACTTCGTCACCATCTTTATAGTTATGGCTTCTCTCCAAAACTGTCTCACGTAGCCGACAACGCACAAGAGACAAAAAAGTTAACAAAGTTTCCAATGCGAGTTTCTTTGAAGGTTTTGTGAGCATCTTTGACCTCGTTAAAACGGTAACTGCGCAATATCAGTGAACCTGCTTTTTTTTGTGATTAACCTCTCTCCAGTGACCGTCTTTTATACGTTTTCTGTTTACTTCCTTCGTGAGTGTTGTTTTTCTTCTTTTTTACCACTCCGATCGGCACTTTCGAGTTAAGCATCAATTAGTTCAGGGAAAGCTTCTAACTGAAGTAATCAGTCTTCTTTTACCCACCCAAACCTGTTTATGTATTTCTTGATTCATACAAAGGAATCTCTAGAAAAACAAATTTTCGTAGCACGAAAAAGGCTAGCGTACAACCTTAATGGCTTTTAATCGCATTGTTTGCATCATTGGTTCGTTTTCTCATGTTTTGGGAAGCTCCTCGTACATACCGTTTGCTGACGTCCTAATGGATTCGACACTGGTGACGAAACCAAAGAAAACTACCGAAGAATCATGTATAATAGCTATTCTTGCTCATGACGACCATGTTTGCTCTTTGTAGTACACAATGTGTAAGAAGACTCGTCTGTTACATGTATTTCTCTCACAAATGGATCCTACTTCCATTATTCTTTTACCCTTGCTTCAACATGCCCTGGAGCTAAAAGGAACGCCCAGTAACGTGCCCTAAATCTTTCGGGACGAAATCAAGTTCTGATTTTTTTAAAGAAAATATAAATACTGTTTTAATTCCTTTTATGTATATTTTAAATATTTATTTATAATTGTTTAAGGTATTGTTCATACATTTTTCTTAGTAACAGTTTTATTTCTTAACACGCATTAGGTGCAAAATACCTGATTATCATTTCCATGGGTGTGTAACCCTTTTCGCCCTCAGGGCCAATAAGTTGCGTTTCTCACCATATCTTAGTACTCGCACAAACGAAGTAGATAATTAAACAAGGGCATGAAAGAGAAAAAATTCCATAAAAACCATTGGCTTCCTTCTTTTATGAGCTAAAATAACCAAACTGACCAATAATGAAAGACACCGGATAGTACTTCTCAACAAAACGACACAAACAAACGTGGCTTATGCTAACCGCACGCCACCTTTGAGAAGCTTGTAGCTGCGGGTCAAAAGCGTTCGACACGCTTGGAGAGGCGCACGCTCACGCAACTGCCGCGGCGTTAGGTATAGGGGATGCTCTTTGTATCGTTTTTATTGAGAAGTACTGTTCTTACAGCAGATTCTGTCTCTTATTCATAAATCACCTTCATAATTAAACTAACTTAACATAACCCAATCCTTAACCTTCAAAAGGTGCAACAACTAAAACTTTCGGAAAAAGAAATTAAGTTTCTAACACCGAATAATAAGAATAATTGATAATCAGCAAGTGTTACAAATAGCTGAACAACACAATTTTTAGTATGAAATCTCATTGTTGTATTCCATCCTTAAATGTTTGATACTGCGTTTATGCTTTGTATTAGCACTTTATTACATTGTCAATATTTCGGTTCTGTTTGTTTCTAGAGCACAGAAAAGCGTAATTATTAGGTTTGAAACAAGCAACTCAAACCGAGATTTGACTTTTTATTTTTAAATACAAACATTCGTAACCATTCTTGGATTTTTAAAACCACGCGTTTTGTACATGAATTTAGGTCCTGAACGAATTCGTAACAATTACAAAGATTTTATTAAATACGAGTAGTAGTGATTATTGTCATAGCTGCTAACTTTTCTTTTATATTATTGTTATATTTTACATTATTTTCATGCACGGTGATGAAATCGTTCTGAAATCATGAAGGAAATGGAAAATACAGTCTGTGGATTCATTAGTTCCCATAGAGATATATTTCAGTATGTCACACATTGGGAGTACTTCAACCTTGAAATTTCTCCGTATCCGGCGTATGATGTAACTTAACGTGTCGTGAAATAAACTTGGCGGACTCGGCTTTTTATTAGTAACAAACCCCCTACTTCTCTTCCTCGCGAAGATTCTTTTAAATTGCTTCGTGGAATACTTAACGCATACCCTTACCCGCAAAAAAAGCCTTTTTAATTCCTGTAGAAGCTTTTCATAATAACCCACCCTTGCCTTTCTTCTGGTTCACTCTTCCAAGAAAATGGCCATTTGGGATTCTGAAAAGTTCCCCGCGCAGGCAATTCTTCCATAACTGTCGTGACTTGTCCCTCGTCCGACACATTTCAGGTCGGAATGCATGCAAAATCTTATATTTCACGACCCGTGCGTGATAAAATCCGCGTAGAAAAAGTGACAGCAGTCTCTGGCAATGATTCAGAGAACTTTGTGTACGCCGTAGTAACGCGTGTTGGCTCAGCTTGGCTCTTGAATGAAACCGTAAAAACGAACGCTGGCCTGAGTAGCGCGCCATCACGTGACGGCGGTCAGGATCCAATCGGGAACCGGGAATCGCGGGTTCGGCTGCCGGAGCAGGTGTAAAAGGGCGGGAGTCGGATCCTGTGCGCAAATCCTGGCAATTTGGGGTGGGAGAGGGAAGGGGCACAAAACGCATCGAGGGATATAAAGGCGGCTAAGAGGTGGTGGAACCTAAGCAATCTTGTACTCACTTCAGGTAGTAAAACCTACAAGTTCCGTGCCCATTTTGCCCTCCCTTTCTCTATTAAGTCCGAGTACAAACGCGCAGAAGTTTTCTTGGAAAAAGTGCAAGCTTGGAACGTTGGTTCTGATCGGAAGTCAGTGTACTTGAAAATATACAGAAATCTGTACCGTCAGTTCAACGCATTAACTTTTCTCAATGACGAAAGCGATCGCCGTAATTGCCTTAGTATTGGGTGTTCTTTTGGTTTTCAGCGAATCCGCTGCGATTGACAAGGTATTTTTTAAAATCCTATTTTTTTAGTTTATTGCTTCTTAAACTCACTTTTCATTTCTATTAATTTATTCCGTGGCATACATCGTAACAAAGTTTCAATTTGCAGTAATTCTTTAGCATTGTAATATTTTTCGATTTTTTTAATGCTAAATATCTCAGTAAATCTCATTACGCGCGTTGCTAATTCAAACTTATTTTTTTTTTAGACATTATAAATTCATCTCAAAGATTTCCTTTTTTCTTATTCTATTCACTCTGTTCACCATTTACATTTATTTCTTAACATCATGCATTTTCATTGTGTATTTGTTGGTATATTTCAGGCTAGTCGTTTGTTTACTTTGCATTTCATTGCGTAATTTTTATATTAAAATTAAGTAAAAGATTCACAATAATTAAACACTGTATGAATCTTATCGAAACTACGAAATGTAAACTTCGAAATGAAATTTGTAGAAATGTTCATGTTAACGAGTAGAAACGTTAGTTAATTAGGATTTCTAGTAGTATTTCTAGTCATTGCATTGCGTGAAGGTTCGTGAGAATTGCGTCATAAAGTCAGGAGAATGACCCAGAGAAAGGCTCTTTACACAGGCGGGCCATGTGTTTTTCTTGGAAGTTCCTCGACCGAAAGTTTTGGGTTGTAGAGTGCGTTCTACATACTGTAGTAGTGAATAGATGCCCCACGAGGCAAAAGTGCGTAGGGTTCGGTGATGTTGAGGGGTTTTGGTGGGTGCGTTGTATGCCTCGTGACCAAATTACGTCACGCGCAGTCTAATTCGGACCGCTCGTGACGAGCCCCTTTTCACATTTTTTAAAACAAGCTTTAATAATGACCTCATGACATTTCTTTTATTTTCCCCGTAAACGTAACTATATCCTTATTTTACGCATTATTTATTTTACTTCCATAATCTGTCAAACTTCCAACAGTTTCGTATAAGGGAGAAGTTACACGTGAAAAAAAAAAAACAGTATAATATAAGAAAGTCATGTTCGTCATACTTGCATCGAATTTTTACCACTTCTAGAAAGTGTTTTTGTTGAGTCTTTATAATGATTAGAGATGAATAGTGACTAGGAAACTTGCTCAAAAGTTGAACACCTTTGCGAGTCTAATTTGTCCCGTGTGTCCCCCATTTATAGCTGTTCTATTAGAAGGTTCTATGATTGATAATTATCATCACTGATTGGCACTTATTACTCTAATCTATTTGGGTATTTCCAGAGAGCGGCCCGTGGACGCTCGCGGGGAATGACTGACGCTTGTTCGGATTCAACGCCATGTGGTTGGGAAGTTTATCATCCCGTGTCACGCAGAACTAATTATCGGATTCGTAACACGTAAGTAATTTTTCGAAACTTTTATCTTTTAGAAAATGAAATATTTGTAAGCACTACTTACAATGAAATAAAAGTATAAATAAATATGAAGTTCTAGAAATACATGTAGAGTTTTACATGATTAGAACATGACGTATAAATGTAATGTGTAAACAATGTTAATGCGATGTAGGTGCGAATGTCCCTCGAATAACCGGTGTCGTATGGCTTTCGATGACGTCTCCATTTCGGCGTATGTGTACTTGTGTAGTTCAGTGTCCAGTACAAACGGAGATGTGGGGGAAAACCGACTTTAGGGGAACGGAATTGTGGGAAAAGGTGTTCTACGCAGCACACATATCCTTCGTTGAATGATGGCGATCTGTGCTAATGTGTATACCTATGTAAAGTGACATTGTGTAACGAAGCATGTCACATTCCTGGCTTGAGTCAGTATTACCCGCGCCAAAACTTTTTTTTTTTCATTATCATTGTTTTTATAAGACAAGCCAATGACCTCGAATCAATGAACCTCAAACTTATTGTTGTCGTAATCCTAACATTTACACATGCATGCATAAATGTATACATATACGCGTCCATATGTTCGTAAGTACAACTTAAGAGAAATACAGTAGTTATTCAAGAAATTGCGAAGTTTTCGCGCGAATTTTTAACTTGCTGACAAAGATCACTACTGAAAAAAATAAAAAAGATTAAATTAAAAAGAAATTTAAACGAAGTTCTCAGAAGAACTGCAGATTGTTCTACATAAGAACACTTAACAGTAGATTCTTTTGACGTTTAATTTTCTCAAATTATGTAACGTCCGCTGTGTATTTTGCGGTTTCACTCCAAGAACGCCCATCGGCTCTGCTGCTTACGTTAATCCCATTTAAACAATGCCGAAAGATCCAGTTATGGCATACTAATGGAATGTCACTTCCAGACAAGTCATTGTTTAACGCATGGTCACATAAAAAGGAGAGCTTTTAAACTGATCGCAGAAAAAATAACCTTTCGGTGTGGTCGTGGCTGAGTGAACTTAAAACACGTGTTTCAAGCGCGCAGTAGAGACAATTATAACACACGCTTTTTCATTTTTTTTTAAATGCGCGAACTTAACTTAGTTTAAATTCATAACAATATCATCAAACATTAGCGGAGTTCTTGAATACGAAGAGTGTTTATTGATCAGGAATTCACTCGAATCTCAAAAATAATAGACGTAACACACCTCAATGATTTTAAAGACTCATTTTACGACCTTCAATACTCAACGCAGCTCCTCCCTTGGCATTCTTCAATGATTTGTTTCGAGCATACTCTTGCATACGCTTCTCAAACCGATCTTTTGTCTTCTTGGAGGACTAAGAAAACAGAAAGCCAAAAATTAGGCCATTTCTTCCTCGTGATTAGACTTAAAACCCAATACTTACTTTATTGCTAATATCTGTATCATTCGACCACTGTGGTCGCACAACGTAATCCTTCGTCGAAGGCTGAGGGACTCGAGCTCGCCCTATCCAACCTGGGTCGCCCGGTCTCAATTTCCTATTTATAACGTAACACATTAGTACCTTAATACGCATAAAAACTGTGTTTACTTTTCCTCTCCTGTTAAGGCTTTGCTAATGTCTTTGTTCTTCCCCGGTGAAGTAGCATTCGACGATCCACGCCTACGCGGCACTTGTTCCAGATCACGTTGTTCCCGCTCTTCACGACTAAGAGCTAAAAACGAAGGAATTCAAGTCAACAATGAAAAGCTGCTCTTGTGTTCATCCCACATCAGAGCTACGAATACAACAAGCTTCAAAGAGCGGATTTTTCAGCAAAAGCTTCAGTATCACAAGCCTTATCATACACACCCCGAGGCTATTAATGCAAAAAAAAAAAAAATGCTCTGTGTGTCGCGAAAGTACACCAAAGATTCGTAAACTGTGAACAACTTCGGAACTATCAAAAAGAACTTTCCACGTAGAACGCTGCAGGCTCAGTCGGCTGCACTAGACAACAATGAATTTTCTCCCTACAAGTAGCCATAGTCTATTTCGAAAAGATGGCGTCGGACGCTGTTCACGCAAGTAGCGTGGCGTTAAACGAACATTTGCTTGTGCTTTTCTTTTTCACCACGTTTTTCAAATTAATGGAGCACAACTAAAGCCAGTAAGTAGAGAAAACGCAAACATAAATTTCGCTGTGTCTAAAACCGGCGTTCTTATCACTTACAGAATTACTAATTAGAAAATAATAAAGCTGCGTAACTAGTTCCCATATAAGCTTTTTTGTGTAAATTTTCCGACCACAAAATACCTATAGCCTTCCCACTTAAAAGAATTCCATAACTTTTCAATAAAACCCACAAACGAATTTTTGACGCATAATTGAATTGAACTGAAAGTAATAAGCTGTATATAAATTAAATTAAAAATAAGAGTGAAACCTCAATTTTGGTAAAAATTCGTGCCTCAAACTAATGAGTAAGGAAAATAACAAGCCTTGGTAACGCTTGGCTCTATATAGCGCAAGCTATCCTCTTATTTTTGAAGGGGTACAGGTCGTCTCTGCGGGTTTTGCCTACTTTGCAGGACCTGCGGGAGTTTAGCGATCTGCCTCGCTTAATTGCAACGACAGAAACGTGTTTAAAGGCTTCTTACCTTTAAAGTCAGTAGTAACATTGAAAATAGGCCGCGCCCACTCGCTGATAAGTTTCCCGGCACGCATCTTGTTCTCTTTGATCTCCTTCGGATGCTTGTACAGATACATGACGGCTTTGCCAATACCCGATTGCTTCAGATTGCCTTGATCGATTGGAGGGAACTGTAAAACGCAAAATTTGAGACAAGACGTCAAAGCTATTCTAACAATTCAGATTTCAAACCAATCGCGATGCAAATATTCTTAAAATTTCTTTTTTTTTGTGAGTATACTTAGAATTTCATTTGACAAATCGTTCAGCTAGCCCTAACATTTTAAGTTTTAATCGCGTAAATGTTTCGTTTTTGCTACGTTTCTTCTCAGGTTGGTCAAGGTCTCTTACTTCTTGTAATAACTGGAGCATTTGTTCGCGAATCTTCAAAGATGGTAAGCTTCGGTCGGGCATAGGCGCCAACCAATCTGTAATCACGCTTAACACGTTGTGTTCAATAAACGCCATCTGCAAATCGTGCTTTCGGAGTTGCGACATAACAGTCGGAAGCATACTAATCTTGCGAGTGGCTGGTTGACGATTCTTATTGGCTTCTCTGTCATCCTAAACAAGATCATCAGAATTACAACACTGTTGCTTTTAAATTCGTACAATAATTTCGTTTTTACTCCTTATTACTATGTTGCAATTATAATATATGCAAAATAAATGAAATTATAACACATGCAAAAGCAAATAAATAAAATGGAGAACTAAAACAAAACCAAGTATTAGGTTACTTCAGCAGCCTGTCGCATTTGATTAATCATTTGGGCGATCAAATCGTCATTGTCGTTAATAATGTCAATATCTCGTCGTTTTCGCCGTTTGGTTTGCTCTTCCTTCTTTTTCGCGAGCATTAAGTCAAAATCTGAGACAAAATCACCTCTGTAAGAAAAAAAGAACAATACATTAACTCCACAAGGTTTGAATTCGATTACAGCCGAATAAAAAATACCGTTTTCTACACTAAAAAAAAAATAGTTTCAGAATTAAATTACGAAATGAAAAAAGTAAAAATCAATACCGGTTGCTAGGGCCTTCATCATCGCTTCCACTATCCGAAATTTCTGGAAGAACATGGGCTTCGGCAGGTTTTTCTTCTTCTTTCCCTTCTTCGCCTTCTTTTTCTTCGTCTTTCTTATCATCAAGCTTTTCACTGCCAGATTCTGAAGCCAATCTTGCTCGCTTCCTCTAAAATAATATCAAGAATTAAAATAATACGTAAAATTTATTATAGCTCAGCAAAATTTGGCGCGAGACATTGAAACAAACGGGAAGCTAATATCTAAATGAAATATCTGTTTCGGGATTCGAAACGTTTTCGTACTTTCTTGGCGCCTTCTTCATCAGATTCGCCAAATACTTCATCCATCTCATTCTTCTTTTGCTTGGCTTCATTATCCGAGCCGCCCGATTCGTCATCGGAGCCGATTTTGCGCGATCTCTTCTTCCGGCTCGAGCTCGGCCCTTCGCTGCCGCTCCTCGAGCCGCTGCGCGATCGACTTCTGGATGATCGACTGCCCGAACGTGAACGTGAGGAAGCATTGCTGGATCGGGAACGGCTTCGGCTGGATCGGGAGCCACTTCTGCTCCTAGAACTGCTCCGGCTCCGACTCCGTGAGCGCGAATGACTGCGGCTTCTACTGCGACTGCCAGAACGGCTACGTGAGCGTGACTTTGGAGAATTACTACGTGAACGTGAGTTTTCTCTGGATGTAGCAGCTGCTACGGGAGATTTGGGACTGTCCTCTTCAGCATCTTTATTAGTTGCAGCAGCTTCGGTTGGACTGCTGGGCGTAGAACGTTCTGGAGATTTTGGCTCTTGATTAACGTCCGATGTTTCTTTTGGTGTAGCTAATTCATCGTTTGTAGTTTCAGTACTGTACGCAATGCCTGCAGAGGAAGACTCTTGGAAACCTGTTAGTTCTGCGAGGGATGGGAAGGAATTGTGCTCGTCTGCCATGTTTAAAGCACCTAAGAAAATATGTTTTGATTAATTAGTCGAAAATACTTCTTTACGATCAGTACACATACCATCAAAGTCCATATTCAGGTATAAAGGTTAACAAATTAGCACAAATTACGCCCAACTGTCCAAAAGTTGACCCACAACAACAACGAAATCCTTCCGAGACACTGAAATCGTCGTTTGGGCCAAGGAATTGATTATCGAAGTTGAGCTAAATATCGATATTAAAAAGGCTTGAAGGCATAGCGGATCGCAGGTCGCAGTAGCGGGTTGCGATTTACTACTCGAATACTGGCATAGTAAACACAAAAGCCGAAAATGAGCTCAGCAACTTTATTTCCCGCAATGAATTCACGCGGAGAAACACCAGTTTCTCGTGACATGTACGGAGACGCATTGATTCCTGATTTCCTTCGGTGCGAAACGAGCACTGGCGTAAGTTATGAACAATTAATAATCATTGTAGCTTACAATATTGAATTTTCTCATAGACGTCCATTATGGCAGTGGAGTTTGATGGAGGAGTCGTGATTGGAGCCGATTCTCGCACAACCACAGGGTAACATGTAGTTTTTAACTGTTTTTGTTATAATATATGATGTTCTATCTTAGAGCGTACATTGCCAATCGCGTAACAGACAAATTAACTCGCGTTACCGAGAAGATTTATTGTTGCCGCTCTGGCTCCGCCGCCGACACTCAAGCAGTTGCTGACATCGTAAGCTATAAAATGGGTTTCCACAGGTAAAGCTTAAATTCACGTTATCACAGTTAAAGATTTTTCGGACGTTCAGCAGCTTTTCGTAAGGCGAAACTGACGACACGTTAATTTAAGAAATTTACGAAAAAGGCCCTTGAAGCTGCAGTTAACACTTGATTGCTGTTATAAAATGTTATAGTAAAATTATTTGTATATAAGAATCTTCGTTGTTACGTTGGGAAGCTTTATATCTTACGTTTGGCTGCAAAAAAATATCGAACAGCATGGCAATACCAAAGCATTGATCGAATTAGTAAATAAAATTAACAATTATACGTTTCTTCTTTGTTTGTAGTATTGAGCTGGGAGAAGAGCCTTTGGTCAAAACAGCCGCCAGCGTGTTTAAAGATTTGTGCTACAACTACCGCGAGCAATTGATGGCGGGTATCATTGTCGCTGGTTGGGACAAGAAGCACGGTGGCCAAGTGTATACCATTCCCTTGGGCGGTATGTGCGTCCGTTTGCCGTTCGCCATCGGTGGATCGGGAAGCACGTACGTGTACGGCTACGTGGATTCGCATTACAAAACTGGCATGAATAAAGAAGATTGCGCCCAGTTCGTCGCCAACAGTAAATCACGTTAATCTTTCTGGAGAATGTTTTGCTTAATGAAAAAAAAGTAAATAAATAAAAATAAACAAATATTTTTGTTTTCCACAGCTTTGGCCCTTGCAATGAGTCGCGATGGATCGAGCGGTGGCGTGATTCGTCTAGGAATCATTACAGAATCCGGCATCGAACGGCGTGTCATTTTGGGTAACGAATTGCCCCGTTTCTACGAAGGCTAAACAAAAAAATCGTTAAAATTTCACTGCTTGTAATGGCTTTCTAAACATTTTTGGAACAATACACAGCTCCTCCCCTTACACTTTGACCTACAAACTCTCGTAAACGGAATTGCGAAGGGAAATTATGGCAAATAAAAACGAGCCAATCTCCTCCGTCGCGTTTCATTTGTTTCACACAGTTTTATTCTTTCCTAGGACTAGAAAAAGACCGCCATGGCAACAAAAATTGGCGTCCAAAGTTCAACCATCCCAGGAATTGCATGTACATTTCTCTGAAAGTGCCATTCATTACATTTGTCTTACTTTTAAATGTCAGTATGGGCGACTAATGTTACTTTTACACAACAATGACATTCAAGGTTTTCAGTTCTTGTCCGATTCGCCCGCTTGCGTTATTGGATGGACATGTGAAGTATTTCCGTTCGTCAATCCAGCTTCTGTGGCACCTATTTTACACAAAATGTTTAGTTTTGGCAGACAGTTTGAGCGTTTGTTCTTTGCTGTCATAAGTTTAAGTAAAGTAAAGCTGTTTAAGTAAAGTATGCTTACGAGGAGCTGTGTTGTTATTTGAAGCCACGCTCTGAATGGTAAGTGGCGCCGCGGCTTGGTCTTTGGCCGAAATGTCGACGAGTGTTCTCGCTTCACGTCGCTCTTCTTTGCTCTGCCATTGAACCTTCTGGCGATGCTGTTTCATGGTATCTTGCACGCGAGCCATGACCATTTCTTCGGTCAGGACACCTTCATCAGAAGCGTAAGCGGCTGCCTGCCAGGCCACGCCCAGTTTGGCAATCTCACGCCCGGAAAGACCCTCCGTCTCGTGTGCAATGCGCGAGCACATGGCGCTGTAGTCAAATTGCGCCACCTTCAAACGTCTGAAAGAGCCAAAATAATTATAAATATTTAAGTAAAAAAAAATATTTTGGGAAAAAAATACAAGATATAAAATAGGAAAAAATGTGGAAAAAATTGTAAAAGTTTTTAAGATAACAAAATAAAATTACCGTTTGCCTTCTGCAGCAGGTTGAAGAATGAATTTGTCGAAATACAGGCGTACTAAACGTTCTCGTTCTTCTAATCCGGGTAACATAAACTCGACCATTTCGTCCAAGCGGTCATTAACGGCCCAATCGAACTGTTCTGGAGTATTCGATGCCAACACGAGCATAAACCTAACCAAATGTCCATTACATAAACTCCAAATCACAAAACATTCAATCAATTCAATCAATCAAAATCAATAAAAAAACAATGAAATTTGTTTGTTTTTTAACTTATTTTTCGTACATTATTATTCTTAGTTATGGTAAGGTATTGTTTTAATTTCAATATATTGTTTAAAATAATATTTAAAATTTTTTAACTTATTAATTAGTAAGATTTTTTGGAAAGGCTACTACTATTTACTTGTTGGATTGGTCGCCAGTACGGTACAAGAACGCGTTAAGTGTCGCGCGCAAGTCTTCACTGATCTTTTCGGAGGAACGTTTCCTTAAGAACGCATCAGCTTCGTCGACGAATAAAAGCAAACCTCGTCGCGATGAACTCGCCCAATCAAACACCTTGTGCATTGCTGTTACGCCGTCTCGTCCCATCGGGGCTACGTCACCGCCCGTTAAGATGGCATAATCCAGGCCTGAGTGGTACGCCAATTTCTGAAGCAAAAATAAAATTAACTATTTTCCCCAAAAAGCAGCAAAGTAACTTACTTTCGCGAACAAAGTTTTGCCCGTGCCGGGCGGGCCGTGCATTAGAATATTCCTGAACATGCCACGGTTGACTTTCGTGTTCTTGGTTGCAATAGCGATATCCCTAAACACAATACAAATCATTAATATTTTTTTACTTCGATAAATTAAAGACTAAATAGTTAAAGAATTTACAATATATAGTAAAAGAATTCACAATAAATAGTAAAAGAATTTACAATAAAGATAAAAGAAAACGACGGGAATTTTTATCTTATTTATTTATTATTTTGGCCAGATTCCATGTATATTCGCGAAAAAAAGAAAATACCCACCTGAGCCTTTCTTCTAACTTGGGTTCAAGCACTACGCCGGCTAATGCGTCTTCAGGTTTGGCTTTGAACCTTTGTAAGGTCTTAATAGGGTGTTTGACGGTATCTAACGCGTTCAATCTCGAAGTTTCCCTCACCAAGGACGGTTTTCCTGCAAAGATTGATATACTGAGTGAAAATTCATGAAGTCAAAGATCCTTTTTACCTAATCTGGCCTCAATGTACCGCGCTACCACTCCTGTGGATCCTTTAGCAGCGTAAACTCCTAAAGCGACCAGAGAAACTCCAGCAGCTGCTGCCGTAACTTTTTCCCAGTCTTGGAGGAATGCTTGCGCTCCAGCGCCCAAAACCGAGCCTGCAGTCCTGTAAACAAATTTTTAAAGATTAAAATTAAAGTCGAGAAATTAAAGTAAAACAATGTAAAATATTTGAAGAAATTCAAACTTTACACACAAAAACTAAAAAAAAAATATAATCCAAAATAAATTACAATATACATTTAATAAATTTCAAAATAACTGAAATTATAAGAAATTTCCAGTTAATGTGATCTAGTAATGCAAGAATAATTCAAGAACGAGATGATGAATTTGTCCCACGCTACGTGAAGTTACATACTTGATGGATTCGAGGACAGTTGTTCGCTTTTCGTTCGCTTTCAGACGAATTTGTTCCAGGTACAAGTCTTGATTCTCGCGATCCACTTTGGCTTTGGCTCGCATCTCGGCTTCTATGCGCTTTTGGTCCGCTTTAGCCCGTAATTCCATTTCGTGCTCCAACGTAGCTTTACAAATAAGAGAAAAGTTTTATTACAGTGTCAAAATTAGGAATAGTTTACCTTTTCGCATAGCTTCCTGTTTAGCTACAGATTCCTCTTGCTTGCGTAACGCGTCTTCGTTGACTCGCTGCTGTTGAGCAAGCTGGTCTTCATATCTACAGCACGAGATAAAATTATTAAAATTTATATTCAGTAAATCTTGCGATAAAAGTGCGTAAAAATTAGACAAAAACAATAAGAAACTATTTTTGAAGATACGGTTTAAGAGAATACATGCGCTGAAAAGTATTTCAGGGAAGTTTTTGCATTAATTTACCGTTTACGTGCTAGTTGATCTTGGTACTGAGCTCTAGCCTGGTTTTGTTTGGTTTCTTCGGCCAAAGTTTTCCTCCTTTCTTCACCGTCCACTCGCTTTTGCTCCACTTTGAGCTGCTCAATGTGCGCTTCATACTCTTTAATTTTAGCGATTTGTTCCTGCTGCCTGGTTTGCTCCTGGATCTTGGTTAGGTCCAGCGCTTCTCTGGAAAATCCTGCAAATAGAATATCGATTTTCGGCATTTATTTTGCGACAGAATAGGTCAGTAGTTTTACTTGAGCTTTCAAGATCTTTGGCTGCCTTTGCTGCTCTTTCCAACGCTGCGGAATCAAAACGATAGGCTTCGGAAGCTCGCGAAATAGCCGCATTTCGCTCTTTATCGTCACCGCCGCCTCCTTCACCACCAGCTCCAACGGGGAAACCGGGCGGTGGAACTGCTGTTCCAGGGTCTTTGCGTAAACCGAACAACCACGACATACTTGCAGCTTTGATTTGTCTAAAGTTTGACACCTATAAATTTATGCTGGGTTAGTTAAGGGAAGTTTGTTAATATTGTGTAACTTACCACGTGCGTTGAATACACAGCTCAGGCGGCAGCGAAGCGAAGTCTAGTGTGTATGATAGTCGCTAGATGGCAGGAGTGTATTTTTCAGAATCATTAAATGGTCAAAGAAGTTTTCAAAGTTTACAAAGCAAATAGATTTGTCTGGTTACTTGATTTACTAAATTGCGTTAAAGAATTTAATTAAAATCTTCTAGATAGTTAAAATTTAGTCTCTTGTTTTATCTAAGCGTAAAAATCCTTCTTAGTGGAAAAGGAAGGCTAGGAGGACGTTTTGTTTTTCTGCTGAAGAAGTAATGGTTACAAATCGCTGTGAAAAAAACAAGAACGAAGGGAGCGCATTACTGAATAAAAACTAAGCATAGTAGAGATACACGGAGGATTTCGGTTAACTGTAATATCCATCAGTTGTCATTTTTCACGTAGTGCAAGAACTTAATGGGGCGGACAGTTGATACGTAGGACAAACGGTACATACACAAATCATAACTAATGAACAACAAACGTTTTGGTAATGAAAAAATTAGTTGCGTAATGAATACGAAAAAGGCCACATGGGGGAAAGTTTTGTCGAAACAGAGTGAAGTTTAATAGAAAAACATATATAATTCTGAATTTATGGCTTCTTTTATAAGAAATGGGTCTCAATTTTTTTCCCACGCTTAGGTTAAATATCTGAAAATTGTACTAAAATGGGTTTTGTGTACAGCGTAAACCACAGAATAACCTCAAGCTCAGCAACAAGAATTTAAAAGTATACTTCCAGGAGACACGGAAAGTCAAAAGTTTAAGTTTCCGTGCATTTTGGCTGCGTTTAGAGCTCAACGATCGGCGAAAGTAAATCGCAATGGTTTGTCAGGAACATGTCCAAAGCGCATCTCAATCCCCAGGTCAGGGTAGTTGAATCCGATTCGGAAATTTTGCAAGATTTTTATAGTTAGTGCGTACATTTCTTGCTCCGCTAGCCGTCGACCGATACAAGCTCGTGGACCAAAACCGAATGGCAGCACTGCATAAGGAGAGGCATTGCTCGCCAACGGGTGACCTTTTATCCATCGTTCCGGAATAAAAGCATCCGGATTCGGGAAATGCTTTTCCATCCGTGACAAAAGTTGTTGGTGACACAAGATCATAGTCTGTCGTAAAGTGAAAGACTTATCGTCACTAAAAACGACTCACACAAAGCGAACTTAGGCTACTATGCAATTATGTTGACTATGTTACAGGCTACAGAAATTTTCGGGATGTTTAGCAATCTATTATTTTCAAACATATGAATTACCCCTTTCGGGATGTGGTAGGCGTTCAAAACAGCATCCTGTTGTAAGTTTCGGGTGAATCCAGGTCCGGGAGGCATAATCCTACGTAGCAAAACGTGCTTTCATTCCCAGATTTCTTCTTAACTATTTACCGTAAGCTTTCTTTCACACATGCCTTCAGGTAACGCAAATCAGCAAGATGAGAAGGATCAATGGCTGACGTTTTCGATGGTAAAACGCGATCGATTTCTTGACGCAGTAACTCTTGCTTGTCAGTATTGCGAGCCAGCAAATACAAGAGAAAGCTCGTTGCGGTTGAAGTCTGGAAGAAAAATTTGTATAAAAATATATTAGTATTTATTTTTTAAAAAAAAAGAGAGGAAAAAAGACAGAAATCATGGTTTGCGGAAAGATTATAACTACTTGCCGTTTCGGTGCCGCCCATCATCATGTCAATAGTCATGGTAATTGCTTCTTTAGCGCTCATACCTCTCATTAACATAGCTTCAAGCATGGTTAATTGCCCCTCAGTGGATTTAGCCTTGTTTTTCTCCATAGCCTTTTCTATGTATTTTAATGAAACTCTGGAAGGACCGATCGCATTAATAATTTGCAAGTTAAGGCAGATTCATTACTTGGTAAAATAATCTTGGGCTCTAACCAATTTACGCCAGTGTTTACTCGGGAAAATTTTGTACAATTGCGCGCCCATTTCGAGCGCGAACATTGCGTGCAAGGTATCCTCAGTTGCTTGAATCATTTTGCGTGGCTCGGAATCTTCAGGAGCATTTTCATCCAAACAGCCCAATCGTGTATCTAGTGCGACTAAACTGACCGCTAGACATAAAACAGCGGAAAAAATTAAGTACCTTTGAGTATCTTCAATAATAATACCTTAAAGGGCAATGGGCACCAAACACAACTTTGTCTTGAAAAAAAGATAAAAAAATCTAGCTTCCAGGTATTTGTTTCTTTTTATCATGCGCGAAATAATAACGAAGATATTCGAAAAACAAGAAATCGAACATTCAAATTGTGTATTTTTGTCATTGGTCTAAAGCGGTCACGTGCTGCTGTGACGTCACGGGCGATGTTATGGCTGTGCGAAAATTGGCGTTTTTATTGGATCAGCGAAACCTCGTGATCAGATGTCACGTGGTCTGATACCCGATTACGTCACGTTAGCGCGGCGGGAACTTCGCAAGGCAATAACTCTGGAACGGTTGGTCAGAAAAAGCAGAAGCAAAATTCTATGTTCTTAGAATAATGTGTACAGTATGAACCTATCAAAATGTCAATATGTGTTTTTGGTGTCCATTGCCCTTTAACGCGATTGTTAAAAACGTATTTGATAAAACTTGCGCTTAAACGGCTTACATTCCAGGGCCCATTTATGCATTTCGGTACGGAAACCGTCAGGAACTTGGTTTTGTTCGTTTCTGATTTTCCGAATTCTTGCAACCATCTGTTCAGCCACGTCAGCCATAGCCGGAAGGTACAAGAAAGTATTTTGCGGTTTTAGCATGACTTGTTGTGCTTTGGACCGTATGCGCCACCAGTCTTCGCCATTACTACCCAAAATGCCTTTACAAGGAATTATGTATGCTTTTGAATATTACGTGCACATCAGCCCAGCCGAGCTAAATTCTTCGATGCGTTCTTCCCTGTATTTTGTCAAAGAACCCATCAGGGTTTGCCTAGGGAACTTTCCGTCTAGTCGCAGGACTTCTTGGACGTCCTCCACAGTTGTAACATGCACGACGACTCCTTTAAAAGGAATCTTTTCTCTCCAAATTGGCCCATATTTCTTGCAATGGTATACATTTAGGTCGTAGAACTTTCTCATGTCAAATTTTTCTGAAGAAAATACATACAATCGACGAATTAGTACATAAAGTACCTATCCCACGCCATCCTCTCGTGAATATTCAGTATCCTAGAGCCAACATGGTCAAGACATGGCGTCCTTAGCGATTCGACACTAGCGCCTCTAGTGAACACAGTCGAAACTGTATTCTAACATGTATTTTCCCGCCGTATAGAAATATAGCTCGCTTGTAAATGACTGTTTAGTTCTTTGTTAAAATTAGCATGTCGAAAAGCACTCAAATACATAGAATACCAGTGTAAATGTATCGAAAAGTTTACTATTGAACGGAGGTAGGTATTGCCACGCAGTTCCCAGGAAAGGCACGATTCTAGCACCGGGAACTTGGTCAAAAGGCTTAGCTTCCCGTAACTTGTCTACATTTTCCTGCGCATCGGGCGCTAGTGTAGCTCGGTGACGGATTAGTGTTGGTATACGAGACAAAAGTAACTCGGACGTAACCAAATTTCGCTTTGCTACACTGGTTGAAAACATCCACATTTTACTGAAATTCTTCTTATTTTACGTCTGTTTCAGTATTGGTGCAATCTTGCCACTATTCAGTTGAATTTGCGACTGAATTACTGATTTATGTCGGAGCAAGAATGTTTTGGTCTTGAGAAGGGAAGTCGTTAGTGAAGCTGACCTTGGGAGTGTTTCCTCTGCGCACGTCCACAAACACCACACTTGGGCACGTTCACACTACGCCAGTCGACAGCCCATTCATTCTTACATTATAACAACAATGATTCCAACAACGCATTAAATTTGCAGGCTTTTTCTATTTCAGCAGTGTTTGTATTACTGAGGCCCTTGTGGTAAACGGTGGCAATATTCGTTTAATCGGTTAACGGAATGTCAGCGAGTGACAACTGATTGTAAAATTATACATAAAAAATGGTCAACGTGGATCTAAACTGATTTAAGATTTTCTAAAAATTGCTCTTAAATCAACTGTTTCTGGATGATTAACTCATAACAACGGCATTAACGGACGCTACGTTTTGGTTTTTGCCCAGTGAATAAGAGTATAAAGCAAGGTTTGTTTTTAAAGCAAGAATGAAAATCGGAGGCCAACGGTAATTGAGGTTTCATTATTACGTCATTCAATGAGACTCGTTGTTTATGGATCTTTCGCTTCTTGTTCACCAGTGACGTCATGTGTTTGACTGCTCGCACAACTGGCAGATGTGGGCGGGTCTTGAAGCCCGGCTTCACGTAGAAACTTGCGAGCGAAAGCAGGCAGAAGGAACGCAGCACGGTGCATGTCCGGACTGTAATATCGCAGAGATAAGGCAGCACATTCGTCGTCTGTCCAGTTTCGCAGCGACGTTCGGAAGTTCGTGTCCTAGAAAAGACAAAGTTTGTTCTGTTTTCACCGGAAATGATCCAACAAAGTTAACATACTGCGCTGGTACTGCACAAAATAAAGCCGATTTGCCCGCCAGGGTACGTTGGAATGCAAGTGTAACCGTAATCGACCGACGGGAAGAGTTCAGAGCAGGATTTGACTAGCGGAGTAATAAGATGGGCGTGGTACCACGGATTTTCTCCTTGGGAACAAACCACGCCTCCTGAGCGAAGACACTTCTTCAGGAGAGAAAAATAACTTTCTTGGAAAAGAGACGCGGCTGGTCCTGCAAGAATTTCAAACAATCTTAATTAAATATTTGGATTACAAATATTATGCATCATAATTGATTCCACATATATAACATATACATTTTTATAAATATATGAATTGCAAAATTCTTTAATTTACCGATTGGATCAGACGAATCGGTAATGATGACGTCGAACTCATTCGGATGATTCTGAATAAAATCAAAACCGTCGCCGATATGAACTTGAACTTTGGGATTGTCGAAGCCTTTGGCCATAAAGGGCAAGAATTTCTTGGATACTTCGATGACGCGACCATCAATTTCACACTGGACTACAGATTCCACTGCCGGGTGTTTCACAACTTCCCTGGCCACGCCTCCATCACCCCCACCAATAATAAGTACCTAAAGCACACAAATCTATTAGTCGCAAAGGAATAGCACCTAAATCAACATATTTTGGAAACTTAAGTGCATTAACAACGGCAAGTTACCGCTTTTTTAGGTTTACTTATGATTAGTTTGGGTAAGAGTTAATAATACCTTTTTCGGATTAGGATGCGAGTTTAACGGAAGAAAAGAAATCATTTCTTGATAGGAGAATTCGTCTTTTTCCGTCGCTTGAATGACGCCATCTAAGACTAAGACGGTTCCATAAGCCTTCCTAGGGAACATAGGAAGTCAGCCATTATCAGAATTATAAAAAAAAGGAAACTTACGTTTTCAAAACAATAATCTCCTGGAAGGCGGATTTTTCTTGGTGTAACACCTCCTCTACTTCCAACGACAAGCACTGGCCAGGCCATAAAGGGCTAACTTCACTGAACCAACCTTCTTTGTGCAAATTCATGTTGCTGAATTAACTAAAGAAGCAAGTTTATAACAGCCCAGTTGCAACTCGTCAACAGAAGTGCACCATGTGGAAACATTCGATGATTTTCGCACCTTCTGAAAAGTCTAAATTGTCGTTCCTAGATGGCGTTCTTGTTGCAAGCTTTGAACGCATATCACCGGTTTCCGTACAAAAAAAATTTTCTTTATTGTTTTTGCCTTTTTCATGAATTTCCGGAAAAGGAAAAAAATTAAAGTTAAGCATAAGCTATTAAGAAATACTTGGACATCAATTCTTCAAAGCTTAGTTTTAGTGTAGCTTACTATCACAATACTTAAAAAAAAAATAACGGCATTTACCGCATTTACCGGAAGCACTTAAAAATGATCGCTATGGTGCTAATTCTTAGGATACAAACTTTCAAATTTTCTAGATAGTGATCGCCGATGCGTTTGTCAGGGTTAAGTTTGTGTACTGGGTGAAAACTGAAATATTCTAATTAAAAAAAAAACGAGTCTTTTCTTCGTGAGCGGACATTGACAGTACACGAACGTGAGCAGCATCGATTAACGACTCCCCCTTGAAACTATTAGTAACAAATCTGAATATATGGCTAAATACTGTATGCCTATGACTTGTACTTTTTCGAATTACCAATCCGAGTAAGAAATTTGAGTGAAAAATCTAAACGTAAATCAGGATGGCAACGCTCATGCCGGAGAGCAAAGGTTGTTAAAGTGGCACTACGCCATCTTGTGAAGGCGTTAGCGATTGCGTTTGTCCTTTTTGTCAGTTTGAATAATTCGCAAAAATGACGCCCCTAACGGCGAAACCCATAAACTTTGATTGGAGTAAACCTTGCAATAAGTGTTATATAATGTGTATAATTTTGCCTTCAGATAGGAAACTGTCTTTTGTATATCCGACACCATTTTTTTCCCGGTACGGAACGCAAATAGTCTCGTGGAATTGCCCTATTGACCCCCCGAGTTCACAGCAAGCTTTCCAGTTTCCCGTAATGCATGTACAGCATCACGTAGGTAAAAGTTACGCGACCCACCAGTTTAAACACGTGTTCGTCGTCCATCCGTTTTAAATTCCATGTTGCTTCACGCTAATCTCCTCGTGACTTTCTTGGAATTAGCTGTCTTAAACAACGTCACAAGAGTAAAAAATTCGTCACAAAATAATACCGAGCTTACGCTGTAAATTCGTCACAAAATAATACCGAACTTACGCTGTAAATTCGTCACAAAATAATAACGAACTTACGCCAAGATTCTGTCACAATTTATTTATTTTATTTTTTTACTTCGGTGAAACATGTTCGAACTGTAATTTGGAGATCTAACATAATTCTTTTATTCTAAAAATTTCCCTTCCCTCACTGTCAAGTCTCCGGCACTGAACATCAGATTGAAATTCCTATAATATTCTTCTTACTGGTGTAAATGCGTCGTAGAAAGGGAGGGGCAATACGTGGACTACAAAGGAGGCTTTGTGTAGGGGAGCAAGGCTGTTTGGGTGAGAGATAACACAAAAAAGATTTTTTGTCATACATATCTGACTGTTCTATCACAAGCCAAAAAAAGGAAACGTAGGCACACAGACCTAGCGTTCCTTTTTTTTCAAAAATCATTAAAAAAAAAAACATCACCTTCAATTTGTATCACCGTTCGCAGCTATGAAACTTCCCAAAATCACCACACGGGGTCGTTGGGCTGCGATCTGCTTTTTTAGCCTTTGTCATTTAAATTAAACGTTTCTGTCCTCAAGAAGAATAACCTGTGTACCTGAAAATTGCAACGTATCACTTTTTCACGTCCGTCAGCTTCTTTTTTTTTATCGGTCCCATAATCTGGGCCAAATAGCGTTGGCTTCCCGAGTCTTTTCCTTTACAGCACTGCATCACAAGGTCTTAATCCCCAGAACTGAAAGCAACGAACGACCTTGTCAAGGCTAAAATGGCGTCATTTTCATTGGGGCAGTTTTTTTGCTTTCTTGCGCCCTTATAAGGCCGCAAAAACATGCCCCATGTAGTGTCCAGTGATTCACTATACGCGGGTTTACATAAGACATAAAGACACAAAAACGCGTTTGCACAGCTAATTTGGAAATGATTGGACTCGTTGAACTAAAACCTTGCTCTCTTGAAGCTGCAAGTCCCGTTTTCGTCGAGGACGTTCTGGAGGACGAAGAGGAGAACACACGAAACTTGAAAAAGGGGTGGTATTGGGGGGGTGGGGACAGTAGTATTGTTTATTTTGGCTTGATTGTCTTGGGAAAAGTTTCGCAACAACGTAGGAATTCGTTGAGGGGTTTTTGGCACGAGGCGTTGTTGAATGTTGATCTTTTAATACCTTATTAGGGTAGAGATTTATCATTAACCCCTTGCGAAATTCCAAACCCTGCTCTTCGCGCCGTGTAAACACTGGAAGGGGCAGTCAAATATTTACATTTTTTTCATTTTTTTTCCTTGTTTTTTGGCTATGGAGCTTCAGCGTTGTTTTTCATTGTTGAGTCATAAGGAAGCTTCACGGAGGTTTTCCTTGTTGAGTCGTAAGGGAGCTGCCGCGTGTTTTTTTTATTGTTGAGTCGTAAGGGAGCTGCAGTGTGGTTTTTCATTGTTGAGTCGTATGGGAGCTTCGGCGTGATTTTCATTGTTGAGTTGTGAAACTGAATTCTGTGAAATGCTTGTAAAAGTGATTGCAGTATGGCTGTTGTTTGCGTGATTCCATTGTCCTATGAGCAGCCACATCGATCGACGACCATGCCGGGCAGCACGCCATAAATAATGTTGTACTCGTGGTCAAAGTAGAGCATGGAGATGGGCGACATTCGTCGCGGGGCGCAGCAAGGGCCGGCGGTGCCGGCTGGATTGGCTTGTTGCACGATATGCGTGTGGGGGTACTTTTGCAGAAAGACGTACGGACACTCGCCGGAACAGTAATTAGCTTCGTAGCGCTTGGGAGCGATGATCCAGTCCCAGCCAAACTCTTCGAAATCGACGGTCAACGGGTAGCGGCAACAGCGCGTTTCTTCCGAGTTTTCGTTGCAGTTCAGACCGATGGTGCGCTTTTTGCGCACTTTGCCGCCCTCTGTTGTCGTGACTTCCATAAATGGCATCTTATGAGCAAAGAACCAAAATCAATATAAAAACGAGTTGGGAAACTTTTCATTGTTAGCTTTAGTCATTTTAACTAGACAATTTTGGTTTTTCATGTCAAGAACGTGTTTAATTTAGAATTTTTTTAGCAATTTTTCGGAAAGAAAAGTGGAAGCTGTTTATTAGAGTTAATGAGTCGAGTTCCGTAGTAGGTTAACAATAAAAAAATAAACAAGAAAATAGAATAGGAAGGTTAGAACAGTTTTCATGGGAAAACAGTAGGTTTCACTTAAATAATAAGCTTAATGAAGAAAAGGTATTTACAAAGGCCGTGTCTCCTTCCATGACCGCTTCGCGGACGAAAGTGAAACTTTTCGGGTCCGAAACTTGTAAAATGAAACCTAGGTTGTCTTCGGGGTGCTTGAACCATTCCGCAACGACTTTTTTCACTTCGAGATACACCCAACCGCCATGTTTACTTAGCTGGAAGCGTGTTGAGCGAACTTTGCTAATGACTGGTGATTCGCCCGCTTTCACGATGCAAACCTGGAAAAGTCGGTTCACCTTCATTACACTAACATTTAATAGCAAATGTAATAAAAAACGAAACATGCCAATAATAACATTAAGAATCGTGTGTCCTATTACTTACAGAACAGCAACGAACCCGTGTCACGTGACTTAAGTTCCTTTTTTTGTTTTCAGTTTTTCAATGTTCCTGTTTTATTCCAATCTTTGAAAGATTTAAGAAAAATATTGCAATGAAGACAAATTTGACTTTACACGCTTTCTGACTGTCCCTTTTTGGCACTATTCGTGAAATGACGCTAAAATTGCGAAAACTGGAATTAATCATGTCTTTGTTATTTATCTATTTGTTTCAATTACGTTTCAAGTATGGCCTTCATTGTTTGACTAGATTTCCAAGTCGGTTTCAGAATTTAGATGCTAATTTTATACGTGTGTACTCTACAACATCCAGTGCAAGCAGCGAAGCCCCAAATGACCATGCTGGGAAAGATGTGTATTGTTGGCAGGCCAACTTGGTGTACTTTCTTTGTCCATTTTGTTTGTTGATTAAATTGTGCAGGTAGGCAATACTCGGAATGGAATGACAGTTACCTTGTAGGTAGTGACCCAGGTTTCGTTTTCTGGGGTCAGGATGATAGACGCAGGGTCGATGGGCCGTAGATAAATCCACAACAATGCTTTGTCCACTTTACTCCGAAGTACTTTGTCTGTAAACTTAAAGTAGACAACGTCTTTCAGGACGGCTTGCACGTGGTCTGGAGCTGGAAAATTCAGGAAACACCAAAAGGAACCGTGTCAGGGATTAATTTTTGAAACAGGGGACACAGCAACAATACAAAGAATTTTGGAACAGGTTAGGAAACAACGTAAAAGAGCAAATTGCACGGCAGCAATGTAACATTCTTAAAAATCATTCTATTTTTTATTAATTTCTTTTCTAAGTGCTACTCTGGGAACCTATCATTACGAATACTCCGACAAATACACTTCAAAATTCTTGCAATAGTGATTTTTATAAATGTGCACTAAGCTTTTCGAAAAAAACAATGAGTTTCTAAAACATCTGAAGTGATTTCAAGGTCAGTAATATCAAAGCGGCATATTTGCTTTCGAGGTACAGCAAAAAAAAAAATGCTAAAATAACTTGCCATGCGGTGACACCAGGATATTTCAATTCCAGGGGATAGTACCGAAACTTTGAACTCTACACAACAAATTAACCACGTCATGTTTCGGGACACGTTTAACAAAATCGCATTTCAATACTTAACTAAAACTTTACTACTGTAAGCATTATATTGGCTGTTTCGCTTTTTTTATCCAATTAGACTTGCAAGTACTCTTTCGTTTTAGATCCACTTGTGTGTGTAATTTATTCATTTCTCAATGGTAAATAACACAAATACTAATTGAAACTTCTTTATGCTGATTTTATTAAGGTTCTAAAATATTCCAACAAATACTTATTATAACTTAAGAAAGAAAACGAATGTTTTTATACAGACACGGCAGTTGCACAACAATGAAAACGTTGCCGCGAGGCGCGCTGAGCTGTTCGCGAGTCACCGAACAAGAAAGGCGAACTCACGCAACGTGTCGTGCACCGAGAACTTGTTTTTTCAAATACTGTTCAAGTCTGTAACTGGAGAAAGTATGTCTGGTCCATGAACCCTATGCTCGTTTTTTTTTCCTTTTTAAGGGTTAAACACAGTTTGTGTCTAATCATATGGAAAATAAAAAACATAAAAAGGCAATGAAAATCAATAAAAAGTAAGACGAGGGTCCTTGGAGACTAATCCCTTAAGTGGTTTAGAATCAGTTCAATTAAACGTGACAGAAACTTTCACTGATTATCGTTTATTTTAAAGCCTTTCTTTGTACATTTTCTGCACGAAGGATTTCCCATGAAACTTCGAAATACAGTTTTCGTCAAATCGTCCCAACCTCGGTTTAAACATGATTTCTGACATGGTTTGTTATAGAAAACATATAAAAACAGTAAAAAAAGTAGTAATTCCCTAACAATGGCCCAAAATGGCACTTTTGATCATTAATTAGATCATAAGTGAAACACATTGAAAAAACGGGCTTTTATCGTGGATTTGTTTTAAAGAATTTTCAGAGAAAACAAAACCACAACCTGACAATTTTTGAGTTATGACTTTGTATTCCAATATTCCAGAGCTCGAAAACAACTTAAAGGCCTTATGCTGAAACAAACATTAAATGAAAGATTGGGAAAATATGTTCATTACACTAAGGTTAAAAGCGTAAAATGCAAAAAAAAGGGAAATTTAGTGCATGGCCAATACCAATTTATTTATTTATATTTTTTGCACCCAAACCCATTCAATAAAAATCTAAAAGGAATTCTGGAGCCTGAAAAAACGTGACCATGTTCCAACATATGTTTGTGTCACGTGCCAAATCTTGATCTTAACTTAACCCAGTAGAAGTTGGCCAAGTGCTCATTTTATGGAATAGACATAACCGTTACCAGCGATAGCCTTTTGGTCCAGCGTAGACAACCCGTCTGTCTCCGATTTTTAATGCTCAGCCCCAAAGCAAAACGAAGAAAAAATAAAATCTACATATCATTTCCTCCGCGTACTTTGTCCCTTGTTTGGAATTATATAATATTTGATTACATATTCGATTACTCAACCTCCTCTTGAAAATGCACGGGTTAATCTCCCATAAAGCAGTCCTCTTAAAGATAGTGGACGTGGGTTTTCGGCATATCGCTTTTTGCACACAGAGAGCGTATGTCTCGGACTGACATTTGATGCCTCACATGGCTCTCATCGCAGTAGCCAGCGAGTGCACCCAAAAGACAGTTACTATGCCACTTTTAAACTTTCCGAAAGTCTTCCCTATCTAAATTAAGGCTGACTACAGTTTTGAGCTTTTGCATGACCCAGGAAGGTCAGGGATACGGGATAATCCAAACACCAAGTTTTCCCATATACAAAACCCAGAGCTGCATATTTTGATAGATTTCAGGACGTATGGAGCGCACCGAAAACCTACATAAGGTGGCCTTTTTATAGGCCACAGTTCCTCGGGTGATTTTCGCCGTCTAATCTCGGCTTCCACCAATAAGACGTATTGCGTTTATTTTTCTTATCGAACGTCTGAGCACTGGAATCTTTTAAGCTGCTATCTTAGATCAAGCAGGGATAAAAAGGATTGGCAATAAAACCCCCATCCGTGCCGTGTTGAGGAGGGTCAGGGACGAAGGTGATACTAAAGAAAAGACTGTCAAAACAACAGTGGATTTCAATGAATAAAAACAGTAAATAACCAGTTCTTTCGCTACAGAGTCGTTACCTAATCCACTAGTGTCATCTATCGAAGCCGTGGCAACTACAAATCCGCTATTAGACGCAAAACTGCCAGCCTTTCATTTGGACCAAGAATGAAAAAGCGTCGACACTACAAACCCGCTATTAGACGCTAACAACTGCTGGCCTTTCACTCCGACCAACAATGAAAAAGCCAGGGGAGAACGAGGGGAATCCCAGCAGCGCCTGAATAGCGCCTTCCGTGTTTTAGCGTCTAATGGCGGATTTCGCATTTTCTAACCGTTAGGGGCGTACAATTTGGTAAAGACGGTGGTTATTGAGTGCCGAGTTCGTTATACCTGGTTGCGTAAAGGCAATGACTTTCTCCGTTCTGGCGTGGAAGTCATCGTCTTCGTCGTCGTAGACGGCCCCTGGTGTGAAGCCTTGGTTGTAAGGTGCATCGCCTTGCATATTGGCGTGGGGTAACTCGAGATGCAGGGGGATTTTGGGCAAAGTCCGGCCCGTCATGTTCGGGGCGGACATGAGACCTAACTTGCTCAAAATTTGGTCCTTGATCACTTCCAAATTGCGTTTCCGCAATTCCTCGCGTCGGATGCACGAAGAGCAGTTGGAAGGGATGTAAGTGCCGGGCCGCGGCAGCAAGTCGCCTTCGCCGAACTCGTCGTAGTCAACCGCAGCGCTGGCACCCGGCGGCGCCGGCAGTTCCGCGGCTTCCACGGAACTTTTGCTCGGTGCATGCACACGCTGCAGCGGACTGGCGCTAGTCCCGTGACTGCTCGCATGGTGTTTGCTACTATGGTGCGAGTTGTGCTTAGTGTATTCTGACGACAGGCTGGGATGGTGCCGCGCGGAAGCGGCCTCCGTCAAGAAACTTGTACTGGTACTCAGGAGTATTAGGACAACCATGATTGAGTTGAGATCCATGCTTGACCAGGAGATCACAAAAGAATTTATTGGGGTTCGCCCAAAGAGCTTTTTTTTATAAAAAATATACAAAACTTGGCTTTCTTTTTTGGTTTGGGTCACTTTTTCATATAAATAAAAAATCTTTGCAAGATTTTATAATATTTTTGTTGGCTTTTTTTGTACTCCCGATATGGAAAGGGTGGAGGGCAGCAACACTTGGAAAGACTTGCAATGCTTTCACCCCGCAGAAATAATCCCGTTAAAAGGGGCGAGTTTTTTTACGGACACATGGTAAAAGGCGGCTGTAGAGGCGATGGTAAGGGCAAATCACACAATTGCAGACGGCTGGCTGTTGCTGAGCAACTCTTTGGGAAAAAAAATCATCACTAACCCCCCAGTGTATGGGAATTTTTGGGGCAATTTTTATTTCCGAGGTTCCGCGCCTGTCGGGACACTGTTTTAGCACTCGGCTACGCTACACTGAACTCTATTGCCCACAAACTTTCTGGGACAAGTACCCCACTCTGGGGAACCCACCAAGCAGCCTATGAAGAAAGTCCAAGTTCGACCCCGCCCCCCGGCCACCGCAGCACACGCAGGCTCTTCCACGAGGGGGGTGTTGGCCACGCCCCCTTTTAATAAGCAGTCATTTCCATACAATTCAACTCATCTCACGCTTAATTCGTCGAACTCTCCGAACGCCAGTTTTTCGTTTCAAAGAGGTGAAAACTGCCTTTATTCTTTCGTGTACGACGCTGAGATTGACTCAACATGCTTCGTAGCAACTGAACTGATTGAATTCATGATTAAATCGATAAGGGATCTGTTTTTAACAAGGCTGATTGCCAATAAAACTTGCTGTTTCAGAATTGACTGTTGGCTCCTAAACTGCGAATGACGTTGTGTCAGCATTGACTGTTAAACTTGACAGCTAAAAATTATTTCTTGAATGTTAAAAATTGACTGTTGCTCCGAAACTGCGAATGACACGTAAATTCATTGTTAACCGACTGGTTTACGTGCAGTGTGTGGATGTTTCTGGTTATACCGTTCACTGAAACGAATGGTTATCAAAATTGGCGGGTTACGAAATCATTAGCACTTAAATTGATTGTTAATAGCACTGAGATTGATTAAAGTAAGTGAATAAACTAAATAAATAAAGTGAGTGTTAATAGTGAAAATTCCGTCTGATGGGTATCGAAGATTTTTTGAAAGTGATCTGATCTTGATGTCCTTCTATGTCAAACTATTTGATAGAGAGAAGAGTTGGGCGTGGGGGTGGCAGAGAGGGGTCTCCTTGGGAGAGGGGGTGAGAGAGCCAGGCAAAAGAAAGGAAAAGGAAGATGGAAAGTAACGAGAGACCTCCCTCCTCGGTTTTTCGTTGGGGTGAAAGTCCTTGTGGGACCTCTTTCGTTTCGTCTGTTTGGATTCCCCAAAAAGAAGCAAGAAAGCTGAAGCTGGGGAGTCCAAAAGTTTAACGAGGCTAACGGATGATTGTTGGGGGGCAAAAATGAGGGGATTTTCGCGTTTCACGTCATCTACGACGTCAGACTCGATGAGATGCTAAAACACGGTGTTTAAAAGGACGAGCCACATCCTTTTCTCACAACCTTAGTCTACGACACTGAAGTAACTGGAGTGACACACAACACAAGGCTTCACTATACACTGTAACTCTATACTATGAGTTAACATTCCATTTCGAAGGAATGTTTCGTACTGGGCAGAGAAATGACCCAAAAGCAAACCAAGCGGCAGCGGGCAACAATGAAAACATGCAGTGCCAGCGCGGCGCTTGGGTAAAGGCAGCAACAATCAAACTACGTAACTGACCGCATGGGATAAAAGCGGCGTTTGTTTGCATAACATGTCAAACGTATTGACAATGAGGAAAAAATGATGTTCTAATGGAAAATCGGAGAAACATATAAGGGACGTTCGCGATGATGGCTCCATGCAATCTCCATTATTAAGCCCGTTCCACTGCCACTGCAAATTCGCACAGAATGGCGAATAAGAAGTGCTGTGGTGTTATTGTAGCATTTAGCAAATACAAGCTATAAAGTTTGTTAGATTCCAGTTTACGTGTAACCCAATTATCTATATAATTTTGCGCGTATTCCCGTTTTGAAAGCCCTGGAAACTAGCAAGTGAAACTGGTATGTTTCAATGAATTTGCTTGCCATGTACGCTTATTGGTGGGAATTTTTGTAATACATTATTCAGAATTGCATTTATTTTATTTTGCTTTCATCGTTCTCTCCTTTTAAAAGGTTTATTGTCATTTTTATGGGAATACACGCCAAACTACGCTTCGAAATGTGTAAACAAGGTAACAAGCACGTGCGCAAAAAGTGTTTTATTTGCAATGTAACTCTCGAATAAATTGCATTTAAGGGAACATTAGTAAGAGTTTAGCCGCTATAGCGTTAAGCGAAGACATCGTCCTATGAGGCCCTATCGTGACAAGTCTCAAGTCTGCAACGTGTACAATTGAACATTTTGTCCGTCTTTTTTTAATTACGCATCTTAGGTTACGTTCCCGCGTCAAAGGCTTGGGACGCAGTAGAAAGACGGCTACTATTTTCCAACACATGGGCTTGTGTGTCCTTTGTTCTTCCAAGATAATAGCGGTATTCCTTGCAAATTACCCAGCTTTCCAGGTATTTATTCCTATTGGAAACCTCATGCTGTAATTCACTATTAAAAAAGGAAACCTTGCTGAGCATTCCGCGGGAATTATCTTGTTGAAATTGGGAGCTCTGGGGATTACGGGTACAAAAGCCTCCGGCAATGTAAAACAGAAGACGAACGTGGACTTGAATACGATACCTTTGCTCTGACATTGACGCTGTTTTACGCATGATGGGAGAGTGGGTTTCAGTTTCCTAGCCTACAAAAGGCCTTTATGAGGGTGCACAAGACTCGCTTAACATAACTGGAACTGATAATGCCGTTAAAAGCCGAACCGAGGGTGGCAGCAGCAGGTTGTTGCGCAGCATTCGCGGCTTCTGTTGCTAACCGCCGCGTCCCTGTGTTTCTAATCTGTACCCTGCACAAGGGTTCACCAAATGACGTGAGAGTACCCTTTCTCACCCTAGAATAGCGTAAAAGGCCATAGGTAAAGTAGTCTCATCGGGAGACGGCATATATCTAATCAGTTCCTTTTGTAGGACTCCAAGATCTTTCATCGCATTTGCACTAGATGTGACCCGGCCAAATGGCTGCACTTGAATGGACTCAAAGTTCTACGGACATTGTTAGTTTGTAATCTTGATAAAGAAAGCAGAATAACACGCTGGACACAAAGGTAAGTCGATGATAAAACGTTACGAGTGGGCGTGTGTCAAATATAGAGTATCTTCGGATTGTCGCTCACTATTTTCAAATAATCTAAATATTTTCAAATAATATAATTATGTGAAAATAACGAGCTCAGTCAAATTTTAAATAATTGTAACCATTTTAAAGTAACTAATATGACATATTGAAGGCTTTTTAGGGTCTGAAAACCTTTGAAATATGCGAAATTTAAACTCGTTTTTGCCCAACATGATTTAAGTCCGTTATCCAAAGAAATATCGCTTTTAAATGCTAATTTTCCCAAGTTTCATCACAAAGTGTGACAGACGTTAAAGAGTCTTGTGATGATTAGGAACTAATCTACTTAAGAACGTGACTTTTTTTTTCACTGGGAATTCACTTTGGCATAAGGCTCAAACGGTTTATGGAAAGACTCTAATTCTATTAAAATACAAGGCTGATTCGGGCAGATTGACATTTGACCTCGTAAATCTCTCGATGTAAAGCCTTGTTACTTCCTAAGCCCGGTTCTATGAAAGCTTATGCAAATGCTACAAAGTGTGTAATAAGTACATTCATCATTCCAGATTCTGGCATCGAAACCAACGGAAGCTTATGAGGACTTTGGCGAGTATTACTTTAACAGAGACAGTACACTATTACACCTTATAAGCTGGTTACAACGTTGTCCCTTTTTCTTGCATTTTTTTTTGCTAGGATAATGACAAAAGACCAAAAGAGGAATGGATTGCTATTTTTCAGTATTCAGTGTATATGATCTGCAGCTTGTAACGCGATATCACAATGGCATCGGTTTTCTTAACGCCGAGTTTTTGAAGGTTGCAGTAGCCAAGGCCGTTAAGCGAAAGTTTTTACCGAATTTTATTGTCGGGCGAATGCTAACGTTCATGTCAAAAGGGGAAATGGTAACAACGGAGCGGAATAACGAGTTTAAAGCCACTTTGGCCGTTTGTTAAAGAATTTCCAACTCGTTCGACTTGTTAGTTCACCTTGGTAGACTGGGCTCATTAATTGAAACTCAACAGAAGGCAATTAATTTACAGCTGAGGAACCGTTAAGGCAATTCTCACACAAATCACATGCAAGGTACAATAACAAAGGAGCCATTAATATGTAAATGGTAAGTAAATAGAATGTTGAATAACCTATAAGTGATACACTACAGTATACACATGGCTAACAAAGGAAAACAAATCACATAGTGAGTTATTACAGCAATGAAGACGGACAAGTAGCTTAATTAGAATTCGCTTCTTTCATCTGCTATGCAAACTATATTTGCTATGATAAAAGGTTTCTTGGTATTAGACAATGTATTATATTAGTGTTTGTAGGAATCGGAGAGTAAGCACGCAGACTATTTCTTTTTTCATTTTATCGCAGCAATTTGAAAATTGTTCTTAGATTGAAAAATCGTCAGAATATTTATTCGAATTCGTTCCACTTTCCATCTAGTGTTTTAATTAATAATACAAGAAAGGAATTTTGTGATACCTCTAGTCGAAATAACCATTATTTCCTTAAAGAGTTATAACAGATGTCTTAACTAAAAGTTGCGAATTCTCAGAAAATAACCAATCGATATTGGTATTGATATAATCGATATAGCACACCGATATTGAGTAACATGCAAAAAGTGTAAGAAGCAAAGTGTTAGCGAATTCGTGTATTATAATTTGGTATCTATGTAAGGGTCAGATTTTCTTGTTCCTTATGTAAACCGTGACTCAAGTCCAGGTCTGAAAACAGCCCTGTTTCATATGTGATTCTCTATAAATTCAGCGAGATTCGCCAAGGCCAGCCTGTCACAAGATATGGTCTCGTATTAGGCTGTTATTCATATTTGGGTGTTACTTTACTTACATTTGTCTTACGTTACATTACGAGAAGCAAAAACTTGCGTGTCCTAGTTTTGTGTGAATGCAAATGCTAGACTACGCTTGCAAACTTATAAATGTATACGCACATGTAACCCATACCAAGGAATCGGAATTTTTGGCATTCATTGTCAACAGTTGTCTTTCATTGTTGACAAATGCTGTATGGTTTAACTCAAACCATTTGCTTGCAACAAGCTCGCGCAGGTATAGTCCTTGCCATAAGGCCCAACAAAGCGTCCCATGCTAACGGCACGGCAATATAAAAACAAGTGACGCTGCGGGGCAGTAGCGTTTTTTTATGCGGCAAAAGCGGGACACGCTCCCGCAACTGCCGTGGCTTAGGGTACGGGAACTTTGTTGTGGCCGTTGTCTTATGGAAAGTACTGTATACCAAGTATGCTCTGGTTAAAGGAACTTTGATTGTCGCCTGTTGCCATGACAAATTTCTGCGTTTTACAACGAAAATGTATTTATTAAACAAGGCTGTTTTTGTCCACTTTCTTTTATAATCTCCTTTGAGAAGATAATAACTTCATTTATCGTTAACTTCATTGTCGCCTAATAGAATAGTATACCATAATATAATAAGAATTGCAGGCTTGGTTGGCTCTTGACGCCTCACTATACATCACTGTCTTGAAGACCTTGTCTTGTCTATTCTGACATTGTAAAACAAGTGTTAGATGAACTCATGTTACAATTCTCGGGTCTTATAGCACTGTGAATGTCCATTCAAGTCTTAGTGATCAGAGGGAGGGGCTGAGGGAGCGGTAGGAGGTGCATGTCATCTTAAGGGGATAAGCTGTTACAATTGAGTACGTTGGCCGTATACTACGGACCATGGACCTAAGGTAAGGGTTCTTGTTCTGGGTCGATTTCTTTTCTTCAGTCGCAGTTTCTGCTGGAAAAGACCTGTTTTCTTGAAAAGACCAGGAGTGAGACCCTTTCGTTCTGGGCAAAACTCTTCTGGAGGCTTTTTGCTTCAGCCACAAGTCTCGGCCAGGCAACAACTGTTGCTATGGGACTCATTTCCCCTTGAAGGTTATGTACGGGGTTATGCCAACATTTGGAAACACGTTAAACGAAAGACCCTCTTTTTTTCCCTTTTTGGCACACTTGTTAATTCTCTACAACCGTATTCGGTGTTCGCCCTAAAAAGAAACGCTCCAACTAGTCATTAGGTTTGATTACAAAAACCCGTCCCTTAAGGTTCGTTTTGACTAGCTTGGGCCGAGTTTTTGTAGAAATTCTCGTCCTATAGGTTACCCAGGAACTTAATTAAGAGAATAATAGGGTTTAGTCCCATTTTGGAGTAATAACACGTTTTTTTTCGCTTGACACAGTTTTTTTTTTTTTAAAAAAAAATACACAGTAATTAAGGCCCAGTTTTGACCTGTTGCATGGAACTTGTGTTTTGTGAGCGCGGGTTAAGCTTACAACTCAAGACGGTATTCGAAGATGTCACGAATATTACAATTCGGGAGAATAATAGATCTTGAGTCGCTAGTGATTCACTTCAGATAATTTTATTGTATCTATTTCGACTGAGTAATTTCAGTACTAAATAGTGTGTGAGAAAAAACGAGAAGGAATTACAGTATAGCCCGTGTTATCCCGTGCGACCTATAGTTAAATACGGATTTAATTCCTTTAACGATTAAAGAAAGAGAATGGAAATGAGACAGAATAAACAAAAGGGAAGGACTGAAAAGTGGAAGAACTTGTTTCCCGCCATCGTAAAATTGTAACTCGCATCATCTCGTTTATCTTAGTATAGCAGCGAATGCACGTCTTAGGTTTAACGTCGCCTAGGCCATCTATCGGGCTTATTTCCAACTACGCATGTACATAGGAATCAGTTATTCCTGGCCTCACTAGGTGATAGCACATCCTCGGAATGGTTTCTTGAGGATATGTGTACATTGAGTGAAATGTAACGAATACACGTAATGAAATTAAATGTAACTGATATTGTGGCACAATGTTACATTTTTATTTCCAACTGAAACACTTTATTGAAATTCTGCTGTACTGAAGACGCATTTAGGTTTTGTCAAGCGGAATGCTAGTTGGGCACTAACCAGTGTTGCCAAATTTGTTATGAGATTGATGCTCTCCAAGCTTATGTTACAATTCACCAATAAGTTGCCGAAAACAAACGAAAGTCGCCAATGTTCCATTAATTCGACTTTTAAGATCCTTTCAATCAAGGACTAGCTTACTAGGGCGACTCGTGCGGAGATTTCCGAGATTCGGCCCAACTAAACTTCTTCAACATCATATGACGAAAGAAGCCCATGTGGCATTTGCCACAATGGCCACTCCTTTTTCTTAAAAGTCATATTAACAAACGACTGCAATAGAATTGTAGACGAGTTTATTGAAATTTTACCAAAAATATGCCCGATGATTACAGTCAAATCGAGTTTCGTTTACATAGCGCTTTAAGTGCGTGATTGAGAAGAATTCGAGCGTCTGCTCAACTGCACTGACTTGTTAAAAACGGCAACTGTGTCAAATGCAATTTTCCTATTCATAAATGCGGGATTTTGAACAGTCAAAAAACCTTGTTCTGAGTTTGCAGTGTTCTAGTTAGACATCCTACGCTATCGTCACGTTTAGAGGATCGGATTTGTGCTACACCTGTAGACACAGCTGTATTTGAAAGTTTGGACAAGGAAGAAGCTGCTACGTTTCCTAAAGGCTAACGTTGCAACCGAGGTCATCTACCGACCCACACCTTCGTCACGAAAAAAAAAAAGAAATTCCCGTAGCAAAGGTTCTTTACGAAGAACCATAACCTGTTGAACCGGATTGCTATGGTGAATGCTTCCAACTCCGAAACGTTATTTTCTTTGCTTTGCTTTCTTTCCTTCCGCAAGTCAAAACGCATCGATTCACGACTTTTTTTTTCTTTCGCCTCTTTTCCTCGCGGCTTCATTGTTTAACCCTGACCTTAACATTGCCGGCCGTTCACCTGGTTGTCCGTCCTATAATCGGGAAATAATTTACAATATTTAACCTATTATTCCTCACAAGAATTTTGTTGACTGCGCGCGTAATTAATGACAAGTATTGAACCATTTTTCTCAAACTTTCTATGCACAATCACATGAATAAATTGCATGTACAACTAAATGTATAAATCGCTTCAAACCATTTTGATATGTTTTTCCCTACAATGTAAGTGTTGTAATCTATTTACACATTTTGAGTGCCATTTAAAAAAAAAGTTTATAAAATACTTTTTTTTAACAATAAAATTAAATAAACACGCATGGAATTTAGAGTAGCATAACAATAAGTAACCAACACGTTAGGATTAAGTGATAGTAATGTACTCAAAATGTAGAGCAAATACGTATAAAATATGCTAAGGAAACTGGTGCGTAACTTTTGATGATAATGAAAGAAGATAGGAAGCTAATTCCGTTACTCGAGTATGTTTCTTTGCGCTCGAAAGTTTCTGCCCAAACCAGTAACCTAGATACGCGAATGTCCTTTTGTTGTTGATTGAGTTGCTTATTCTGCTTCTTCAAAACGAACAAAAAGCGAACAAAGTTGGTCAACGGGCGGTGTGGAAAAGCAAGTTTGGACATGGCGGAAATGCAAAAGAGAACAAACGTCTTTAAAAAAGGAATAAAGAATGTGCGAAGTTCAAAGCTACTTTTCATTGTTCATTTTTCCTTGATTCTTTAATGTAAGTCCATCTTGTATCACTTTTTATTTTGAATTATTATTTCTTTACTATTATAATTTAAATATTGTTCATTTTTATTATTATAATTTTATTATTGTTCATTCTTTATTATCATTTTTTTTTCGTGGTGTAAGCATTTATTTTAAGTTGTTAAAAAAGTTTGTAAGTTTATCAGGCCAGGTGGCGACACCTTCCGACGGGCAATACGCCATAATGTAATACGCGTATTTAGAGAGCAAATTCTGGCTTGCTTTGTACGTCTTTTTCTTCCTGTTCTTCTTTGCGGCATCCAGTGTGGCGATTGAAGGTTAAGAACAGGAATATCTTGTTTTGGAGCTACGGAATGCTTGACACAGGCAACCTTTTACGGACAACCTTTTACTTGGGCTTAAGGTAATGTTAGCGTGTTAAAGCACGGAAAACCTGTTGCGCCTGACCCCATGTCAATGACCCTTCTCTGGCCAGGCTTCGAATTTGCACCTGCGAGCAACCGAGTATCCATCTCTATTTGCTTAAAAAAGAATAGAAACGCGCCTAATTTTGTTGAGCATATCCGTTAATACGCTCAAGCTCTTTCATGTAATTCGCTTTCCAAAGTTTAATCAACAATTCTTTCTTCAGCTTACTTGAACAAGAATGAAATGTACTTGAGAACAATTCAAGAATGAAATGAGGACAAAGTCCGGTTTCCTGGACCTTTTTCTCAGGAAAACGGAGACTTTTTTTATTTCTTGCATCGTAGCTGCGTTTTGTGCGTGGTGGAGTGTCAAGCTAACTGATAGGTGCTTTTTAATGGCCGCAGAATAGTTTGGATTTTCTGACAATAATGCAAGTCTTTGCAGAACATATGTGTGATCTTGTATGAGTTCACGATGTTATGTGCATTGTGTAAGCTATCTAGCCAAACGGGAATCGCCGTTCCTCCTTCAAAGGACAAACCGGCAACAATGAAATAGGCATCCAAAAGCGTCGGGTTTGTAGTGAAGCGATTTCGTTCTATTTTTGAAGAAAATACTGCTTATGTCAACGATAGACCTAATATAGTGACGCCATTTACGTAACTAGAATGTTTTTCTTTGGTTAGTTGTTTTACAAGTGCATTGTAAAGTTGCATTAATGTGCTTAAGAGCCTTTGATGGCAGTTTATTGGCCATTTTCCTGAGTAAAACTGTAAAAAAGTGGAAAAGTATATAAATAAGCGTTCAACCCAGTGACGCCACGCTTTTTGTAGTGGGAAAATGACACAAGCTTGCAAGTAAATAACTCTGGAACGGTTCCTCATCACAAATCGACACAAAATTCGCAGTTCTTAGAAAAGCTACAAGCTTTAATATGGGTTTTTCAATATGGATTACTCTCAATATGAGTTTTTCATATTCTTTGCTCTTTAAGCTTACACAGCAAATACGCATTCTTTACAGAAAAACACGTGTCAAGTGAATGCGCACCAACTTAAACTTTCAAGTGTTTTTGCTCTTCATCCGCTCGCTTCCACAAACTAAATTTAGACCGAATATTGACCACCGTCCCAAAATACATGTTTATGTACCAAAAATACAACAAAGAAGTGAAGAAAGTAACAGGTAAAAACAATGTAAGAACGCTATAAGAAACAAAATAATAGAAATAAAAAAAAATAATAGTTTTAAGCGAAAGAGGAGGAAGATTTGGAGCGCTTATGGCAAGTCTTCCTGAATTGCAAAACCTGGAAACCTCAATCGTCAGCAGGATGTGCCGAAAAAGCAGGTTACTGCCGCAGCGAACGTTTCAATCCGGGCAAATGCCGTTGGCTCGTGAACCGAAGCGCTCGAACAGGTTACGCCTGGCGGAGGTTTTGGGCAGAACCAGGGGTCAGTGTGCGGCCAAAGAGCCAAGCTACGGAACGGGTCGACGTATTCACGATTATTCGAAGGTGAGGTTGGCGGGTGCTTTTTTTGTCGTTCGGCAAGGTGGTGCTTGGCTGCCAGGGAGGAGGAGAGGGGGGGTTTTGACCAGCTCCGCTTCAGTCCGTCTTCAATCCTGTTTCTTTTCTATTCCTCAGTTGCGCCTTCTTCCGCTAGTATAAAACCAAGAGCGCGAGACCTAGACTCTTTATATCCCACCAAGGAGTACTTGGGATCAGTTCTACAGTGATTTTTTTTTTCGAACCAACGTTCGGAATCTTGGACCCGTTTAAAGTAATACATACCAGTGAATAGTTGACTGTTAAATATTTTAAAATTGGGTTTAGTGTGCTGACGGTTTTATTTTTGTTTTTTTGGTGTGCAGGATGGTGGGACGTTCGCTCCTGCTACTGGCAGTGGTGCTTTGTGCATCACCTGCCCTTAATTCCCCCATAGGTAAATTATTACATTTGTCCCATATTCTTGCTGCGCAATTGCATTGGTTTAAATGCGTTTTCTTAATGCGTTATTTTTTGTAAATTTTTTGCTATTCTTTTTAGAGATGCCGTTAGCGAATATTAAGAACATCTTTAATTCTTTCCGCTCGAATCCCCTTGTCATTAACGTCCCTGCTTCCACAACCTCTAAACCCGCCCCTGCCACTGACCGTCCTACCGAAGCCCCCAAAGCTGTGGTAATCCAGAAAGCCGATGCGGCTCAACCTACCAAGGAAGCCTTGCAGAACTCACAGGTTGCCGGTTTGGTACTCGCTGCCCAAACAGCGCATGCTCAAAAAGCTGACGTTTTCACCGGCAAGGCAGCCAAGCCTGATAACTTCGGTGTTGCGAAGAACCCGCGCCCGTCAGCTGGCAAGAATGGCAACGGCAAGCGCAAACGCCGCCCCGGTGCGGCGAACCAACCTGGCAAACGTCGCCCTGTTGCCAATCACCGACCAGGCAACAAGTTCAACGCCGGTGCCGCTGGCTTCACTCCCGGTGCCATGAAGAAGGCCCAACAGGCTTTGCGCCCTACTTTCAACATGGGAGCCGTCAAGGCTGGCGCCCCCAACAGGCGACGCCCCGGTGCCAACAACAATGGCAAAAAGAAGGGTAACAAGAAGCAACGCCGTCCTCAGATCTCCGAAGCTCGTCGCCAAATGAACCAAGTTATGGACAAACTTTTCGAACATTTCTCCTCAGTCATGGAAACCAGTGTTGAACCCGTCGGAGTCAAATTGGCGTAAGTGATTTTTTTCATTGTTTCATTGTTTCATAGCTATTGCTAACGTATCGCAATGGGGCACTTCTTAAGAACTCAATGCGCAAAGTTCGTTTACTTCTTCTAGAGTTTACTTGTAGTAGGGTGTGCATGACTTCGTTGGAGAATTATAGAGTCTTTACCAAATTATGCCCCTAACGGCAAAAAAGTGCGAAATCCGCCATTAGACGCTAAAACACTGGAAGATGCCATAAGGCTCCGCTGAGATTCCCCTCGTTCCCCCGCTTTGCTTTTTCATTGTTAGCCGGAGTGAAAGGCTGGCATATTAGCGTCTAATAGCGGATTTGTAGTTTCCACGCTTTTTCATTGTTGGTCCAAGTAAAACGCTGGCAGTTGTTAGCGTCTAATAGCGGATTTGAGTGTCCGTGGCTTCGATAGATGACACTAGTGGGTAAGGAGAATATAGTAGTAGTACCGTAACATTACATTGTACAGTACAGAATCTTTGCCAAAGTGTGCCCCTGGCGCCAAGAAAGTGCAAAATACGCCATTTGACGTTAAATCACTGGAAGGCGCTATGAGGCTCCAACTGACGTCTCACAGAAGATTTTCTTTGTTGCGCTAGATGGCACTAGTGAATTTTAAGAAAGACTGTGTTCAGCTTGCAATAGACCTATAAAGTTATCTTAGATCTGCTGAGTTAAAAAGGTATTGGAAAGTAATAGAATGCATATTTTCGTAGGAGCTTGGCTGGCCGCGGCGACAAGATCGGTAAATGGGCGTTCATTAAAGCTAGGCAAACAGCCCGCAAATCCCGTGCTGAAGATTTCTCCGAGGCGCAACACGAAGAGGCTGAAGTGACCACTGTAATTGCTGACGAGCACGACGAAGATGAGCACGAAGTTGCTACCGAAAACGATACTCAGGATAAACCCGAAAGCCGTACAGTAGAGGAACATGATGAAGTCGCTGCTCATGAAGATGATGATGATGACGCCGTGGCTGAAGAAGACGACGCTCATGTCGAAGATGCCGACGATACCAAGAAGACCGTTGTCACCCATTCCGCGGAAATCCAACAAACTATTGAAAAACTGGCCGCTGCCGTGCAATCCCACCCTGATTTCGCATTAGCCAATCCTAATATTCTCCCGGATGACAACAAAGAATTCACAGCCCACGTCTCCCAATACGAAAAGGTCGAGGAAGTAAATCCCGCTGATATCTCCGAAACGCCCGTCGGTAAACTCAACCCTGACGGCAAAGTTGAGTACCAACTGAGCTTGGTTGAGGACGACGAAGATGAGTTGATCAAAGCCGAAGAAAAAATGTTGGCAGAGAAAGATGCCGCTGAAGACCGCGCTGGTCGCCCGGGACAAAAGGGCGGCAACAAGGCTGCCATGAAGCGAAACAAGAAGAAGCAAAAGATGGAAATGAGGAAGCGTATTAATATGCAACGCAACCGCATTCTTAAACGTGAAAACAGGTACAAAACTTCCCTTTTCCACACCTACCCTTTCACCTTAATTTTTAACCCGACCTTTGCCACTGATTATCCAAAGCCGCCATCTTGCCAAACGTGACCAACGCCATCTCTGGCCTATTTTGACATATCTACCTTACCAATGACAAAAATAGGGTATACAATAGGAAAAAAATCCTTTCTGGGACCAAACATAGCGTGAACGAGTTTAACAACAGTGAATTTCATCGTATGGTGTAATGCGACGTGCTGTTAAATTGTATTTAATTTTTTAAGAGGAGTTTTATTTGCTTGATGAAAATGTGTTATTTTGTCTCTATTTAGCTTGGAGTACCCTAGCTTTCCCAACGCAGTACTCCACGGTTTGAGCCGTGTTGCCCGTTCTGGCGCTGTACGCATAAAGTCGAACAACCATATGCGTCTTATTAGCGTGCCGGTCAAATTTGGCCCCTTGAAAATGGAAACTACTGGCGAAGCTGAGCCAGCTTTGCGCAATGCTGAAGTGACCATTCCTTCCCTTTATGGTGTGCTCCGTTTGTCGGTAAGCAATGAACTTACTTCTGTGAAGATTATCTGTATCTGGGCGCTTTTAGGAACGCAATGGCCAGATTGTGGACGCTAAGGTAATGAGCGCGTATTTGCGTCCTCGCCGAGCCATCGTTACCTTGACTCGCTCTCCGGAATTCGACGTCAAGCACGAAAACAGACGCCGGCAGATGGCTCGCCTCGTTACGCACTTCAGTAACCAAATGGCTCGCTTGTGGAACGCCCAGAGCTTGTTGCCCAAGGTCCTCACTAGCGAATTTCAACGTGCTTTCACGCAACCTGACGTCAGTGCCCCTAGTTTCCCGATACAACAGTTTCCATACTTGCCAGAAATTGTTGATTTGATCAAGAGCGCTGGCAAACCCGCGAACAAACCAATAACACCCGTTCTTGTCGCGGCTAGCCAACCCGTGGAACAGGTTCAGGAAGTGGCCGCTGCAGTGCAAGACGCGGCACCGCAGCAAGCCGTCCCCGTTGCTCCCGAGGCAGCTGCGGTTCCTCAGCAAGACCAGGCTCAAGCTGAGCCCGCCAAGCCAGTCGATCCCGTCGAAGCGGTCCAAGCCATCGCCCGGGTCAAGTTGGCCAACAAAAAACCCGCAACACATGTTGTTTGAACAAAACCCAGGTTATCTAGCCCAGTGTTTTTCGCATACCCACGTTGGTATTTATCTTGTTAAGTTATTGCATTACAGTACGATGTGAATGTAATCGTCTTTTAAATGTGAAGCATTTTTGTACGCCTCATGCTCTTCCGCTCAGCCGTTGAATAGAGGAAACTAATAAAATGTCAAGTTTCATTGTTAATACTCATGTTTTCTGTTTCGAGTATTATGTGTTTTCTCCGAGGGACATTTGTATATACGGGTAGCTGGATACCATTTGAATTGGTCCGCACGCAGCCAGCTTGGCAAATGGCTGGTCGCCATCTTTGGTCCCGATTATAAACTTCCCTCTGTTGAGGAGTCTCTTTGAAACAGCCTAGTATGATTAGACGACATAAGCTGTGCACGTCAATGATAATCAGCAAGGGCTAAAGATTTTTGTTCAAATGGAAGTTCATTATGCAGTCTTACGTAAATAATCAACCTTCTCTTATGCTGCCATCTTGCTAAAATGGAAAGTCGCAATCCTTGGTCCTAGATGACGCAACTTCCCGCTTCTTTTGAGCTGACTATTGGCATCAGCAACTTTCAGTGACGTGAAGACACTTGGGATTTAAGAAAATGATACTAGATTATTTGTCATTAAATTATTAACTATATTATCTGTCTATTGCGTTTTCTCCTTTAATGAGAACGCGCCAAAAAATTGGGCTATCATGCCAGCCTAATTGAGGCCTTCGACGTACCTAATGATCCCTTCAAGCTATGAATCCTAAAAGGGTCAATCAACTTTCTCAATCTCGCAGCAGGTAGACAACTAGAATTTTTAAGCACGAAAATGACGCGACAGAGAAAAAAATCAGCTATCTAAAACTCATAAATTATTTTTTGCTCTATACGTCTGTGAAATTACCAAACCGTAGCTAAGCCGGGTTAAAAGTTATCTTCATGGCCCAATGGCTTATCGCTATTGGCCAGAGACTCAAATAGCGTGCGTCATAGCCATTCTGGCCCCGCCTCCAAGTTCCAAGCCCTTCCTTAGCGCCGTAGCCAAGCTGCTAGTGCTCCAGTTTACGGGGATTTTCTGTGCCACAAATTCTAGGAAACCTCACTACTTGAAGTGTTTGTAGCGAGGTAAGCCAATTCTGTTTGTCTTTAAAACTATTTTATTACTGATGTTTGCAATTCAGGTCCCGGAAATGTCTGGAGAAGGCGCAGAAAATGGTTTTGGAGCCTGGGATTATTCGGTATTCGCGCTTACGTTGGCCATTTCGGCCGGTATTGGCGTTTATTACCGTTTCTCTGGCGGCCGACAGAAAACGACCGAAGAGTATCTTTTAGCGGGGAAAAACATGTCCATTTTACCGGTCGCCTTCTCCTTGATGGCGTCTTTCATGTCCTCTATCACGCTGTTGGGAGTTTCTTCCGAGAATTATATGTTTGGAACCCAATTTGTGGTCATCAACTTTTCTTACATCATCGGAACACCCTTAGCAGCTTATGGTTATCTGCCAGTTTTCTTTAAACTACAAGCCACTAGTGCCTATCAGGTAAATTTGTTTGTTTAATTGGTTTCGTTAATATGTTTGTTATTCGAAGCCTTTTTTACTAAAAAGTCTGCTTTATTCTAGTATTTGGAACTCAGGTTTGGCAAACGCACCCGATTGTGCGCCTCCATGGCATTTATTCTGCAGATGGTTTTGTATATGGGCATCGTGCTCTTTGCCCCGGCGTTGGCGCTCAGCGCAGTCACCGGCTTGAATAAGACCGGCTCTATATTAGCTGTCGGCCTTGTTTGCACTTTTTACTCCACGATTGGAGGCATGAAAGCGGTTCTCATTACCGACGTCTTCCAATCCTTGTTAATGTACGCCTCGGTGCTTTGTGTGGGGATAAAGGGCGCCTTAGACGCGGGTGGCATGGGCCGAGTGCTGGAAATTGCGCAAGAAGGCCAGCGATTGGAGTTTTTTAAGATGTCCGTCGATCCAACGATCCGAGCCACTTTTTGGACACAAGTCGTTGGCGGGCTTTTCACGTTCACGTCTTTGTATGCTGTAAACCAAGCTCAAGTAAATAATCTAAATTAAAATAGTAAACGCTGAAAAGAAATTCGAAGAAAAAATATTAGTTTATTTATAAAAATATTATATTTGATTTTTTTAAATATTTATTAGTTAATTTTACTAATTGCGTACCTTTTTTTTGTCTTTTTGCAAAGGTACAAAGGCTGTTAACGCTGAAGAGTTTACCACGTTCTCAAGCGTCGTTATGGATCAGTTGGCCGATTTTAACCTTCTTGAGTCTCAGCACGTCGTTCTCTGGGTTGGCGATATATAGCCGATACGCGAATTGCGATCCTTTAATGTCAAAACGGATCAATTCGCCCGACCAACTCCTCCCGCTTTTCGTGATCGATGCGCTCAACGAGTATCCCGGTATAGCCGGACTCTTTGTGGCTGGAGTCTTCAGCGGGACACTTTCTACCGTCTCTTCGGCCCTCAATTCGCTGGCAGCTGTTACAGTCGAAGATTTTCTCAAAGTAACGCCTTCTCTTTGTCAGTATTTTTGGAAATATAAGACGTTTTTAATGTTTATTTTAGCCCATTTGGTTGAAAAACTGGACGGATTACCATTTAGCGTGGGTTTCGCAGCTCCTGGCGTGTTTCTTCGGTATTTTGTGTATCGCCTTAGCGTTTTTGGCCGAATCTCTAGGGGGCGTGTTGCAAGCTTCCTTGACCATCTTTGGCGTAGTGGGTGGGCCTTTGTTGGCTCTTTTTACTGTTGGCATGTTCTCCACTGCCGTAGAAGAAAAAGTACGTAAATCTGTTATGAGAAGCTAATTATAATATTTTTTTATATTTTTCTTCGTGTATGATTGTAGGGAGCGCTAACAGGACTGTTTAGCGGTTTAGCCTTCTCTTTGTGGATCGGTTTCGGTGGCCCCAAACCGCCAATTCCTAGTCTACCGCGGACTATTGATAATTGCTCGGCTGGAAATAGTTCCGTAATTCAATCAGTGCTGATTAGTGCAATAGAGAGCTTCAACTCGACTAGCGAGCCGACTGTGGAATTGTTAAGCACAATTTCTCCAACGTGAGTATATTCTTTTGAAATTAGTATATATTAGATTTTTCTTATTTTTTTTTTTTTTTTTTTTTTTCGCTAGGGAGGAGCCATATTATTTTCCGTTGTATAAGCTATCGTATATGTGGTATTGCCCGATAGGCTTTTGTGTCACCGTTTTAATAGCACAATTAGTATCTCGGGCGCTAAGATTTAGGCGAAGAAATATGAGAGGCAAAGTAGTTATGGATGAAAGACTCTTTAGCCCGTGGATGCCAAAGATATTTCGGAAAGATATCAGTAATCCTGAAAACGACGTAGTGGTAAGTGTTATACTCTCCATTGTTGTTCATTATTTACATATTCTCTTAGTTTTTTCTCTTTTTTCAAGAAAAAAAGGGAAATTGGTGTGAAAGTTTTACAGAAATTGCATTCTTCGAACTAATTTTTATGTATCTTAGTTGGTTGAGCGGAAGATGGAGGATAAGGAATTCGTGGATCTGTCCCTATGATTGGTGAAACTGAAATGGAATGAATCAAACATATCAAGTCTTCCATCCATGCCGAACTGTTTTAATTGTTGGTGATGAATCTTGTTGCAAGTTCCGTGGTTGTAGTCGACGATCTCTGTCGTAGTTGTAGCCAGTTAATGGACCAAAAACTGCCTAAAGTGACCAGCTTTAATTGGAAAGTGTGGCTGTTTAAGGTGGAAAATGCTCGTAATGTACTTAAGTTATTGCGCAAAATGGTAATTATGTAAGAAAATGAGACTTTAAATTTGTACTCATTTGTTATAAACGGGAGTTCCTGTTTAAGTGTTCGTAGTTTGCGGGTATAAAGAAAACTACTGACACTGTTACTACGTACTGTGCTTTACTGGTTTGTATGTAATTACGTACACGTTTGGACGTCGCCATTATTGATTTACACGAAAAAGACAGTAAAGTTAAAAGAACACTTTAACAATGGTCCATATTAATATATTCAACACAAAAATGAAGAAAAGTCTATTCTAGTCCTTTTCACTTCGCACTGAAAAACAACGAAAACTGAAAGCTTTTACGTTGCATACAAATTTACTTATTTTTCTTACAAATGGATTTCTTTACAGCAGCATAGGCTTTTTTACACTAAATTAGCCAAGATGAGAAAAAAAGTTCAAGAGACGGCACAAGATGGCGTCCTAGTACAGTGTTTATATAAAATTTGTAAATAACATGCTGACTAGCACGTGGAGAACACAGTTTGTTCGTGATTTAAGACGGCATTGTGGGCTTTTACGCTGCAATGCTACCATATTCACGACAAAAGTAAGCCACGTATACTATAATAAATGAGCTGATTGCTTATTACGTATTTTTTCCTAATTTACATAAGTGTTATGTCAGTTATGTCAGTCTTTTGCCCAGTCGAATAGTAATGTGTAGTAGTTTCTTTGTATTATTGCTTCAAAATCAGTGAAGACTTACTTATCCTAAACATCTTTTGTTAGGACCGATCGGCCTCTGCAGATTCTTGCGTAGTCTTAGGCATTGAAAGCAGTTGCGATGACACAGGAGCCGCAGTAGTAAACGAGAAAGGCCAAGTTTTGGGAGAAGCTATCCATTCCCAAGCTGCAACACATTGGAAGTATGTCCTTTACCTTAATCTTCCCGTTTAAAGTTTGTTGCAGATGTTCAAGCTGTCGTTTCTTTACGAGGCTAAAAATGTCTCCACCAACACTTAATGTTTAATGCAGAAAATTTCGTACCAAACTCCAAAATTGCGGGTTTCTAAAAATCGTGAGAAAAAATCCTTACGAAAAAATATAGAAAACATTTCAACTAACGCTAAGCTTGACGGTTTTAACGAGTCGAATATTAACGTTTAATTTTGTTTATTAGTCATGGAGGAATTATTCCGCCCATTGCTCGAGACTTGCATGCCAAACACGTGGAAGGCGTGGTCGAGGCAGCGGTAAAAGCTGCTGGTCTCCAGTTTGCGGATATGAGCGCCATTGCTGCCACTGTTAAACCCGGTTTAAGCTTATCCTTGTTGGTAGGAACGCGGCATGCGCAAAAACTGTGTCTCCAACACCAGAAACCTTTCATTCCCGTTCATCATATGGAAGCCCATGCTCTAACCGCGCGAATGGAAAACCCCGTTCAGTTTCCTTTCCTAGTCCTACTCGTTTCAGGCGGTCACTGCCTTTTAGCAGTCGCCAAAGACGTGAACGAATTTCTCTTATTGGGCAAAAGCTTGGACGACGCGCCCGGTGAAGCCTTTGACAAAGTAACTTCACACTTTCATTGTTGATTTTCATTGTTGATGACTGTCATGTGTGAACTTCGGATTGTGAAATTCATAGTTGGATGATTGTAAACTAACGCTTCATTCGAATAATTTTAGTCTATTTTATTTACTTTTGTTTATTATATTTTTATTTAGAAAAGTCGGAATTTAGAGTTTTTTAATTATTTTTCTAATTATTTCTAATTATTTTTCGTGTTATGTAGACCGCTCGACGTTTAAAGCTTTCAAATCTTCCTCATATGCGAGATAAACACGGGGGCGTGGCTCTGGAAGCTGTAGCTAACACTGGCAATCCTTTAGCCTTCAGTTTAGGCTCCGCCCCTTTGTCGTATTACCGAGACTGCAATTTTAGCTTTGCCGGCTTGAAGAACGCTGTACTTAAAGTCACCCAGAAACTCGAAGAAGAATACGGTAAGCTTAGGGTGTGCTGTCGCTAGATGGTTTACCATATGTTTCGTGCGATGTCGTGTTTAGACGTGGAAGGCGACGGCGTCGTGCCAGGCGTTGAGGACGTTTGCGCGAGTTTCCAACATGCAGTGTTTAGTCACATTTGCCGACGCGTCCAACGCGCGATGCTGTTCGTCCAGGACCGCAATTTACTCTCGGCAGCTCCCAGGCCGGTACTAGTGGTCTCAGGAGGCGTGGCTTGCAATCAGTATTTGCGTCACTGTCTCGATCAAGTTTGCTCCGCGATGAAATTCGACCTAGTCGTCCCGCGGCGTGCGCTTTGTACAGATAATGGGATAATGATCGCATGGAACGGTGTAGAACTCTTCAAAAAAGGATTGAATGTTGTTCCTTATAGCGAAGCAGCGAAGATCGACATCCAAGCCAAGTAAGTTGTCAAAAGACGGTCAGTTTCAACAAACGGACCTTGCTTTACGCGGGTAGAACATGTAAACACGGGATAAGCTTTCCGCGTAAGTCGAAGTCGACAAGCAAAGCTGGACTTTGTCGCGTAAAACAGAAACTATTTTATTACCAGTGACTTTGAAATTAAAATGTTCTTATGTTGTTTTAACGTTTTCGAACAGGTGTCCTTTGGGCGTGGATGTGACTGCAGAAGTAGCTGAGGCGAACATCAAATGTTCTTGGGTGAAATTGCGTCCACCAGTGTGACATTTGTATTGCGTCAAGATTTGTATTGCGTGAAAGTATAATGAAAAAATTAAGCTAATATTTGAAGACCGTGAGTTTAGGTTTGTTCCTTTTTGTGTTCCAGCACAAATCGTTTCGTCGTGGACTTCATGCAATAGTGTCTTTTCGTTTGCGACACTGAAACATTCCTCTATTGAATTGAACTGGCTGGTACGTGGGAAAAAAAGGCACCCATCTTGTCCATGAATACCTATTAAGAGCAATTTTTAAAATGTCCATTCATTGACTTTCTATTTCTTATCGCTTAAATAGGTTTCAAATGTTCTTTTGGCCTTCATTCATAATTCTTTAAGCTTTCTGTTTCTAGGTAAATCAGTTTTATTAGTCGTTGAACTATCTCACTTTTAATTGTTTAAAGAGAGCTTTAAACGCAATGGACACCAAAAACACCTATTGATATTTTGGTAAATTATTATTGTACACATTATTCCAAGAGCGCAGTTTTGTTTTCATTGTTCTGACGAGCCGTTCCTGAGTTATTGCCTTGCGGGTCGCGTCAGCGTGACGTCACAGGATCACGAGCACGTAACGCGCCGCTGAACCAATACAACCCGGCGGTCCTTGAGCCGAACGATCCTGTGACGTCACTGGACCACGTGACCACGCTAATCTTGTTTTCGTGAATAGCTTCGTTATTACTTTGCGTGTGAAAAAAAGAAACATACATCTGGAAACTAGATTTTTCGCACTTTTTTTTTATAAAACCTTGTTTTGGTGTCCTTTGCCTTTTAAAGTTTGACTAGTTTTCGTGAAATGTAGACATAACCTACTTGCGGAGCCAAGATGTTATCCAAGGTAAATCATATACGGGATCCGAACCGTGCGTTTTGGTAGGTGGCGCTTGTAAGTCACGCCATGCAATAAGCCCGCGTTCCTCATCCGTTCCTTGTGTTAGGAAAATACCATAATCATGGTTTCAGTCACTGGATTTGAAAGACAGAACACAAATTTTACCTGGCACAGTGTTATCAAACACGAAGCCTAAAATTCCGCCGAGAAACATGCTCGTGGATAGCAGTACGGTTATAATTTGGTCCAAGCCTTCCGATCCTGTTTGAATGGCATCTGGGTGGGTTTTCACCCACTCTGCAACCACCTTGTAAAAGAAAATGTGAAAGTTGACACAAATCCTTTTTTTTTTGCCTTTTATTTACTGTATAATGTTTATTTGTCTAATATTTGCTTTTCCTTTCTTTATTCTTCTATGTCTTTTAAAGATAATAAGAAAGAGAAGGAAGCTTACGAAGGAGAAAAAGATGGAGAAACCCAGTACGAAGAGGTTTCGTGACGAGTTCATGTCAACATACTGCAAACTCGACAGGCCGACAGCCGTAACGATGGCAAACATGACGCAGAACACGCCTCCCACAATCGGCTCGGGTATAGTTATAAAAAACGCTCCCAGTTTGGAGCACAAGCCCAGAATGAGCATTAAAAAGCCGCAGTAAATGATCACGCGTCGACTGCCGACTTTGGTGATCCCAATGGCACCGATATTTTGTGAGTAGCTGGTTGTGCCGTTGCCCGAGCCCCAAAGACCGGCTAATACTCCGCCCAGGCCTTCTACGCCAATACCTCGATTGATCGCATGAACAGGAGGAGCAGCAGCACCTGCAGTTGTGTAGAAGAGTTTGGTAAGTCTTGCACGAGCTTTCGAGAGAAAGAAAGTGGTAAATACCTGCTAGGCGAGCGCATGCGTAGTAATCGCCCACGGATTCCACTGCAGAAGCTAGAATTCCAGACAGCATTCCGAACACGCCCACTAGTGTTACTGTTGGAATTCCCCATTGAACTGCAAACCAGAGTTAATTGTTGAAATCGTACGAGTAGAATTTACGGACAGAGTAACCAGAGAATTTTTGCGTTGTTGTCAAATACTCCGTGGCGATAAAGGGAAAGAAGCGTAAGATTACGTTGTCAACGAAAGCTCAAAATCTAATTTGATTAAAACTGTATGTAACATTCGCAATGAATGGAACTCTTTTCTATAGAGTCTTTAGCAATTTTGCCCCTAACGGCTAGAAAGCGCGAAATCCGCCATTAGACGCTAAAGCACTGGAGGTCGCCATTAAGCTCTGCTGAGATTCCCCTCGTTCCCTTTGCTTTTTCATTGTTGGTCGGAGTGAAGGATTTGCAGTTGTTCGCTTCTAATGGCGGATTTGTAGTTTCGACGGATGACACTAGTGAATTTGGTAAAGACTAGTTTATTTATTTTGATTTTAGATAGATATCGCAAACTTTCGTCATCTTTGAAAACTGAGTCATTAAGCTCTCCTAAACGATCTCGCAACGTTGTGAAATTGTGTGGATAATAAGAAAGTTTAGTCCCTAGAAAAGTAAAGAAATAATTACAAGGATATGGTAGACGAATCCAAGGTGCTCCGGCTACGATTCGCAGTTTCTTATCTGTTCTAATAGCGGAAGAAACGGGTACTACGTCCGCCATTGTCAATACAGCGCAGACGAACCAAAGCAGGATAATGCCTATCAAAACCTATTAAAACACTTCAAGTTTAGTCAGAACTAGCGCATACTAACAACTACTTCGGTAGTTATGGGTTAAATCTCGTAACAAATTACAAAATTCTCAGTGTTACCGAAAGTAAGCTGAAGATATTGTAGCGTCCCGTTTTCCAGCCTTCGTTACGCGTGTAACTTGGAAAAAGACACGGCGTGTCTTTGAGGTATTGTGACAGTACTATGATTACAACGATGGTCCTGAGAAGAGTCAAACGAAGGGGTAATATAGTAAAACCTCGGTTTAAGGCCACGTTGGATCCAAGTTTCATGTCAATCCAGCGGATAAAATAACGCACGCTTTAGTAAATTTCTTTTTGTGATTTTGCATTGATCTGATTTTTAAGCAAATCTTAACTGAAAGGTTTTATAAACAATGATTTTGCGGTAAGGTCCGGAATGTATGAAGCAATTAATCAAAACGAAGTTTCTTTCCTTCTGACAACAGGTTTATAACAGTTAAAAAAGTGATTTTAATTTAGTGAATCCCTGCCGCAATTAATAGCTCTCAACCTTTAGTTATATATGCCAAGATTTAACTGTAACCTTCCATTCGTTAATAAAGTTAAACGATCGCAGAAAAACGTACCCTAAAGCCACGCCCCAATGCTGTGATGCCAACTGAGCCGCCGGATCGAATAACGACAACCCAATCAAAGCAATCGCGGGTGCTATCGTTAAGGGTGTGATATACTTGAGCAGCAAACCCACCACCCCTAAATTGAGACTTCTCAATGTCCGTCTTTAAACGTGTTTTTATTTCTTTAGAAGAAAGTGAACCTGTGAAGCCCAGCAATACTTCGAACACGCAAGACACAGCAATAGCGCCTTGAACGTGTCGCATTCGCACTTGCCATAACTCGGTTTGTTCTTCTGCCGTTAGGTTCGCCACCACGGCAGGATCTGGACACTTCAAAGCCGGTAACCGCAACAAAGCCAGCGTGGGCACCAGCAGTGTGAACGTACCGCCTTGGACTATGGGTAATCTCACCCCCCAAACGACTTGTAGCAGCGTAATGATGCCTGATACGAAAATTATTGTCGACACTAATGCGGCCCGGTCTGGATTATCTTCTGCCATACACATAGCAGGGGCCAGGATGAACGGTACGGAGATAATTCCCCCGAACATCATCAAGTAATGCTGAAAAACAGTCCTCGCTTGATTTATTAAGTTGTTTTTAATCCACATCATCTTCTTATAGTGCTTAGTCGATAAAAACGTAATCGCCTTACTTGAAATGCCAAAGCGACGCATAAATACCATGGCGGGACGTCATCCACGGCATACAGCAAATCCGTCGGCATCTTTTCATTGTTGTAGCTGCATTTCTCGTCGCGGATCGTGACTTCGGTCTGGTAAACAATTCACGGAATAAACATGCAAGCCCAAAGCGTCAGATTCACTTTCAAAATATGGAGTTTTACGGAAATTCGCTTACATTATCGGCACCAAGATCTAGCGCAGGATTATCGTGCGCCTCAGTGCTGCTTAGCGCCATAACCGTGACTCAAACCACGCAGCTAAAACTTAAGAAAGTATAAGTAGAAGTTTGTACACACATCCGCAGCTTCTAGCGTACTTATTACGACTGAGCCACAGGTTTCAACGTAAAGTTGTGTTCCCATGGAGCTGGGGCTAGTGAGGACACCGTGTCCTCTTTCCGTAAAATCCTCCCGTGACGTCACAATGGGTAAATATGAGGTCCTGCTTGCCCCTGAGGGAGGGAACAGGTAACAGGTTTGTGTAAATTAGCCTTTTTGTTATTAGCTTCATTCCTTAAGAAAAAAAAAAGCATTACTGGAACTTGTTTGTTCTTTTGAAATGTATTGACACGAAAAATTTTGCATTGAAATACGGCACTGCTCCTAAATAATCAATTCATGGAAGTGTTTCGATCTTTGTGATTTGAGTTAAATTTTTCTAAAAAGTTAGCGTGATTCTTACTGGTAATGCACAGCAAGGTTATTTTGAAAGGTTAGGACGTCCCGTGGCGGGAAACGCAGATGGCGTTGAACCGCGACGTCACCGGAATCCGCGCATTTTCCTTCATTTTTCTGTACATTTGCTTCAGTTTATATAGCTTACAGGTCACAGTAGCTGATCTTAATTCTGACGAATGTTAGCTCAGTGGAAACACATTTCACTTCAAATCATGTTTCATGTGATCTACTTTCTGATGTTTACGCTCTCATTTTTCTTTCCCATACTTTTCTCGTTTTTAACGTTTCAAACCAACAGCGCATTCATTGTTAGTACACGGTAAAACATGACAAGAATTCCGAGTTTATAAAATGTATTAAATTCTGTGCAGTAGACAAATAGATTAGCAGATCTTTGTGTTATAAAATCACACTGCTGGTCAGAATATAACATTTTACGATAATTGGCGTCGCTGTTGTGGCCCTTCACGCTGATTGGTTGAAGTCCAGTGACGTAATGCTCTGAAAATTCAAACGGGACGACCGCCTAACCTTCTAAATAGCCTTAACCGAACGGTAAAGTTCCGAAAACATGACCCAAATAGTCTGACTGCAGCCGCACGGTAACAATGAAAGTTCCCATTGCAAGAGCCTCACTGGGCTTCAGGTAGAGTTACCATCTCACGCGGATAAAATTTAAGGACTACTTAGGAAATTTTTAAGAACACACAATAATTCCATTAATTATACATACTTACTTAGTCAAGACACCTCCTAAGTATGGTAACTGAAGACTGTGGAGAGCCGTGCAATGTTACAGAGCAGCCAGCAACACACAAATGATTACACACGAGTGCGTATAGTATACGCACGTATACATTACACACGTATACGCCGTATACTTGTGTCGTCACTAGCCACTTACCATTAGCCAATACGAAATGGCAGTTGCATTCCCCTTCAGCAGCGTGTTTGACTTTGACGGCTATAACCGTTGTCCACCGCCCTCTATGCCCAATGGCTAGCCATTTTTAAACAGAACTTGAAACTGCATGCGGCCGGCATATATTATTGATGTTTTAGTCCTATTTATTCTGAAGAAATGTCTACAAATTTAGCAGCAACTCTCATTTAAGGACATATTTAAGGACAAACACCCTTAAGGACGGGCATACCAAATTTAAGTACTGTCCTTATCATTTAAGGACGGATGGTAACCCTAGCTTCAGGGGGTATGGGCAATGCTCCCGTAACGCCACCTGAGGTCGTTTGCTTGTATCATTCTATTAGTAAATACCTCATGCTTTTTCATTTTGACCCGTTAGATGGCACAGTTGCGACTTATAACAGGCCAACAAATTTTTCATTTTGCAAGAAATACGGCTGTAAGCCGAACTAGGATTGACCTGTATGAGTATGAACAATAATAATGAAAACCTGGTTCGCTATTCAAATTGAATCTAGAGAAAATGAAACTGACCATGTTTCGGTATTTATTAATAATTTTATTACGGCAGTTTGACTATAAGAAGGGAAGTTCTGATTTGTGGGCGAGACATACAGCAGCAACGAACAAGAGACCGAAGCTGAAGTTGAGTTTGGCGGTTTTCTGGGGGATTTTTTGCATACTCGCTGAGCGGAACTCCTTTTCCAAACGAAAAGCAGCCGGTAGAGTCACCAGCGGCAATAGCAACCACTTGGAGAAATGCAGGCTCAGGACGACAAAGGTGACATAAGGGATGAAGAGCAAAATGGCGTATAAGACAATGGCGGCCGCAGGACCGAGTAGAATAGCCAGAGTGACTATCTTCGCTTGACGGTCCACGGTCATGTCGCGCGTGTTGTTGCTGTGCAGAATGGCTTCCGTATTGAGAGCTAAGGGAATGGCGTAGTACATGGTAAACCACGCCGTTTGGCCCGTTTGGGCCAAGTAGGAAAAAAGGACGCTGATGGGCCCGAAGAGCAACAAAATGACCACGTCACCCAGGGCAATGTATTTGAAGCCTGCTGGACCGCCCGTGTACAGGAAACTGGACGAGAGCCCACCGAAAAACACCAAAGCGAGGTGCTCTGTCCGGGCTGGAGATAAAGTCACCAGGCCGACGAAGCTTAAACAGCCGAAACCGTACAACATGGCGCCCAAAGTCACGACTTCATCTTTGGAAAGCAGCTGGTCAACCTAATAAACAATGAATGTACCAGTGTAAGTATAAAAACAATCACCTGCATAGCATAATCTTATAAATATATAACATATAAAATTTATTAGAAATAAGCTAAAAAAATAAACTAGTTTTCCTTTATTATATAGCTATAGCACTATGAATGGCACATTATGAAAAAGAGGAAAAACCGAAAACAAATACGAAAACGAGTTTTAAAGTGCTCAAATAAGAAACATAATAAGCTGACGATTTATTGCAGAAAAAAAATTATAGTTAAAGATACGTACGGAGAAAGGGAGCTTACTAGAGTGCGGTCATCACTTTTATTGCTGTCAATGCCTTTGACATAATCGTAGAAGGTGTTGATGAGGTTGCCGGCTCCGTGAACGGATAACACGGATAAGGCCGTAAGGAGTAAGATGAGTACATTGAAGGAGCCCTGCTGCCATGCTAAGGCGCTGCCGAGCAGGACAGGAACAAGAGAGGCGCTAAAGGACCACGGACGCAGCGCTGTGACGTAAGAAGAAACCTTCATCCAAAATATACCGGGTTTTGTGGTTGAGTTGTCGGTATCTTCCACTTTCTTTTGCTCTCTTTTCATTTTCTGAAAAAATATATACACAGTAGTTATTCAATTGATGTAATATTAAAGTCAAAATACTCTTTATTGTCGATTTGTTTTCATTAAGGGTTTGGAGAGGATGGTATGCTTCTCGTATTTTTTAGTTTGACTTTCGCCGCGTTCTTGGCATGTTTATGAAAAGATTCTGTTTACACTGGTGGAGCGAAGAAGTGAACGGCGAAAAGGCATAAATGAAAAGCGATTCGCGTGCCCTAGCATGAACAATAAGGAAAACTGCAGTGCCCCGCGAAAAAAACATTCCCTCTTTCAATTTCCTTGTGTAAGTCACGTTCACAGCGTGAATTTTGCCTTAATCGAGGAAAATCACTACGCTTTACTCGCAATTTGCCAGCCATTGAACTTCGCTTTCACATAGCTTTTGCACTCCAGGCTTTAGTGTTTTTTTAGCGCCTAAATCTAGGTAAACGCCTCTTAGTCAACTCGATTTAAAAGACTTTTATCTATTTGCAGGCCTTTTCAACCCCAGAATGTTTAAAAATGACAGCGGTCGATAGTGTTATGCTACAAGATTACCTAAATTTAGAAATCAGATCGTCTCTACATGGGTTACAACCAATCCATCTTTATTAGACCCCTGTAAGAATCGTTTCCGCGGTGCGGTAAAGTCTCCCCGCCTTCTGAGCCATATGACTAGTATAAAAGACTTGGTCCAAACGCTAGAAGCGAAGAAAATCCTAACGCCGCATGAAATTGCGCCTTTGCACGTTTTTGCAAACTGTTCAGCGACTCCGGCCACTGCCAAAGCCTTAATTGATTCATATGCCAAAAAATACCAGTTGTCGAACGTCAATGTGGCTGTGGAACCGGTCCGCGAAATTTCCTCCGTTATTCCAAGCGTCCGCCAGATTAGTCAGCCAAATGAAGATACAACTGACCTGCGCAAAGTTTCCCCTACGGCGAGACCAACTTCCTGGATACGCAGCTTGGATAATGAGACTGTGAAGGCTGTCGAAGGCGTTGTGAAAGGTAAGTAAGCGACAAAGTAAGATTGAGCAGTATATAAGACAGATAATCAGTGAAATGCCGAGTTGTATTGGGGTGTGGAACACGTACAGGAAAAGGAGAATTTAAAATAGTTAGGCCAAGTGAAATGAAAGCACGTTATACAAGTTTCGGAGTACGAAAGATGGCGGCTACATTTCTAACGCGTCCTTTAGAAGTCCAGAAAGATGAGCAACACTAATGAACAGTTAATAGTTCTCCACACTGTAAATGCCTCAGTTTTACTTTTAAAGGACTTCGCCAAGAGCTATTTTTGTCTCGTTTACTTCATTCCTTTGTGCAGTTTCGAGTTGAAGGGCTTTCCGACTGTGACGTTTGGCAGAGTAAAACCACGTACGTTATATAAGTTGTCAGCATCTAAGATTCGTGGTTAAGTAATTTTTATTTAAACAAGTTTTAGTTTTGTTGGCAGAGACTTCACTCAAACGTGTGTTTCTCTTGCTTATCCGCCAAGAGCGCCACTGAGGAAAAGGTCCAAAGAAACCCCGCCCACGATGATAATGTTTATTATCTCCTGTGTATTATTTATGTATTATCTCCTATTTGTGTTTATTACTGTCACTAGGGTATAAGTGACGTGCTTTATAGAATTCTTTACCAAATTTACTAGTATCGTCTATTGAAGCCATATAAACTACAAATCCACCATTAGACGCTAACAACTGCAAGCTTTTCACCTTCGACCAAAAATGAAAAAGCAAGGGGAACGAGGGGAATTTCAGCGGAGCCTTATGGCGCCTTCCAGTGCCTTAGCGTCTAACGGCGGATTTTCTCACTTCCTAGCCATTAGGGGCGTGATTTTATAAAGACTCCATAATGTTTTATTGTAAACAAATGGCGTATGAACGTTTAAAGGCCACTAGTATCCTAGTCCTAGTAATCATAAACATGAGTGACCATCGTGGGCGGGGTTTCTTGAGCCTTTCTCCTTCTTCTTCCTCAGGGCACACCTGGCGGACATCCAGGAGAAACACTGTTTCGAGTAAACCTTTTGGTGTGCCTACCGCTAGGAGTAGAGGTTTGCCTAAAGGGCAGAACCCGCATAAAGAAAAGGTAGTTAAATGTTCCAAATTCCGGACATTCATCATAATTCCGCGTACAGCCTGAAAAAGGGTAAAACTGCTTTAGTGTGTATTGTTTATGCAAAAACGTACGTTTTTCTCATGGGGACTTTGGAGATTTTCCAGGTCTGTTTTAGCCAGATGAAACGCAAGCGACTTAGCCTAAAGAATTTTGTCTTTATAATTCAAATATAAGCTTTCAGTTTATACCTGATCGCTCAGGTAATCACCAGCGGAGCAAAGGCAGACACACATGACGGAGTAACCCAGAAAACCGCCCAAGAATGTGAAAATGGATCCGCCGTATTGCCCATGATTATTTAGAGCCGTCCATACGTGAAACAGAAGCATACAGAGAGATACGACCATACATCCAAATAAAAGAGTCAAAGGCCAGCTAAAGTACTTCTGTAGTTTTCCGGCCATTTCGCACAGTTGTAGATGGCGTTGGTAAAAATCTCGCCAAGAAACGAAAGATCTTACATCTTTTTCGTGCTGCAGTAACAGAAACTGGTACCCCAAAGCTAGCAGCAGTATAGTCACAGTAAAGGCGAAGATGGTTGGAGAAAAAAATAAACAACCCCATAGTGTCCAAATAATCATTTGCGTGACTGAAGACATGTCGAATGCGTCTATTGTTCGCAACGTGAACACAACTGTGCAGATTTGCTAGAAATGCCCCGAATCGTAAAAAATGTAGCATTTAGATTAGCGTTAGAAAATTAGCATTTAAGGTACCATACCAAAATGTACAGTACTTCTCAATAAAAACGACCCGAACAAAACAAAAATATGCTAACCACACGCTACTTGCAAGTGAAGCGTCGGGTGCGGGTCAAAAGCGTTCGATGAAGCTTGGACTGCTTGTGCGCTCACGCAACTGCCGTGGCGTTATGTATACGCAAGTTTCTTTGGGTCGTTTTTATTGAGAAGCACTGTACTTACTTGCACAATTGTAACGACAGTGAAGAACGACATAGCAACTCGTAAGCGTATTGAAAGTTTGTGATCCATAATAACAACATGATTTAGTTCTAGTATTACAGTTCGAATGTCACCAATGTTCCATAAAAGCAGAACATGTAGCACAGTTGTCTGCAGAAAGGTAGTGAAAGTAGAGAGAAACCCACCGAGTATTTCGGTGCGTGTAATATTTGGATGGTGGAGGTTTCTGTAAGTCAGAGCGAACACGCAGTTTATTCCAACGGTTACAAAAACAATCGCAACAATGAAAATGTATAGCTTAGCCAGGAAACCGAGTTGGCGTGGCCCGAAAGGTAGACCAATAGCGAAACAAAATGTCAGCCACCAACCGACGACGTCAACAAAGCTTTTATGCGCAGTTTTAGCTTTGTTAGAGCTATATGTAACACCGTAATACGTGAACGCTTCTCTGTTTTTCTTTACGGCAAGGTCTAACGTGTTAAGTTCCATTGTTAAGCTGGAGAAGGATTCTTACAGCTAGGACTTGTGAGTGTCTTGGATCTACTGGTCGTGTTTCACAGCAACGAGTGAAAACACTCGTTGCTGTGAAAACAACGAGTAATTCACTGAAATACTGATAAAAAATGTAGCCATAATCGCTCTAATGAGTCTTTTGGAAAATTGCTTTAATTTAATAGAGAGACATCCATTTTGCTAACAATCTAAGAGAGTGCTAGTTAACAAACATTGCGCTGTTTAACAGCTTTCACTTAATGAGAGGAATCAGTCTGAATTTTTAACTACTAGATGTCGACATTGAGAGATTGTCGACATTGAGCCCTCTATCGAGAGACTGTCTACGTGGATAAAACGATGTCTAAGCGTGTACAATGAAAAACTTTAGCACCGTAGCTTAACTTCGATTTTGCCTTTGTTTTTAATTTATTTTCTTTATTTTACTTTTTGGTTTATTTATTATTTTCTTTTGTTGATATAGGTGCAATTCCTGACTGGGTAAATGGCGTGCTAATTCGAAATGGATCGTTTGCTGCAAAGCAAATCAAAACCGTTTGCTGCAAAGCAATACGTATATGAAAAGCGTTGAAAAGAAACGGCTAATGACGTCACAGTTCGGCACAGTCGCTTTTCCCGAGCCATGCCAGTCTTTGCTGGAAAGGTAAATTATTTAATTAATTGTGCAGCTATTAAAAATGTCTTCATTTTTTTTTTATTCTTTTTTATTTGTAGTTTTCCTTTTATTTCTCCAATTCAGTTTAATTTATGCTGCCCTATTTTTCTTTCTTTAATATGTCGACTATTTTGTTTTTCAGATTCATGTCGAGATTTTCGCCACCGAAGCTTGGAGAAATGACAGATAACTGCGCTGTCAACGTAGCTTTCTTCAGCGACGCGCTGTACGCCATGACAGAAGCTAGTACAATTCATCGAGTTGATCCCGATTCCTTGGAAACCATTCAATATAAGGTTTCCGTATCTTTTAGTAACTTCCATTATTGTAAATCACTTCAAGTCATTTTTTTTTCAGAAAGTTGCAGTTAGCGAGGTCGTAGCTGTAAATGCCGCTTTTAGTAGTTCAATGGTTTGTTCTCTATCACGCTCAATTTTCCAATATTTTCGTAAAAGTATTGCTTCGTCAGTTATTGCCTGGTAACGTTGCGGACACTAAAAGTAAGAAAGAATTTACCTGAAATTTTGCAGCCATTTCCAGTAGCTTGTTGCCATGATCAAAAGTCCACGTGCTTATTGGACTGCATTTTCGCCGAGTTATTAAAAGGAATTTAGCTAAGAATTTTCGTAAACTTCGTCGTGTCATTTTTGGGGAGACAAGCTATTTTTCTATGGTTCGGTAAGATATCCGTGTGGTCTTCTATTAGAAATGAAAAACTGAGCCCACTTGGTAAGGACAGTGGTAATTGTTCAATTAAGTTGCAGGTAATTTGTTCAATAAGTAAATTAAAGCTCACATAAGAAAAGCCTATAAATTGCACAACTTTTTTAACGCATAGTTAAGAGTTATTGTAAATCTCACAGAATGGATAAAAAATATTTCAAGGGTTAAAAGACAATGTTTTACAAATACGAAGGGTTAAAGAAACGCTGAACGGATTGTCCAGAAGTACCAGAGTACTTCTGAGTGACTTCGTCGACAGTAAACTTGTCGTTTTGAGGTGTTGTTGCCCCAAACGAAACTTTTTTCTCCTCAGGGTAACTCTTCGTTTTGCTCGAGATTTCTTCCGTAAAAAACTATTCTTCCTCCACTTTTGGCAGCTTCAAGGCAAGATCAGCACTGGACTTGGGCAAGTTACCTTTCGGACTGAAAACATCAGGTGTTTGAGATTTGGCAGACGAAGCCATGAACAGATAACCTGCCCCTATCAGAGACAATCGATCTGCTTGACCCGTTAAAGAATTCCCAACGCCAGGTGTCATACAATGGTAGTCAGAATCTCCCTGATGGCTTGTTGACGGGCGTTCGGCGTTACAAGGGCCCGGGGTACGTGCCGGGGCGCTAGCAACGTTAGCGTAATCTGGTCGGCCGACCATATCTTCTTTCCTGCGTTCCGTATTGAGTATTTGATAAGGGCTATTTAAGTCAATATAGTGACACCGCACCGACTCTTCCAAAAGTTCTCCCAACGTTTCTTGCAAAATGGTGAATGATGGCCGCAAACAGGAATCAGTACGCCAGCAATCCATCATGATGTCATAACTGCATTTCAAAACCCCTCAGAAATTCTGTAGCATTTTGTGAAGAGAAAAAGAAAGAAGCGTAGCATCATACTTACATTTCAGCAGTAGCGTACGTCGGGCGTTCCATACGATAGCCAATTGATAGTTTTGTGAAGAAAACTTCGTCAGCTTGGAGATCTAATAATACGTTGTGCATGGAAAATACAGTGATCACCATAACTGAGGTAAGATTATTCTAAAACGAACCTGGGTAAGGAGTTTTGCCAAGAGAGAACATTTCCCACAACACTATGCCGAAGGACCAAACATCAGATTGCGTTGAGAAAACGAGATCCGTTATAGACTCGATAGCCATCCACTTCACAGGCAAAGGACCCTGAAACAGAAAGACGCAATGAAGTCCGGTATGTCATTCTGCGAGTCACCGTGTGCTTATGCAAGGCATATGCCGAAGTAAGCTACAATACGGAACCGCCAATGGAGTCACGGTTGTAGTCTCTGTGACTTGCGTCATTTCGTATTCGCTAGGCTTATTTTTCATTGTACAAGTTATTACAACATTATAATATAGGATTTTCTTTTCCAGTTACATGCTGTAGAAATCGTATGTAAGAACCAATCAGTTCTTAAGTTTTGTAGCAGAGGCATAGCACGCCGAAGTGCAGCAAGGACACCACCAGAAGTCGTTAGTGTAACTTTGCTCGTGCATATGGCAGGAAATGTTATCTTACTTACGTTGCTTTTTTTCTTGTAATGGTTGCCGTTCTTGTACACTTCGCGAGCTAAACCAAAATCGCAGATTTTGACAACGTTATTCTCAGCCAAAAGGATATTGCGTGCCGCCAAGTCACCATGTAAAACCTTGTCAATTAGAATCAATTAACTAAAGTTAGTCACTTTATTTTCTTTTATACTTTCCTTGATGCCAAGTATTCCATTCCTCGAGCAATTTGGAAACTCCAGCAAATTAGATCTTTCGTCCGTAACGGGCCGGCAGTATCGCGAAAATCACTTTTAGAGTTGGACATCATGGGAGCATGAATCTGCGATCCAGTCGAGTTAATTCCCACAGATCGTGCTGTGCTGTCCTCTGGAAATGCTGCTTCGGTGCCACCTAGTACGTAGAAGGCAACTATAGTACGGTAGGGACACGAGCCGTACCCAGGAGTTTGGTTCGGAGGGCGTTTTGAGGTTCTTCCCTGTAGCCCACTCGTGGGTACGGTCTGGACAGGGACAACAGTAACATTTCGCACTTCGTCATTTTTTTCTCGTAGCACGAAAATCTAGCATCCAACATCTGCATGGATAACCACTCTGCTTTCTGTTAACCACTTGGATGCTTCTTGCAAACGTAAAACAACAAAACTACCCGTCAAACTGGGAGGCCCTCGTTTGTTATAATCGTGAAACCCGAGGAAACAAAAGTAGAGGAGCGACTGAGGGAAAGTAGGGCTGGCACGTCGGACAAACCGTAACAAAATCATAACTTATAGTAAGCTGCAAATATTTTAGGATTTAAAATACCATGCACCTAGTTAAAACGGCGAAAGTCACACGGACGAAGTTTTGTTGAAAAAGCCTGAAGCATGAGAAAATGCATAAAAACTAAAATTTTGGCTCATTTCGTGAGAAATGGGTCTTAAGTCTTTCGATATTACAGAAAATGCTACATGTTGTGGAGGTGTTTACAAAAGCCACACGATTACTACAACAATGTCCTAAAGATTAACAGTTTGTCTTTGTTTTTAGAGCTATAGTTGTCTTCTTCATGATCATTTACAGTTGCTTAATATACTTAAGTTAAGACCACCGTTGTCCCACTGTCTGTGATGGATGTCCTTACATCCGACTGTTCTGAACTCTAACACAGGCTACGTCATTACATGTTGTCGTTTTTCAAATCGGCTATCACAACCGTTTCCACGGGTGTACGGGATTTCTGGGTCTCCTGTGAAACAACTACGGGACTGTGGTGTCTGAGACTTTCACATCTTGTTCAGTAGCATTCAGTGAGCTCCAAAAATACTTTGTACAAATTTTTGGTTATCCATGGTGACGCAACGGACGAAAAAGTACCACCCATGTCTTTTTTAAAGAAAGGTAGGAAAAATAAACAGTATTGGATATCGCGATTAATTATCAGTATTTCCATATAAAGCTATTTATAATTCTACTTCACGGTATTTGATATTACAGATATTTTTACAGCTACAAACACACCTCATTCAAAAGTTTAAGCTTTTGTTACTTTTGTCCCGACCTTTCTCTACTTTTGTCCTCGTATAAAATAGTAAGAAGAATAGTAAATACAAAAATATAAAAAAATTCTTACTCGATGTCGCGCATTCTCCTACGAGCATTGCCGATAGTGGCGACGTGGTAACGTGTAATGGATCCCGAGATTTGAACGGATTGGGTGAACCAGCGCTATCGTGAGAATTGTTCGTCGAAGCCAAACTGAAAGTAAAAAGTCGGCTTAAACATCTTTCACTATATGGCTTCCGAACAAAGTTGCACGGCCATGTCGCTGGAGACGCCACTGGATTAGTCACCAATATAGATTTTGCGCTTCCGTACAGTCTGCGTAATATGACTTGATTCAGTGCAATAGCTTATTGTACACTTTTAATCTTATTCGTGCCTCTAGTAACCTGTTGCTAGAACAGAAAAACTACGATTGCGGGTATATTAGTGGCGCTTCCAGTGACACTATTACGAACATACTTCACATATTGGCCTTGTTACATGCTGAGTACTCACTTTTTCCCGGTTAAGGCGAATGTCTGGATTGGGTCCAAACCGATGTTCGGATCTAACTGACCGGTAGCAGGTTCGATCTGGTCGATAAAATTTTCACGGTTTTTTATTAAGTAATCTCGAGGTTCCCGTACTTGCAATACTCCACAATGACCAGTAGTTCGCCTACAAACAGTCCTTATTACTAAGCACGAAGGATAGGACCCTATTTAATAAGCTTCGTACCCTTCGTAATATTAGCGGTACAGGCACCAAGCAAGTTCACCACGTTCAAGTGTGAACCCAAGTGTATCATAATCTTCAGTTCAGCCAACAATGTTTCGAAAACAGAGTAATTCGCATGGCTTTTGACCATTTTGACAGCGACGATGGTTATGGCTTCATTGGTGGTAATACCCATCGCCTCGCCCTTCAATACTCGACCGAAAGCTCCGGAGCCCAACTGCTTCCCTGTATTAATAAACGTAATATTAGTACGCTGGTGCAGTTTTTGATAGATGGTACCTAGCTTAAGACGGTCGCGGCGGAATTCCCATTGTTTATCGTATGGCAGCAATTCTGCTTGCTCATCTATACCCAATTGTGGGTTCATACACTCGATATTCCCTGATAAAAGATCTTGCAACTGTTTGGCATTCCAAACACCTAAACTTTTCTGTAAACCAAACAACTAGGTTGAAAAAAGGTCAAATATTGAGTTGTTCTTGTACTTTGTCTTCTCGGATCTTATTGAACAGGAAAATTAATATTGCGACGAAAGCGACTCCGCCCAAGACGACACCAACGATGATGCCAGCTTGTACAGGTTTGTGTTCTGCATTCACAAGGGCAATAATTCAATTGTTCAATAAAGCGTACGGAAATAGTAAATTAATGTCGTATGTTTCTATTCAAACTGCTTCGTTCACCTTTAACTCGCAGCTCGAAAGTCCTGTCCACGAAGAAAACGCGCGTAATTAGCATGGCAAGGATTGTGCGAAACACGCGTAAAACGAGGTAGCGAGGCGCAACAAGCGTACATCTAAGCAACCTGGTGGAAGATATCGTTATGCCTTTTTCGGAGATGCACCGTCTGGTTAAGATGCAAGCTTATCCATATTTGAGAGTTACATTCAATACGAACACTACCAAAACGCCCATGTACAATTCATCGACTGACGCAAGCAGATATACTAACGTCTACATTGGTACAGAGGGAACTTTGTCTAATTAAACTTACTCCCCTTCAGGAAGCGAGGCAATAGACATCTTCGATTTGGTTGGTCAGCCCATGAAACCAACACAATTCGTCAATGTCACTGATGACGTTTACAATTGCGGCTCGTGCTGTTTGTGAACCCACTAACGCCACCTACTGCCCTGGTGGTCAAGTGCGCGTATTTGGCACTTTGAAAACCGAGTAATAGACACAGGCACACGCGCGCCCAGCGAACCTTGCGCGCCCACGTTCAGAGCGGAATTTCGTCTACCAACAACCGGAATCCGCAATGTAATATACTTATACTTCACTCATGCTTACTACAAAAAACATTTTCGTGACTATTACCATTGTGTAACCTAACCCAGTTGTCACACTAGACAAGACGAAAAGCGTGTTTTTTATATTCGCAGTAGGAATTCCTATCGCATCTGGCACTTTTCTCTGCGAAGCTTTTGCGCAAAAATTACTTGTGTCCAGGAAGTACTTTTTTAATATTTGATGTACGTGGCGTGGATTTATGTACACTTAACTTCCAAGCAATGTATTTGTATCTTACGTTATTTTTAAGTTGTTTTTTTTTTCATGTCAATAAGCAGGGAAATTTGAACAAGAAATCAAAAGCTACTAAAGCGGACAAATAAATCGCTTCTGCCTATAAATAAGTTTCCCCTTGTATTGCTTAGCTCAATCTTTCGTTACAGTAATTCATTTTTGATAATCTCCATTAAGAACACGAACCTACTTATTTTGAATTAGAATATGCAAACTATGATCCGTAAACGTGTTTTGTGATAATTTCCAAGTTGTATTAGTTTCCCAGCAAATCATATACGTATACACGTCACGTTTAGCGCCGTCTTTACCAGATTCACTAGTGTCATCTAGCGAGATCACGGAATCACGTACGTTATCTTGAACCTTACCCTTCAACGAACAAAGAAAATGTCAGAGGAGGGAACCTTAATGGCGCACGCAAAATGGACGGGATTGCCTAGTCTCGCCGTGAGAGGCGTAATATGGTAAATACTGTAGTCGTACTATAAGCTGGCAGCAGTCGTTGATGTGGAAAATAGTTGTTGGTGTCGTTAATTGTTGTTGATGTTATCGATGTTGCGTTGGTTAATGATATCGTAGTAGGCGTAGTTGCAAAACGCAAACATACTTTCTGGAATGCGTGGAAGAGACTATCTTTGAAAGCCCAATTATGGCCAGTTGCATTGCTACCAAGTAAAAAAGTTAACGCAGTGATTTTCTCAATAAATTAATAAAGCATATCAAGGAATTAAAATTTTAATTTTCATCATAGACTTGTTAGTTTGGAGCTTACAGCAAAGAACTTCCTTGGAGGTAATGAAAATATTTGATGAATTCGAGAGTTTGAATTAAATTGTAAAATTTTAGTGATTTAGCCTTGGATACGGGAAGGTTTCAAGTCTATTTCATCCAGAAGCGTGGGGATTGGATAATGAAGGGGTTCAACACCTAGTGGTGAAAGCTGACTAGGCAACGTTAGCCTATGGATAAAATACATTGAAAAATAATGCTAATCATGTCACTAGGAATGTGGAATTGACATTAGGAAACACACGTGGAAGAGTGTTTTCGTAACTGGTGGTGAGCATGCGTCCAAGATTTGTACCGAGATTTGAATCCGAGTTAAAACGTTTCGCACCAACGAATATTCAACCTAAAGTAAAAAAAAGACGATATCTTTTCATTTATTAATTTTATTACTATTATTTTTTTTTATAAAGGTTCACGCGTCTCCGGATCGGTATCGTGCGTCATATATTGGAGCGTGTGTTCTAGTGAATAGCGAAGGGCTCGAGCAAGCAATGGTGACACAGCAGGAATGGAAAACTTTGGGTCCCAACGTGATTGGCAGATGGAATTTGTAATTAATCCATGTTAATGTGTATGATTTCTATGTCCCTTGCCTAAAGTGGTCTTATTGCCTCT
>JAGQDJ010000213.1:0-78525 GCA_022885665.1 Triops longicaudatus
AAATCATGAAGTGAAGCAACAAAGTAAGTAAAATATTCTTTGCTTCGATTTTAAGAGTAAGAGCTAAATACTTACAAGATCGGAATAACGCTTTTATCCGAAGTTGGTACTTCGTGCATCGACGACGCGAGATAGCTCTTATCTCATATTATATTGCTTTTTATCCCTTACAGGATCCCATGGTCAATAGTGACGCTTTTTTTCTCGGTGTAATCCATTGATCGAACGTTCAGACTTTCTATTACGTCCAAGTCTGATCCTGCAACTCAAAAAGTTCAAATCACTCAAATTACAATTAAATGACTGAAAATCACAATACGCCTTCCGTAACTGACGTACGAGGCAACAGTAATTGAAAATTAAATTTCATACCGAAAAGATATATTTCCACTTCTGTGAAGTACATGCGGTTATCAAACTTCAAACAACAAGTTTCGCCTGTCCACATTTCTAAACTTAAACTAACTTCTTAATCATGTTGGTCAACAAAAGTTAGGGATAATGAAAATTATGGGTCCATAAACACCAGTTTCATTGTTATTGGCCTTTTACTCTTCCTACTCTTCACTTCAACGAAGTACCGAATAGTTCTAATCGCGATCGCTTCGACTTCGGCTGCGACTACCAGATCGATCAGAACGGCGGCTAAACGAGAAAGACAAAAAGAGATGAGGTACATGACATTTTCCCCCACAGAAAAACAGTCTCGAAGAGTGTTTGCCTTTCCTGTGTAGCATTTTTCTTTATGCTTGTTAGGAAATTGTGTACCTGTCTCTGTTCGAATGCGAGTGCTCTCTACGGGGAGAACGACTATTTGAACGACGACCAGACCCGGACCTAAACAGAAAAACGAATTTTGTCAATAACGAACAATTGCTCGAAGGTTGAACAAGTCAATATCAGACTGAAATGCGAAAACTACGTCGACCTGATTTCCAAGACTTATAGAGTCTTATGTAACGTAACCCATCCTTTATTACATTTCTTTGATTTAATTATACCGTGCTTAGATGACCAGCAATAAGAACTAGGCGAGAAGTCTTGTCTCGAAAATGTGGTCTGTTGCACCTGGGATGTGGTGTGTAGCCCTACGGTGGCTCTTTCAGGGATTGGGGGAAGAATCTTATTTGAAGGAGTAGTTCAATGCTGAAGTACTGCTGAACACGGAGGTTGAAAAACAGATGATGTGTGGAAGGATGATGAAAGTGGCTGTCGCGGAGAGCCTGGAATTTCGCGCATCCTGGGTTAAATCGAGTCGAATCGACTGGAAATTACTGACAGGAATAACGTAAAACTCCGCGGCTAGATTATAGCGAGCCAGTACAGTATCTCGCTGCTACCTTAACGAAACGGAGATGAAGACAGAAAAAAGGGCGTGGAACAAAAGCGCAAAAATTAATATACAACACGCACCGGCCTCCAGCTCGACCATTGCGGCCTCGGTATGGTTCATAACGTGGAGAACGACGATTCCCGTCTCTTCTGCCTCTATCTTGACGTTTTTGACCCGTGGACATTTGCACGCGAATCTTGTTCCCACAAAACCGCCTAAAAACACAACAATTAACAAAAAATTCAAATATCCGAAGGAATTATCTGATTTTACGTTCCGTCTAGTTCTTTCACAGCGTCCTGGGCATCTCGTGGATCTTCGAATTCAATAAAGGCAAAACCTGGCGGATTTCTAGCAACCCATACATTTTTCAAATTGCCAAACTTGCCGAAAAGTGACTCCAAGTCGCCGCGTGCAGTTTCGGCTTCCAAGTTACCCACGTAGACTTTGCAGTCCAAGTCCCATTCTCGATGCCGTGACATTCTTCTGTGCTAATTTAGTTGATTTATACCGACGGTTTTCGTTTTTGTAGAAAGAGAATCAGTATGTAAGCAAGCAAGTCACAAAACACTTCAGGACCGCCTACCCGCTAATATAATATTACAACATTGCCACATGGAAAAATTAATATAATCATTTGATTGATTTTATTGCTTTAAGTAATGGATTTGCAAAATTAAGAAATTTTAAACCAGTCTTAAATTATTACTAGGTTTATTTTAAAGTACTCAAGCAGACAACACAGGTTTATGCGCAATCAATACGAGGATTAAGGCGGATCTGAACAATTGATGTTTTGGACTCGTAACCGGTTTCCAACGTAGACTTTCTGTGTTTGGTTGCGTTTGTGAAGGTAGGTTTAACCAAAGTAAGTTGCATACTTTACATTCTATCGAGAAACTAGCTAGCAGTATTATTGCAACTTAGGCTGGTTGCAAAATGTCTCGTCATCGAGAATGGGATTTACAGTGTAAGGTGTACGTGGGAAATTTGGGTCCAAATGCGGCCAGAGCAGATTTAGAGTCAGCGTTTAGCAAATACGGAGCTTTGAAGAACGTCTGGGTGGCCAGAAACCCTCCTGGATTCGCGTTTGTAGAATTTGAGGATAACCGAGATGCAGAAGACGCCGTAAGGGCGTTGGACGGATCGTAAGATAATTTATTTTAATTGATGTTGATATACTCTCGTATACTAGCGTTTACATCCCTACAGACGTTTAGGTGGCGATAGAATTCGCGTAGAGATGTCAAGTGGTCGCCGGCGTAATAACAGAGGTGGAGGAGGCGGAGGTTACAATGGTGGACGTCGTGGTGGCGGTGGACGAGGCGGGGGAAGGTATGGAATATAATCGTCTAAAATTTGCAAAACAAAAAAAAAATAAACTGATTCGGAACAATAACTCATCCATTATTTTTCTGTTTCTGTGCAGGCGTTTTTCTCCACGAGGGTAAGTGTGGTATCGCGTATGAGCAATGTAATAGGGTGTCTTGCGAACGGAGTCTCTTTGTCGTGTAAAGACCGCTTGTGACTCCTTGTTGTGGAGTTTTGACAAGGTTTTTGAAGCATTTGGATTTGATAGGCTTCTGTCGTTCCAAAGGCCGTTCATTCGTTCTACACCATCGTAATGACACCTTGCATTTTGCCAACACCTCCTTGCTTCTTGCCAGCACCGAGCATCTTCCTTCGTGAAAGTTTCTCGTTGTGCTCCTCCTTCCGACCATCTTCACACACACACAACATCCGTGTCTGGGGGTTCAGCCGTCCCTGCCTTTTTTCTGCTCAACTCAACCTCATCCATGGGGCTCTACCATTCAAAATGCACATGTTTACCCCCAGCTCATGAAAACTTATCAGCATAACTCGGTTGCATACAGGGGGGGAACAAAGTCATCTAAGAAGGGGGTTGCAAATCAGTTAGCTGCCCAGGCTCTACTCGTTCATAGTAACCCCCCTGCAAGAGTAAGCCTTTACTTATCATGCTCTTCAATAAATACGCCAAACAGCCCGCCAACGTGTTCATCTTAGTCGTCTCGTATTTCATCCACCGAAAATCTTCTTCTTTAGGCCACGCTCACCACGACGCCACCGTTCTCGCTCCCGTGAACGCACCCGTGATCAGCGCTCTCGATCTCGATCGTATTCCAGAGAAAACAGGTACGATTTTTTATACTAGTCTATTATCATATTATCTTGTTTTTCTTACTCATATTCTAGCCGTTCTCGCTCGCCGAACTAAAAGACCTTATTAAGAAGGTTTGATGATATAGTGTGTGTATGTCCTTGTGTACCGTGTTGTGTATTTACAGACGCCTCGAAATTTTTCATTTCCATTGTTTACCGCGTGGTGCAGGTTCTTGTCTGTTCTGACGGACCATATAAATTTGTCCTTATACATCCAAGTGTAGCCCATACTTTGACGAATACAAAAATCACAACTCCAGACTGATAAACTCGTAACCCCTTGTCTTCTGTATTTGCCCTTCTAACTCCAGCCCATTTGGGTGCTACAAAATGAAAATAAATCTACTCGACAAACATTGCAGAATACTTTGAAAGCTTGTTCCAACCTTTTTGTCAATGCGGTTTTCAATGCAAGAACACAGAAAGATTCCATTCTAAAATTTGTTTCGCATTTTGGTTATGAAGTTAAACAAAAGGGCAGGAAACCGCACTTTCAATCGAAGGGATAAATTGGGGGTCATAACACATAATCGATAGTACAGGACTGTCCACCAATCTTTGGACTAATGGCGCGAGCGGTGCATGTCTCTTTCGTCTCTCCTTCCCCGTTCACGTGGTTCTCTGCTGTCCCGATCCCGTTCTCTCACGTCTCTGTCGCGGGGTTCCACAGCAGGCTCGCGCCGATCACGATGATCTCTTTCACGATCGCGATCCAAGGCACGATCGCGTTCCTTGTCTCTATAACGGTCTTCGTAGTACCTTTCGTCGCGCGCCTCTCGACTGCGTTCACGATAATCACGTTCGCGGTCCCGGGTACGATCGCGTTCCCTTTCGCTCTCACGGTCCCTTTCACGATCTCGATCACGTTCTCTATCATGACTCCTTGACCTTTCCCTGCGTTATCAATATAGTCAATAAGATACGTCGTTACTGAACAGGTTTTAATTCAAGCAATACCTTGGACGTTCTGTACTGCGACCTCGATAATCCCTCTCGTAACGCGAATCACGGTCACGATCTCGTTTCCTGTCCCGGTCTAAATCGCGATCTATACTTCGTGAGCGATGGCGCCTACTGGATCCATGCCTGGAATCTCGATCACGCGACCGTGATCGTCCACCTACAAATGACACATACCGTTTTATAGTACTAAAAAATTGTAATACGCTGTTATTCATTACGTTTGGCTGTATAACTCTTAGCTTCAATTCCACGTAGCGTGTCTTCAAGTGATCCAACCAAGACTTTACACCGTTCGTCACGAGCGACTTTGGACTGCTTAATGAGCGAAATGGCGGTAACCAAGGTTTCGATCGCACTGGAATAATCGCCCGCCGCTGCATCGGTTACTGCGCGAGTAATTGCGGAACTCGATACGGTGCGGTTCCGCGACATCGTTTCTTCAAACTCGGCTTCTGACAGAGGGGGGCCATCGTGACGCATATCAGGAGGGAACTGATCAAACTATGTCGTTACTTAAGTTATGAAAATAGAAGGAAAAAATAATAAAAGTTATGGCAGTACAGTATTCGGTGGCGGAAAACCGGGCGGTCCTTGGTGAGGAGGCCCTTGATTAGGTGGGAAGAACGCTGGGTTAACGTGTGGTGCTGGTGGAGGACCTAATCAGAACATAACTATTAACAATTCAATAAACAAACAGAACACCGATTTCGTCAACGAAGCTTGTGGAACGGGGTGTAGGACTCAAGATACCAAAAGTCAAAAGACCTAGTGCTAACTATCAAATGTTAAAAATGTAATGCTAACCACCTAACCTTTTAATGTTAAACCATTTAATTCTACCCAAAACGTCGGGTCCATAGCCAGAATTTCGGTTATGAAGTGATATTGGGAATCTTGGCGAAGGGTTTTCAATGTGTAATTTTATTGGACATTTGATTTATGTCTTTGATTTATGTTCACCATCACAAAACAAAAATTTCGTGTGGGTTAAAAGTCTCTAGTCCCCGCCTACCTACGCCGTTGCACTTAGAACTTACTACCTAATAATTCATCGAATTATCCCAACGTTTGCATAGATGGGTTCTTTTTTTAGTTTTGGGCTCTTTTAGTCATACATTCGTGCAAAGTCCCGTTAATATCAACCGCGTCCGCAAAGTGTGTTTTCTTTTTCCTTAACGATGAGGTTTTCTGCATCGCTTTGCACCGACAGAGTTTACCCACGGATAATGTGAGATTTTCCCATAACGGTCTCATTATAATATAGTTAAGTCCCGATATACGCAAACCCCATATGGCAGAACGACAGGTGAAATTTTCTGATTTTTTCGATTTTTTTTTTACGAAGCACGTGCATCAGATTCTTTCACTACGCGGCTTATTACAACACTCCGGTACCAGCTGGTTGACAAACTCGGAGTTCTGCTATAAATCTCTTTGTACAAACCTCGAGGTGGCATTCCAGGTGGGCCATGGTGTGGCATTCCGTGTGGTGGAAAACCTAAAAGAAAAATATATTAAAGCTCACCACTCTAAAGAAATTTTATTTTTATTTATTTAGTTTTACTGGCCATTTTAGTCTATTCGATGAAATAAGTACTGCTTTACTTATTCTTCGATTTTAAGGGATTATTGGATTTACGTACTAGGTGGTCGGTTCCATTCTGGGCGTGGCGGTGGTCCCCGTGCATCCATTGGCGGTCCTCGCATATTCTAATCATATTTGCGTTTTTTTGTAATCCAAAATACTGATAAGGTTGCGTATTACCATGCCAGGGGGCGGTCCTCGCGGACCTGAAAACTGTGGGGCGAGCGGCATACCGTATGGATCTTGAAAGCCAGGGGGCGGTCCTTGATGGCTTTGCGGCCCATGGTTGGGTCCATGTTGACGGTTTCCTCCACCTGACATGCCCATGGGCGGCAAACCAAGTCGATCAGGACCTCCGGACAAGAGCATACGAGGCGGTGGACCACCCATGCCACCCGTGGCTACAAGGGGCGGTCCAGCAAAACCTGGAGCAGGTCCTCCTGCTAAACTCAGGGGAGGAGGACGACTACCCGGGCTGGGAGCTCTAGGAGGCCGTGTCTTGGCTTGTGATTCAAACTAATGCCCATGTGAAAACAATTATTATTATTTTGTCAAAGCATATGGGCGGTTTCTAGTTTACCTGGTTAAGGGCTTGTTTGCTGGTATAAGTAACTGCCGGTTGCTGACCGTGAATTTCCTTTTTGGGCAACCGGTCAATGAGCATTCTTGCACTTTGCTCGGAATTGACGATGACGGCACAAAAACCTTTGGATTGGCCATTGGCGCGGTTCTCATGAAATTTGATTTCAATTAAATCAGGTACACCAACGCTGGCACAAGCATCCATTAAATCTTGATCTGTGGTCCACTGTGAATTTCCCCCAATATAAGGGAAATTAGGAAAAAGATAAAAAGAAAACAACCCAGTCAGCTCACAAAGACCTCTCATAAATCGCAACTAAAACTGCTGCCACAAGAAGAGACAGAAGAGTGCTCGGTATACCGACTGTATTGGGGACACACACGGCATACCCAAAACTAATTCCAGCACCACTTCACTATATACGTCGCCTGAATTGCGTCTTTCCCATTGCATTTGATCCCCCGTTCCTTCCCCTTTCATAAACTACACGTACATGATCATGATCTTAACGGCGAAACCTTGGCAGTCAAGTGATGAGAAGAGTGGACATTAAACTTGTTTGTTCCATTTTAACAAATTTTAACAAACGGGTCTTGCTTGTCTAGAAAGACTGAGCCGTATTGGGTTACACAAGTGCATGCACTTTTTAGGTATATAAAAGTAACAGAAAAATAAATAAAAATGGAATTATTGGAAAGCTAATACAACCTACAAGCCTTACAGACATGTCGAACCTTTCCAAGGGAGTCCACAACACGGACAGCTTGGCTCAATTCACTTCCGTTACATCATGGCATTTCTGTTTGCAGACTCAACTCCAAACTTTCCCGAATTTCTTCGATTTTCTTGGTGACATACAAAGAATTTGCAAATACGAATACCAAGTTTTGCGTACACGACAAAAGGGATACAACGGAGCCCTTGAGCTTTTTTCCCATCGACCTATGATTTTTCATTCCCACCTACCTTTTATAAATTCCAATTAGCATGCAATAAACTCTACATCGAACTTTATCTGTTTACGTCACGATAGGAGCTTGGTATGAATAACTATTGGCGGGGCAAAACAAAAATATTCCTGTGGAATAAATGTGGTCGTTCTAGCTGCAATTTTGGCGAAACATACAATCAGTATCAGTTGCCGGTAGTTATAATATGGTTTGTACGAATCCCAATACGAATTCCATTTCGAGATATAAACCTTTGGTCACATTTTGAGGTACTAGCCAGGTACAGTGAAACATTACATCGCTTTCCGCTTAATTTTTTAAATTTTAAGATGGACAAATATCACATGCACATAATAGGAGTGCAACTGCTTACTTTTCCATATACAAATACTTGGCTTTAAAAAAAAAATATGTACACTTTTCGATCACGACGGGGAAACAATCCAGTAATAATAATCAAACAAGCTCGCTTACCCAAGTCAAATTGCCTATATAAAGTTGCACCCTCTTTCCAGGTTGATTAATGGTTCCTCCTGACGTGTTCAATGACGGCGCCGGTGATGGTCCTCGGCCTGAGCTGCGTTCTCCTGTTCCTTGATTTGATCCTGTTCCTGCTCCAGGTGAATTCCGTCCATTTGTGTCCCTTGTGTCACTAGAAGGGGCAGTAATCACGTCGTTGTAAAGGTCTTCTCCATCTCCTCCAAATTCTTCCTACAATCGGCAACGCAACCGTCAATCAATGACAATTAGTACCCAATATAACTAAAACAAGTTGCCTAACTCAGGTTTCTTTGGCGGTCCGTGACCAAACTTAAAAAAGTACACAAACACAAAGGGGAAAATATCAAACGTCAAAAATGTAATTACAGGTTCGAATAGTTCACTAAGAACTTTGTTAAACTACAAAACATCAAGAGTTATACAAAGAACTAAATAGTAAAAACACGCAAATCTCTCTTACCGCAGGAAAACTGTCTTCTATATCGTCTGCATAAATATCCAGGTCTAGCTGGTCGGCCATTTTCTTGGCGTTGTGAGGGGAGAGCGTTGCCTTTTCCCTACACAATGTTAACTTATCATTTGCTCACTAGATGGCTCTGAGGTGAAAAATAAAAGAAAACGTGCCCATTGGGAGGGCAATTCAAACAGTGCTCATGGGTCACGGCAATACGGTAACGTTGATATATTTTCTTACAATAATAATAAAAGACAAGGAATGAAACAAGACAACGTGAGCAACCCTACTGTCAGTCTTGTAGATAGTGTTAATAAACGATTTGCGTACATAATTGCCATTATTAAATTTTTCATTATTTTTGCGAAACCGTCCAGAGGCGACATTTGCGAAAACGCATTGACTCACCTTTTGCTGGACGAAAGAACAGTATTGAAGTATAGTTATCTGCTGTCACGTACTCTCCCTTAATTATTTTTTATTACTGTCCAAGCAACTGTAACTGTCTTGCATATACCGCGGTAACTGCCATTACCAATGCGGACTACTGAAGTGAATCTAAAAAAAAGGAATTTATCGCTTTACCGGCAGCACTTGGACCTTCCACGCACTAGCATCAATACTGTACAATGCTGATAACTTCTTCTTTGCTCACCACACAAGAGCTCGCTTTATTACACTATTTATTCATATACAAGGCTGTTCCCATGTAGATTAAAATTTAGAATAAAATGAAATATCAGGCGGAAAAGTTTTTTTTAACAAGCTTTCTTATGAAGTCATGGCACATGTTGGGTACCCCGTTTATCCGTAATTATTCTCATGTGCAACAACCCAAAGGAAAGCACAATGATCAGGGCGGACGGATATACAGCCTCTGAAACTTTTAAGACATCATGATAGTCGATCAGGAATGGTAAAGAAAGCAATAGAAAGTTTTAAAATAAAAGTCTGAAATAAGTTAACGGTACAAGTAGAGGATAAAAACGGAAGAACAAACAGCAGGTTCCACAGTATTTACGACTTGAGAAATAGCCAATATAAAAGGATCTGAAACACAGACACGCAGCCGATAAGTAGGGCCATATCTTGTGCATTCATCCTCGTTTCTTGCGTTCGACAGCTCATTGCGACGGTTTCCAACAGATGATGAATCCTGCCCAACTTTTCTTGCGATTCTTTCTGTGAGGCTTCCAATTGTCGCACCATGCTTACCAAACTGGAATATAATAAAAAAAAAATAAGTAAAAACATAACCATGAAAATTTCTTTACAGTTTTTACCTGATTTTCTCGCTTTTTTCCTGTTTTCTTAATGTTTCGTCGTCCGATACTTCACTAGGAGGCGCTTCTCCATCGGCTGATGAAGAAGCACTTCCTTGTTTCGTTTTGGTTTTACTTGCAATGCCGTTAATATTGATGTTCTTCGTCCCCCGACCGGGCGCCCGTCCTAGCAATCTCGGGCGGAACTCCCGAGTACTGACGTCTCCTGCTTTGCTTCCCCGTTCGGAATGTTCCACACTGACAATACTGGCAGCTCTTATCATTGGCGTGCGGTGCATAGTTTTGGTAGCGATGACAAAGTTAGCTTCATATTGATACAAGTCATTCCGGGGATCCCACGGCCGCATGTCGGCATTTCGGTATGTCCAACATCCGGTAATGCTGTCTTGCTCAAAACAACGTGGCGTCCACGTCAATCCTTGCAACTTGCGTTCTTTGGTCGCCGTTCGTTGCGCTTCTTCTAACAAAGTTTTCTCCTCCGTAGCAGCTTCCTGTGGAAAACCGACACAACACCCAGTTGACCAAAAAAAAAGAAAAGAAAAAAATCTAAAAAATGAAGAAAAGCGGCACTACATGTCGCTATTTACTTGATTATCTTGGCGAATAGCTTCCGTGACGTGTTGCCACAGTTTCTCTGACTCATATTCCTCTTGGTCTGCTTGGGGCACCACCATTCTCTTCAGTCGACGAGCACGAGTCTCTTGAACAGAATTCCAAAGAACGTGTTCTTCACCGGTACGTTTGTCTTGAATATAAATGGCTCCATCCCAATGGCCCGAGATGGTCGCCAGTGTTTCCTTGCCGAGTCGTAACTTGCCCGATACGTAATTGGTCAATTCGCTTTTTCCACCCAGTAAAGGCTGTTTTTCGCAATAGAACAAAAAGATTAAAATAAGAACGGAAAAAAGGCCAAGCAGGTTTCCGTCAAAATCAGATTTGCTGCTTAAGCAAGAAATCAATGCCAAGTGTAGCGTCTCACCTTCAATTTAAACTCCAAGTCAGCTCTGTAACCAGTTTTTTCGCACTCGATGGCAACTTCACCACCGAGTTCCATCGTCAAAGAACCGTAAAGAATGCCCTTGCAGTGGGCGTAGGGCATATTCAAGAGGTAATCTTCACCTCGCGGCAGCAAAGTCAGACGTGCTGAACCTTCTAATAAAGCTGACAAAGAATTTCCTGCACGAAATACACCCAGAAACAGAATTCATACATCATACTTTTTTTCTTCCACGTCAAATAAAAAGATGAAAAGGGGAAAAAAAAATCGGTAAGTGGAAGTTACCGTAATATTTGGATTTAGCCAGAATGGACGCCGACAACGTAAAGCCTTCTTGCCGGTTTGTCACGTAAAAAGCGGAAACGGGCGGATGATGCGAAACCTAATATATTAAGGATAAAAACGGAAACAGGACGGCAATAGGAAAGAAAGCTAAGGTTAAAAAATGAGAAAAAAAGGCTGACCATACGTTTTTGGCCCATCAAATCGTTACGTTTCCTTTTATGGACGTAAAAAAAATCAATGCTAACTACTTTGGTCGGGGAACATTACTTGCTCTGCGATGTAGAAAGTTCGCGATCCTGAAGGATGCTTCCAGCAGCACCGGAACACTTCGCCCAGAATTGGATTGTATGGTTTTTTCAAACCTTTCGGCTTTTTATAGAACCCGGAGAGATACCACTGCACCACGGTTTTCATCCGCGTAAAAGGGTCATCTTCTTGCACCGCCCTATATTGCATTAGAAAGAAAGCAACACAATTAATCTTTGCTTTCGGCCATCGTTTGTCTCAAATAACGTTTACGATGCACTTCGCGGAAACAAGTTTTAAGAAGGTAAAGAGAAATTTGCTCCAACAAAAATTCCCTTTTAAGTTCTCTCGATTTAGTCGTCTTACTACATGATGCGAAGTACGAGAACGACAATGAATAAAGTTTCCGAAACAACAAGTTTGGGCAAGTTTTAATGGCATCACTTCACCTCTAGGCCTGTCGTCAACCGTACCCGCGTCGCAAAGTTCTAGTAAAACATCGACAAACTAGTCAACCCTCCTTGTGTCCAACCAACTGCGAAACATGTTTCATTAAAACGAAAAAAAAAAGAAATAAAACGAGCTGTGAAGTTCTACAGACTCCCAGTCCGTTATTTACAAATGTATACCCAATGACAGAAATGTATCGCTTAAAGCAAAGACCAGAGAAGCTTCAAGTCGGAAGTTCAAGTTGTAGCAAAAATACATTCTAGAATTATACCAAAAACGCTTTTCTTGGGTAATTTATTACTATCTTTCATGTATAAATGCAATGAAGCATAAAACAAGGAAGCTCGCGCCTCTTTTCACCCGCCTGTAGCCTCTTTTCTATCAAAGGCGTGTTTAGACTGACAGCCTAAACCTCTTATCTGACTGAAAAATGAGTACGAGGTCATGCACATAATGAAAACACACATAATTCGGCGGTGTTTTTTATTTAACACAAAAAACTCAATCTTCGTAAAGACCTGCGTCAAATCTTCATGTTGGGGATCTTTTCAAGAAAAGTTGATGCTAGCTAAAGAGGTACAAGCTTCAACATTGAGATACAAGTTAAACATTGTCTCTAAAACCCTTTTACTCTAAAGATTGAGGAAAGATCTTGTCACTAACCCAACACTGTGTCTTACAGTTCTCCAAGCTAGCATTAAGCTGCATTTTGTTCACAAACACGTTTTCCTATTCCAGAACTTTATAAACACAGACCATCGCTAGTTCGGCAACTTCTTCAGTCACGTAAGTCATCTTAGGCTTTATTGCTCTTTGTGTCATGGCTTGTATACAAAAGATGTACGAGTCTTCTTTATGATGAAAAATTGGTTCTGCTAAGAAATTAACCCTTTCCATTGTAACCATAACTTGTGTAATAGAAAGTATACTCATGTCGTCGTGCTTTTTTTGTTTCGATATAGCTTTCCGCAATAACCTATATTTGCTTAGTCCGGTCACGGTTGATAGCGTTTCGCACAAATCTCAAGCGCGAAGTCTATTTCTTTGAAGCTGGATATGGAAAAGGAACGCATAAACAACTTAAATTCATTCTTGACCTGTTTGAGTATTGATACTGCACTCGTACTCTTGTACCTGCTCTTCGCAAAAAAAAAAAAAATATATAAAACTCATCCGACAATTATTTTACGTTTTTATATGTACGATTTATGTGTACTTATATGTACGTAAGCATGATATTCAATCTCCGTAACCTTAGTGAAAGTTTACTCTCCTGACTCTTGCGCTCAACAGGTCTTTAACCCATTAAATACTTGAACATATTACTTTACACCGTCTTGAAAATTAACATAAAATTTTATTAGTATTAATACTTGACAACGTGACGCAGATTTCGTTAATACTTTTTCCAATGTATAGATTTTTTCAATTATATTTATTACAATTATATTAAATTATCAAATATTCTCAAAAGCACGTAATTTAGTTTTCCTGTTTAAATAATATTAATTACAATTACAGATAGTTTTTGTTTCCGGGTCAAGTTGCATTCACTGACCTGGAGCTACGCATTATAATGGCTCAAGCATTATGACGGTAACTTACTTGGAGAGAATATCTGCGTGATAGTGATAATCGGACAACTTATCCAGGAAGGATCTCGGTTCGAGAATGAACGTCGGTAAAACTACCCGTGACAAATCCATGCCGGGTCTTAATTGCTTCACCAAATACCAGATGAGGGACCGATTATCATCAGCAATTTCCTCCGTTTGTTCGCCGGCCTGTTCCAAATCCAAAACAAACAGTCGTTACGAAAAAGGCCAATTGGACCCGCTTCCTCATTCTGCCCGCTACGCTTAAACTCCAGCAAAAAAAAAAAAAAAAAAAAAAAAAAAAAAAAAATCGTACCGAGCCGAATTCTTCTTCTTCTTGTTCCAGGTAATTGGTTTCCGCTACGGCCAAGGAGTTCGTCTTCTGCAGCATCTGACCCGTTTCTCCCGCGTCCTCTTCAGACTCAGATTCCGTGACAGGTACAACTCGCTGACTTCGCAAACTGTTGTCCAAGTCCGGATCGACTTTGCTGTCGGTAACATCATTTTCGTCCGTGTGACTGGCGTCGTCCAAATCTAACACGAAAAGGGTCCGACGAATAGAAAACAAGCAATAACAGACGCAAAACACACAAGAAGCGTTGCCGAAAGCCCCCCTCGACAACTCGACCTAACAACTACCGGCGCCAGGTAATTTCAATACGTCTACACACCATTCTAAAATTGATTATCTAGCAAACACGTCACTCAGTTTATTTCCCCTCACACACACAAAAAAGACAAGTACTGCTAACCCAACTATGAAAAAGCCGCAAGCGTCCGCGCTTATAAGCAAATTCCGTGTGTGTATACCAATCAGAGGACATTTCACAGTCGACTGAATCTGGAACGGCGGAATCGGCGATTGCCGCTCCAATATGGCTAATGCATGACTGATCTTTTGGTAAAACGGAGTAGGCGAAGGGCACTGTGACGAAGCTGGACTAACATGCGATTGCAGGCAAGTGCGTGGATGCAAATGATGATGATCTTCCACCGGGGAATCCGACAAATCTAATCTCAGACCAACAACCGTGCGCCGAATATCCCGAGCAGAAATGAGAAAACGTATGTACACCGTCGATGTGCAAGAGCAAAGCCGAGTTTCAATTTAGAAACGGGGATAAGTTTCAAAGGAAGAACAGTCAAAGAAGAGAAAATGAGAAAAACCACAAAAGGCATTCCATGAGTTGCTAGTTCTCAAGAGAAAATTGTGTTATCAATCTTAAGGCGTTGCATAAAGAAAAATCACCCGAAACAGACCTTACCATGATCTTTGAAGTGTTTCTCGCAATCAGACTCGTTCCAATGCAAATCCGATCCAACTGTCGTGTCGTTGCCGTGACTTTGATTCAGCATACCGCTCAGGACTAAAGAATCGGCCGATTTTTGACTCATGCTCCGCATCAGTAACGACGAGCATTTGACAGCCAGCTCCAGCGCGTCCATCCAGCATTTCCCGGCTGCTTGAGACGGGGCCCGGAAGATAAGATGTGAAGTAGGGAGAGGCTGTACTACAGCGGCTGAAACGAAAAGAGAAAAAATGTAATCAAGTTACGTGAAACTGTCATAAGAAGGTCCAGTATATTCGTTCTCTTCCCATCAAAAATGATCTAACTTCGTAACACAGGACTCTATAAAAGGCCCCTTCTTCGGAAAAAGCCTCTATAAGAGGGAAAGCCCACTTACGGATGGTCTCTCCTTCGGGTCCTTTCGGGGCCCAAATGGATTGGTCCAAGGGATGAAAGAGTTTGAAGCAAAAACCATCTTTCTTGGATGGCCGTTCGATAAGTTTGCACGTGCTTAAGTGTATCGTTCCAACCCAATGACTACTCTGCAAAATACACAAGACAAAAAAATGTGAATAAAATACAAAATAACACCCGAGAGAAAAAAGATAAGTCCCAAGCTTCCATAAAAGGGATCTTGATGCACTATATCTCTGTTACTACCCCCGTCCTCCAAAAGTCATCAGACTCACTCTCTCTCTCTTACATCTATTTCTTTTCCTCGCGAGGATACCCTTTTGCTCCACTCCACATTGGCTTTTATTCTTGTCACGTCGACGTTCCTGCGTTTGCTGTACCCCATCTCGCAATAGTCAAGTTTACCTTGGCTTTCGGGCTCTTGTAAAGCAGTATTAATCCAGGTTTAAGTATACACCACAGTTTGGTCCAGCTCTTGAGTGTGCCTCGGACTTTGAGCCAATCTGCCAATACGATGACAGTCGGGTCTTTCAGTGTCGACAGTAATTCCTTGGCCACGCGTTTTTTCTCGTAGCGATAATTTTTCCGCTGCATCTTGTACGACTCCTTCCGTGCGAGAGACGACGCCACCGTAGCGCCCGTTTCGCCGGCACTGGGCGTGGCTCCTGCAGCAGTCGTGGAGACGGTGCTTGTTTCGCCGTTTGTCGATACGCCCTGCATGGAAAGAGACAACATGATGCATGAACCATGCGAGACATTACGCGGCAAAGGCACAAAAATGTCACAACAGGTTGCCTCGTGTCTAGTCGCAATGAAAACCTATCGTTCAAGGGCTTTCTTCGTAATTCACCTCCCCCTTCACTTACGTGTCTCCCCGGGCGGCTAATTACCAAATCTTTACAACTCACAAAAACAGCACGAAACGAGCTGATCAAGCTATTGCTCCGGCCCCTTTTCTCCACCAATCCTAGACTCATCACAACTCAGTGCCGGACAAGCTCGCGAACTAGAATTGAGGCTTTCACATTTTTTTGGGTCGTCCACGGCTTTTATTGCTTATTTTCTTTTTAACAAACCGTGACACTGATAAAGTTTCCGGCTCTTGAAACGAAAAAGAAGAGTCTTGGCCAGAGATAATTGCCGCAACGATGAAAGGCGCTTTTCACTACCTCCTTCGCCCTCCCACCTTGCCCACACACGGTTTACAAATAAACAGAGCCAACTCAAAGCAAATTTTCTCCCAAGACTACGTCTTGGCGCATTGCAGGTAGGAAGAATTGAGTTAATTAAGCTATATTTCCCTGTCAAGCATTCCCCTCCGTCGGTAGGCTCTACAACGCCACTCAAGTTCTATGACTGCCTTTCGGTGTCACCAATTGGATGGCACCGAAACACTAAATTCACGTAGTAGTTTTAGTTCTGGATTAAGCAGCCTTAGGTCAACCAAGGTCAGCCAACAGTAATATTGATTCGACCCCTGCGGAGCATAAAAAGACGAGTTTTATTGCTCGGATGGGTACATGTGTCGCTTCGAGCTTCACTTGCGTTATTAACATAACGAAGATGACCAGGCTATGAAAAAATAATTTGAGCCGGAACCGTCACTTCCTTTGGCTTTGTTTTGCTACAGAAACACCCCCTACCATCCCCAGGCCCTTTAGCCTCCCCGGATCGAAAGTGATCAAGTTGACGTTGAGGATTTGGCAAAGAGACACTATTACGGACTACACTACGCGTTAGTTGATAAGGAACGAAGAAAAAAGGGTCCAGGATCAATGATGAGCCTGCTGCGAAATCGATATAACGCTTTGGGTAAAATTGCCGGGTGTAAGAATCGGGGCCGGATAATGAGGGGGGGTTCCTGTCGGAAGAAATAAAATAAAGAAACTCGAGCAGTATTTTTAGGGATTTATGCTTGCCGGGACAGATTTAAGAGGGTAAAGCGTGTAAAGAGTCGGGGAGTCCATCCACACACTCCCAATGCATTATCCAAGCTGTCGAGCGTTTTGATGAAGTTGCGAAAGATCGATCTTGCGTATTATAAATCTGTTGGCTAACCTTGTCAAATCAAAGAACACGGAGACTAAACACGACACGCTCTATCTCGCACCCTTTACCTCATCCTCCCCTGTGCTTACGTTTCCATTTATCTTACGGCGACTTGGTAAAGCGCGCAATCTGAGCACGCGTTTCTCGTGACGCACAGAAGTCCCTTGTCCAAGCGACCTTGTCAGGTTCACAACTACTAAGACTACATGCTAATAGCTGTTTCCAAGTTGATTTTAGTTTACTTCAGGAATTTTGTTCAACCAAAGCGGCCGGGAATGCTCTTCTCCCATTCTGTGTGACAAGGATTTGGATAAATAAGATTTGAGCGAAGCCGCAGGGGATGAGCTGCTATTGCTCATAAAAGCAGCTGCTATTGTCCAGTGGATCGTTAAGGAAACAATGACCAGCACCGATATATGAAGCACTGGAGCTGGATCCCGATTTTGGCTTGGTTTTTGCCGTTCACCGTGCCACACGCGCGTACGGATAGTGTACCTACAAAAACACACGTCATCTACTGTACTACTGAGAGCGTATGTGTGTGCATGTGCCTGGTCGGCTCACGGAACTATTTTCGTGTTCCGTAACTACCGAGAGTTTGGCTTGTAGAAGGGGGGGGGGCATGGAGGGGAACGGAGAGTGAACGTCCATGCGCATATTTGCTTGCCACGTTTTCCTAAGCAAGGCCAATGAACAGTATCAGCGGGTAGAGAATCAACCGTCCCTTTTCTCTGCGTTCAGAGCGAATAAGCATCGCCAACGCCGAAACTGAAGTTACATTGTCATGCAAACAAGGTGGCGGTCAAAATCGTCGCTGATCGGTTGCCAAAAGTCTGCGAGATTCTAATAGCCTAACAGAGCGAACAATGTTTTACAAAGTTCTGTTGAACTTGTGACTGCAGAGCTTCTTCAATCGATATTGTAACCAAGCCGAAAAACGCGCTCGAGTATTAAGCATTTCAAGCCTCTGAACTCGGAATGGGGGGAGTGCGGGTGGGATTTTGTAACTTAATTTGCAAACGGCATGTGAGTAAAAGGTCAGAAGTTGGTTCTTCGGGAAACTTGGGGCGTTATGACTCGGGGAGGGCGCATAATAGCATAATCAGGTTAAAAGGCCGGCACATTGGGAAGAACCGAAACTTTTAGGCCTACCAGCAACGAAGTATCGTCGTCTTCATCTCGCTCGCTGACGTCATGTACCGGGGTTGAAATTCCTATAGAATGAAATGAAATTAGACAACTTCCTCTCCCGGGTGCCGCCAATTAAGGAGGCTTATAATGTAACGCATGCACGGATTCGGAAAAAAAGCAATTATGGAGCAAAGTATTATAAGGCTTTGATTTTGAAATAGGTACCAATTATGCTTACCCGGTCCTTGTAGGGACAACTGTGTTTGAACAGCCATGGTTTTCAAGCTTCGTTAGCGAATGGCGGGGTGTTGCCTGCTCAGTAGATTGTGCAGGAAGCTAAACGGGTAAATCAGTATACAACTAAATGATCCACGATCCGGAACGATAATTATAACTTGCGCTGCAGATACATGAGAATAATACCAGTGACATGGAGTGTCGCACTTAAATCACTGCTAAATACATGATTTGTTTACATGCACAAATCTGGGACTCATTTGTGCTCCTGCAGGTTTCTGTCTAATCCTGGCTCACCGCTCTTCCGCAGCCGCGCGATGTCGCTTTTCGAACTGTTTTTATGGTCAGGATACGACCTTTGCTTTTATTATTTTTTAATAGATGGCAGCAGCTCCCAGCGTACCAGTTCCAAAAATTCGTTAACAGAATTTTGCAGCAGACGCCATATTAAATTTTAATTTAAATGCATACAAAAGTAGTCAAAAAGTTGGTGCTTCATCATTCTTAGGAAAGTGGAATCCAAAGTATGTAATTGTGATAACTTCTGTAGCCGTGTTTCTGCCTTTATCCAAACCGAAAAACATTTCGTATTGTGCGGGCAGTATCCGCCATTCAATTGAGTATCGTTAATTTGCCACGACCACAAATTCTAACACCAAATATTATAATTCACTTAATCCTGTGAATTTTTTTTAGTACTGAATGACGGAAACGCGGAAGTGAGAACGGAAAATTTCGCGGGTTTGAGATTCTAAAAACATACCGTATAATTTGGTGTTCAAGTCTCAGATCTTTCTTTTCAGTTACGAGTTTCTATTCAAACGGGCCTCAGTATTACATAGATAGATAAACTTAATCCTTATCAACCACGTATATTTTTATATTATTGTAGCGAATAATAGATATGTGAACCTGTCGAAAAATCTTCGCTTAGCTCAAATCTAAACACAAATATAGTTAAATAGCTGATATTCATTTTTTGATTTCAGATCCAACGTAGGCTGCGCCTGCTCTCGTTTCAATTTGCTTGAATTTCTATACGCTTTTTGTTTTGCCTATTAAGCTACGTTGTTCTTGTTGATCGAGTTACAAACATAAATGTTGAGATGAACTAGTTCATGTTGAATTGAATGTTTGTGAAGTGCACACGTGTATGGAGAAAACCAATATTGGATTTTGCATTCATGAGTAAAAAAGTAAGCGGAATGCAAATTTATGGTTTTACAGATCTGGGTTCGCCTGTGTTTGTTTATTGTACCTTAGACTGTCAGAACTGATAAAAAAGCTAAACTTATGGTTCATCCAGAGAAGTTAATGAACTTTGTTTATGCCAATATTTTGTAATAAAAAATCCAATGTCAACAGGGCAGGATCATAAGCCAGACTCCCGGCATGTGAGCAATTTTTTATATGAATGCTATTTTTCAAACCGCAGGAGAAACTCGTTTGCAAATTCACGAAAAGGTATGGTAAAATAGCGCTTACGAAATAAAAATCTGCAGTGGAAAAAGAAGCTAAATTTCTACTCGGGCGTATTATGTTTATATTTAATAATATTTTCTTTAATCCCAAAAGTAGTTTTCGTAAAATTCCGAATTTAGCAAGCCGACAGAGTCCAGAAAAAAAAAAATAATTTTCAAACATGTTTTGGGGCCAAATGGCACTGATAATTCATGTGATTACTTGCAGTCAAAGTAGGCTACTAGATGGCATTGCATTTTTATTTGAAATAGTGCATTGTACATTTTATACACTAGGTGGCGTGAAATATTTTTTATATTTTTTTATTCCATCTGGAAATAGGGAAGCAACCGCACGAAGATATGGATTACGGTTAGCGGAAAAGGCGCGAGGTTTTCGAAAATCTGAGATTTAGGATTGCATGCCAAATTGTCATTCATTGTCTACGAGCCCAAAACCTATCGACAGAGAAGTCATAGACACGTATAATGGCAAAAGGCCTGAGAAAGCAGGTTGAAAACAGAGCACTCTTCCTCCATTATTTTCCAAGAATACCTCCTTTTCAGGATTACCTTTTGAATGCATAATTTAGCGACAGTCTTTTGTTACTCCGACCCAACCGTATCCAGCCCACACAGCCCATAACAATACAACTTGGCAAAAGGCAAGAAAAGAAAAGTCTAAATAGGGCCAACAATAGAACTCTCTGGTCATCTTGTTCTCACTCTTGTTCCTTATGTTTAACATCACCGAATACATGAGCGGGTTGAGAGGGACCAGCCCGGCTTTTCGAGGAACATTTCAAAGGTTGGCTAGCCTACATGTTGCCTAGCAAACCCTCTTTTGTTCGCATAGTCCTAAATTTGAATAAAGTCGCATGATCCTTCACATTGAGAAGCGTGTGACTTGCTGCTTGGCCTATTGGGCCTTTCTGGATCTTATAAGGTGGGAAATAGCATTGATGTGTCAGCTTCCACCGTTTTTTTTTTGTGTGTGTGTGTTTCAAATGAAATGGGAGTGTCGACTTGACTCAGAGAAGCGCACAGCAAAGGAACGATAGGGGGTTCTGAGTATACCCTGGCTTTCCTAGTTGGTAAACAACACAAGAAAAGACCCATTTTCGCACCACTAAACGTAACCTAACAGGAGGGCCCCGATCCTTCAACCCTTTGACTGGTTCCACAATGGTCTAAGATTGACCTTTGGCCCCCTAATGTATACACATGCGTACTTTGTTCCAACGGCGAGGGCCTAGAGAAATAGTTTCTTTTAAAGAACTCTGGTCATAAAAATTTAATTTGGACCGTAAGATGACCCGTCATTATAACAGCGCCAAATTTAGCCCCTCATTAAAAGTAAGCATACTGGGTTGAATTTTAATACGAAAGTCATGCTCAATGGCCTTCAGAACCTGTAACCTTTATTGCCCAACTGGAGTTAAACATCGTTGTGACAGAGAAGATATCGAATAATTTGGACTTGTTAAACAGTTTTACATGTTTCGTTTTACCTACTGAAAAAATTTGAAAGTAATACGAGCTCTATGTACGTTGTTGAGAAAGGCCTTAGCTGTCAGACGAGTTGTGTCATGCTTGGAGAAAAAGAAAGCAAAAGTGAATGATTGCTAGAACTAGAGGCTTCTCATTCGTCAAATTTGTCTAGTTGATAGATTGGGTACGGGTCTAGGAAAGGATACGAACATCTTGCCTGTAAGGAAACTATTCAATCAGATTTCAGCTATTAATAAATGATTTGTTTGAATTGTTCTATTAGTTCGGAAAATTTACTTTAAATAATAATTATTAATTAATTGTACGTACTAGTAACATTAATTTAAAAGTGAAGTAAAAGAGTATTTCGTACTTTGAAATTTACCCATTTTGACCTTGAAAAATTGCAAATTATAAAAGTGCAATTTACCTTTAATTTATCATTAGGCATTAGAATTTCTGCAGTAGTCCGGTCCCATATACGCGTGCATTTTTAAGAATGTGTAGAGTGTAAAAGCTTGTAACCAATTTCTACTACAATCTTAAGGTAATAATGAGACCTTTGTTCACTCTATATAAAAAAAAGATCATCGCTGGTGTAATCCACGTCGGTCAGAAAAGTCAGAGTTCTATTGAATAATCGTTAAATTTTCACATAATATTTTTTTATATTCGTCGTTGAGAAATATAATCTCTTAAACAGTAAAATCACTATTTCACGAAGGAGCGAAATTATTAATATTTGTTTCCTACATAATCGTTTGCCCGTTTTCCAATGACGTCTTTGTAATTTTGCATCATATTTCCTGATAGCCTGATTTTTTTTATTCACATTCAAATAATCCTTTATTAGTTATAATTTTTGTACCAAATACCTAGCGTCCGTTAATTTTCATATTTTCTCGCCATGAAATATGAAGCTTATTTCGTTGCCTTGTTGCACTTATGGGACCAGAAATCTCTTAGGAAAAATGGAGATCTGCGAGAAATCTCACTTTTTATTGGCACCGCAATTGTTTTCAAGTTAAAGTACGAAACACCCGCTAGCCAACTTTACACGCAACGAACAAGTCTTGAAGGTAACTCAGGATTAATAGTTACCAACCGTTGACACTTTTCTGCATGCAAGACGCTTGTCGGAAACTTCTCAGACAGTTGCATTTAGCAAATAAAAAAAAACACATTAGCTGAGAAAGCATGGAGATACTCCCTAAAGACCAGTTTGCGTTACATCAATCTGCGTTTTTCAAAGCCGTCCTACGTCTCTCTAACTTGAGTTGTCGTATGTGGATCGTGGCTCCTTTTGCAGCTTGTACACTCTTTCTTCATGCCGTAAACTTCTTTTGAGGTTAGACGTGTATTAATTTGCATACTAGAGACGCTTTATCGCGAAAGAAGCGCAAAAAACTTGCTTAATCCCTGGAAGGAGGGCAGAAATGCAAACTTGAGCTCTTTGCTCGGTCACTCAAGTAAGCAAAAACCCCTTTAGTATGCACTTATCCCGTGTACTTTGCGTTACTAGTGTGTGTGGAGGCGCATTCAAAAGGTTCCCTTATGCCATTACTTCGCAAACTCCCCAAAAAAGCATCAAATTTCACTGTGGAACATAGCTTTTGTATAGCGTCACGAGTGGAAATCCGCGAAAGCTGCCGAAGAGGCTTTTCAGGCTAAATATTGTGTAACATGTATAGTACAGTACACACTCAACAAAAACAACCGAATTTGCATAATGGATTGATTACATGCGCTATTGTAATGTTGAGTTTACGTGATAACTCAAATGGATGTCCCAGGGAAGCTTAACGTAGGCAAATGGTATAGACCGGTGTGGGACAGGACAATGCCACACCGTGTAGAACGAGCGTCCGAAGGACAAGCCAAAGGACCATTGAGAACACGATCTAAAACTCACGAGCTATGGCCCGTCTTAGCCTCAGTCGCTCCATGCAACCCTAAGCCACCGGACCGCTATCGCCGCTGCCGTGTCCAGGCTCGTCTTTTTTTGCACCAGAAAAAAAGAAGTGCATGGAATCACCCACGCTGCAAAAACGAGGTTTGCGTTACCAAATCGTGGTTCACGTTAGACATTCATTCCGGACACGCAAATTTTCACTCTATTGCGTCTGCATTTTTTAAAGGAACTTTTTCCTCTATTTTGTATTCGTTTCACTAGAAAGCAATGAATGGCCAAGTTTGATGTGCACAATTTTTTTTTTATTGAGTGCTACATTTTTTAAACCGTGACGCCCCAGAAAAAAATTGAGTTATTTTGTGTGAAAAATAGAAAGTGATCCGGAAAATTTATGGTGCTGGGTGGAATGGGTGTTTGATTGCAGTTGCGATTGGAATTGGAGTACATAAATCTTGTTGCGGTGTAAAAGGAGCAAAGAAAAGTCCTCTTTGCGAAAAGTGAACTATAGCGTGCTACGGTGAGAGTCTTACATCTCCGGGAGAGAAAAAGGGGGTGGAGTGGTTATTTGTAAAAGGGGGAAAGGTCACGTTACCCCTGGTCTATCATGCTTCGTCTTACCATTCCTTTATTGCGAATGAGGTAAGGATTTGTTTCCAATATTTTTACGAGTAAACGCCAAAAGATTGGCCTGCATGCCGTAACGGCGCCTGAAAGGTAGCGAGGCTTCAAAGCGGTGAGAGATTGGAAGATGAAAGATTGGTTATTGAAAAGTATATCTCTAATAAAGTCGGGAGTTCCAGACACGGGTCTTGGGGTTCAGGGAGATGCAACAATAGGCGTTTTTTATCACTCACGATATGTTTTTCTCTCTGTGGCATCGTCCAATTGTATTCAGCGGTGTGTCTGTCTTCATATTCTATCGCTACTCAACTGAAATGCGCAGTCTGCACCTGATAGGCCTGGCGTCAGAAGGACGGTGATGCACTTTTCTTTGCCAGCAATGTGTAGCCATTTTTTGATTGTGTCATGATGTGCCGTTCATCCCTTCATTACTACTGATTTTTGTGTCTTTTTAATTTATAAATCACCGCTTGAATTATTTGGGCCATTCCGCGAATTGCACCTTTTCATGATGGCCGATAAGAGCTCCGGGGGGCTTTTAATGTCGACGCTTACGTTTCGTTTCGCTTCCCAAACTATATTTCGTTTCAGTAAGCCGTAAAAGAGCGAGGAAACGACTGCATTAGATCGCAAAAAAACGCAGTTGGCACGCTGAATAGATCAAAGATCAAAGCCGAAAAGTGCCTTCATTGAATAACACCGTGGCGAGATGTATAAGTCGGTCAGCCTAAAAATTAAGTTCTTTTTATTGACAAGAAGTACCACCAAACCAAATTTTACGATTGGGAGACAAGAGGTGGCAACGGGGAAGACTTAGGAGATGGCAATGTGTTGTATGCAAAGGACGAGTTGAGTAATTGAAAAACCAAAACGTGGCCCTGTTATGTGGTCTGCAACGTTAACAGCTACAAAAAAGCGACGTCTGTGCCAAGGGAATTCTTCGAGTTGATTCGTAATCGTCCATCTATTTGTAAGCATTAAGTCAACGCAGCTTAGTGTACGCGTACTCTATCCAGTTGTTGGGCTAGCCAAAGAACTCCCGCGTGTGGTTTTATTACGTCGGATCTACAGGAAAAGGCACAATATGGGTGGCATCATTAAGCGCACATAATCGTGCCAAGCATTAGTAAGGAAGGAGCAACCCAAACAGTTCCGGACTTGAGACGCCAAAAACGTTCAACTGACTAATTAAGCTGAACGGTTTGGCGAAAATCCCGCGAAACTTCTTGAGTTTCATTGCTCTGCTTGCTGGGTCGTGGCTCAGTTTCGTACACTTTAGGGGCATTTTCGTGTCCATGTGCTTGTGCGGTTTGTTGATTCAGAGAAAACGCCAGGCGAAGAGCGATAGATTACTTGGATAGCCATGAACAGTGTGACGTCACACACAGCAAACCATGCAAATGCGGCATACTTATGAAAAACCATGGAGCAGAATAGAGTAGAAGCATAACAAGGATCTCTCTCGACTCCGAGATGCGGTGGCGTTTCTTTTCGGGGGTTGGTTTCGAACCCAGCATGAGGACTCTTGCCATAACTCTATTAGATCCATATAACAGAAACTTTGCGGTCATGCTAGTAAGAACGGTAGACGCATCGAGCACTGTATATAAAGTGCAGGGCTTTTAGCGAGGCGGATGGAGAGGCCGAAACATGCCGCAACACAAAAACGCGGCAGGCATGTCAACACGTCGCGGCTCTATCCTCAAGGAGCACGCAAGACCTGTATTTAAAGAACGTTTAAAATCTCATTTGTTTTCACGGCAATCTCTCCCTTGAAAGTTTCTCCTTCAGCTTTGTCACTGTTGCGTACCGTCTCCACCGCTGGTGTGAGAGTATGAATGCTGACACTTTTTTGCTACCACTCGTAACTCGCGGCTTGTAACACTAGCCTCACTTTTGTCGGATCCTGTAGGTAAGAACACAAGAAGGAATATGCCACCGGCGAGTTTCAACATGCTCTTGCAGGTTTTTCTAGACCTGCTCATTTTTTGTAGGCTCTCTTGGAAACGTGGGGGAAATTAGAGAGAAACAACGTGCGACGTGAAGGCCAACATACTGTTTGACGGATGGGATTAGGAAACTCGGCATGTCATAATCTTTGGGGTGCGACTTCTTTTAATTCTTTGAGTTTCATTTAAAGTCGTTGAATGCCCTTCGCAAACTCTGCTGACTGCTGCGATTATGCGTACAAGCTCTCCCAAGTCTGGACTTTTTTTTTTTATTTTACGAGCCTGGCAGCTGAGAAAACATGACCTCAAAGCATACCTTCCAATTTCTTCATCTCTAACATTGACTTTTACGTTTCTTCTCTTTATTACAAGACAAGCTGTTGAGTAAATCCCACTGAACTGAAAGCTGTAGTAGTGGTTTGATACACGAGATCACCAACGTTGTGATATTCCACTTGCTCGACGAAAAAGATTGTTATTAAGCTTTAAACGTTTCTATTTGACCTTCCTTAAACATAATAGCCAGATAAGATCTGGACTGCTGCTTTAATTGCTTTACAACTGGGAGGAAAGGGGACAAGATTTGCATGTTTGGTTTCGGGCAAGGAAATGAGGCTGCCGTGACAAGGTTATACATGTGTGGAGTAATGTGTATTGCGTTTATGTAACTACGATATCAGTGCAATGAAAAGGGTGTTTCTCAGGATGTATCTGTCTGCGGCTCAATCACCATTCAGAACAAGACTTGTAATTTTTTTTTTTTTAAAAAAAAAAAAAAAGAAAGCAAGAGTTCAGGCGTGTGGATCTCCGTCGTCGAAAACTCGCCATGTCAGTAACATTGATTCTGTATGCAAATGAAAGTGAAGGGTGTGAGCCCAGTTGTGCAAGCGGAAGCTCAGGGACCATTGCACGCTCGCTTTTTTCTTTTCGGTGGGGGGGACTTTTTTGTCAACAGTTTTCCTTTCCCAAATACTCCAAAACCATCCCTTGATTTTTGCTAAGGCGGAAGCTTATGAATATGGAAAAATGACCTGTTTCGGCCAGAAAAAAAGAGTGAATGAAAACTCCCCTAAAGAAGCAAAAGTTCAAAACCGAGCGGAAATTCTCATAGACTGTACACGAGACATCAAAGGGTGAATTTTATCAAATTTAATTATGAAAAATACTAGCGTGAAAAAGATATAGACAGTGTGGGTGAGTTGTTTGATGGGCACGTGCAACTTGAGACGCTATAAGCGAAGTCGACGGCCCAAACCCTTAAATTATGTATAGGCGGTATTAATAAATAGTTTCGAAGAATGCGTTGGAGAATTATAACTTTCTCCCTAGCCTTTGTAGACAGAGCCTTTTTATAGGATGATGATCGATGGCCTGTTTCGTACTTTTTATTTACTTCTTTTATTTATTTGATATTTTGTTTTTTATTTTTATTTCATTATTTTTTATTTTTTTTTATTTTATATATTTTTTCCTTTTTAAATTAAAATTCGAATTTGTCTTGAGTTTCTATGACGTATGATACATTAGGGCGGTTTTGTGAGAAAGTTCAGTAAGTACATAGAAAGTTGCCAATAATTTGATCGCGTGACCGCATGAACAGAAAGTTATTTGTCACTTTCTAGACGAGTGCTGAACTAATTTAATCAAAAATTTTTCTTAGCGGAGCGTATCTTGGTTTACCGAACTAAAGCGGTTAAAGCGGCTTTCGCGACAACTGCAAACAAAAATAGGACTAGTGGGGGAGACTAGGCTGTGTCTGGGAATCTAATCCTTGCGTTCTGAAAGAAGTTGAACAGGCTAATATTGTTATAAAACTGTTATCAAGTTTTGGAAAAGTTCATTTTTTAGAACTGGCGCCTGGAATGTGTGAGACAAGCTAGGCCCATGTCCTTGACAGTGCTTTGCTCTATCTGGTGGGAAGTTGCCTTGCAATCTTCTACCCGTTGCCAGCGTACATGTGAGGAAAAGCACTCGCCACAAATCTTGGCAAATCTTGAAAGTTATTACCCCGTATATATGTGTGTTGTGTGTATTTTTTATTTCAAAATATAAAAACGCCAAACGGCTTTCTTCTGCCGAATGAGTTAATCTGCTCCGTCCGTTAAATCCATAAAAAATAAAAAAAAAAACTGACTGACGTGTAGTGTATAGAGAGGCCACGGTCGTTTTACAAGATTCAATGTCCCGAGCTCTGGAGTCGCGAGTCTAGTGTTCGAAATGAAAGCTATATCCCATTCGTAATGCGAGAGGGGATCTACGCCAACACTGATAAAAGGAACGATTACTATGTGTTGCCTTTCTTATCCCTTAAATAAAGAAATACGCCACCACTCTGTCATTACCATGCGAGACAAAAAAAAGGCTTTAAGAGAGCTTTTTATAGCCGGGAACCAATCACGTTCCGGGTGTGTAGCATTGGTAACACCAACCAAGAAAACAATAGTTAATGGTTTTCAAGGTTAATTTGTGCAAATTGCCCCGCTACAATCAGCCGCAGCTGTTGTTAGTTTATAATTCGGCCGTTAACAAAAGTGACATGACTCACGCGTACAGACCTAAAGACTAATATTATGACGACGTGCCCCAAACGGTTCACACCACGAGCATTAGACTACAGAGAAGTGGACACTAAACAACAAAACGAAACACGGTGCCGTAGATCATGGGAATTTGCATTGTTGTGGGTTTAGTCGGGGACACTTGAACGACGTCCTTGGCATGTGAATGCGCAGCAAAAAGATTGAAGTCAACTCAATAAAAAAGAAAAGGTCTGCTGCTCCCATAAGAACCGTATAGTTCTCATTTAAACAATTTTATAGGCAGTTACTCAAATCCCTCGTTGGGAGAATGCAAACCCCAGGCAGTGTGTTTTGGCCTGTGCTCATTTGTAATTGATCCTATAAATTCTCCGTTACATATGTATATATAATGTATCATGCGCTTTTCTACCCGTCTGGTTCTATAATCATGGCAACTTGCACCTTTTTTTCTCTCTCGCTTTCCTTTACTGTCGTGTCGTGCAAAGTAGCCAAAAAAAACGTTTAATGGGAGAAATGCAAGTCGCAATGGCAACGGCTAAAGTTGAACCATATGGGGCTTGACCTTTTCTGCTCCACGCTAAGGTTTTATACGGCTTCTGTCTTGAATTAGCCATTTTTTGTCCAAATTTGAGGTCAGTGTAGTGTGCCTTGTTTTTCCACGCGTGTGTGTGCTGTGTATGTGCATACTTTGGCTTTACAACATCCGTCATCGCCAGACCATAAACACTTAAAACTTGCCGGCCCAAATTAACCGCCTGTGTGTTATTTCTCACCTTAAGGCGGCAGCCCCCTGAAATAAGTCACTTTTTTTCTGTAGCGTAAATCAAAGAAGAAGCTTCGTTGCTGTTGACGGAGTTGGCTGTGTTTACACGTTGAGTGATATTTCAGGTGGGACCTGTTTCGTGTTGAGGGGGTCATTAAGGCAAGGGTTGTATACCATTATTGAGCAATTACGCAAACTCTTTAGTTGGCCAAAATGAGCCGTGGGTGAAGATATGAGTGCGTTCGGGAAGCCCCTGATGCCCAGGAATACGTAGGCAAGTGTTCCTTAATCTAAATACGAAGCTGTGTAGACTCAACAGCTGGTCTTTTTTTATGGCAAAAGAAGCCGAAGCGATGCTGCTTGCTGACTGCAATTCATCGGCTTGGAAAGAAGTCCAAAATCCTGCGTGGCTTTTCGGAACTTGTCTACGGGGGCTGGAGAGTGAGAATATAATAAGAACGTCTCTTTTCCCGTTCTCTCGCTATTCCAGGTTCTCAGTCGAGTTCCACAGTAGATGGCTAACATTTTTTATTGTTGTTCTAAGCTCAGTTTCTCAACTCTTTTTGCAGGCGGGAAGTTAGTCAGCCTTGAGCTTTCTTTGCCTGCAGAGTGTGAAAACGTTACTAACTCGTTAGTTGCTTTACTTGTCGACGAACCCTGCTTGTGACGATCAGCCCAACACTGAATGTCGTTCATCCGCCATGCTTTCTATGCATTTATGCACATATCGACTGTAACCCAACGTAAAAAGTCATAAAAAAAGAGCTGGAGATCAGGACGTACCCAAAGTGCTGGTGGAAGAGAAATAACAACACGCGTGATACATGACATTCCTTTGGCACACAGCTATCCGTCAGGTTAACGCCTTGAACCGGGCTTCCTTGGGCCACTCGGGCTGTGGTTTGTGTGAACAAGCGCGAAACGCAACGTCTGTTTCAAACGCTGCTTGAACTGTGTTAGCCTTCTCTCTTGGCTAAAGTTAGTTCGCATTATCCTGGCAGAGATGCGCCTTGAGGTTTCGAGGGAGCGGGGGAAAAAAAGAAGTCGCATAAAAAGTGAAGAAACGGGTTGTTGTAGGGGGAAGCAAGGCTTGAAAATGCACTAATGTTGGCGTTTAACAATGCTTTGAATTCAGATAATTCCTGACGTTCCTTAGCGTCTCGCTTACATTGCGTGCACCTTGCCCTCGCCAAAAGTGCTGATGTCAGAGCTCAGTCGTCCTCCGTTTTTCTTCTCCTTACGCGTTTATTTAGAGAAGGCAAGAAAAGGCCTGTTGGCTTCTTCCTTTTACAAATTAAAACAAGAAAACATGATATACAAGTGAATGACAACACTAAAGATAAACCAGCAAAAAAAAGAAAATACTTTGTCCTATGAAGTTTGATTTATTTCTTTTTTTTTTAATCGAAGCCATCGGTATTACATTAACGGTTACATTTATTAGTATCCTTTGCTATATTATAAAAAAAGACAGTTAGGCGTGTGAAAGTGCAAGAAAGCACACCTTCGGGTTTCCTGTTTTAAGTTTTTGTCGTTTCTGTTAAGCTTCCGTGTTTTGGTTTCTTTAGTCCTTTGGGATCCTTAGCTAACCATTGCCATGTAAAATGTACGTTTCAGTGGCTCACTTTCTGGGGATACGCGGCGTATTTTTGCTTCAAAAGTGTTACTTAGCGTGTTACAAAACATGTCTTGCCACCAGAAGGACAGCTGTTTTAACTCGGTGCTATCTCGTTTGGGGTCGTCAGTTAAAGTTAAGCTGTCAAGAGATTTTTGAGGGCCGAGGGAGAATCTGCATGATATCAAAATAAGTGTCATAGGTTTCAAGAATTTGGTAGGGAAAAGCTTCCAAAATATCTCGGACTTGATAGCAAGGAAAAGGAAGCTTCTCTTATCGTAACTTGGGTTTCCGAAGAAAATCGAGAAAACTAATAGCCGTTCCGAGACATCAACCAGTTAAAGCGTGAGAAACTTGGTGGATGCGTGGCATCTACAAACAAGCTCGTTATGAGAAAACATAAGCCATGTTTAATACAACTGACACAGATTTACGAACTACTGTCTACGGAAAAAGCTTCGGGAGCTTATAGTCCGAATTGAAAGCACTTATTTGTCATATTTCACGACAGAGAGAAACTGGAAGGAAATCTCACCCTACATTGAGAAGTGTGAAGATTCTAGAAAAGGTACAGGGCCACTTCATATGCCACTTGGACGTTTCCTTGAAGCTCATATCAGAAATATAGTTGGTGGAAGTCCGTAAATTAACCCATTAATGACAAACAAGACTTGCGACTCGAGGAACTGGCTGAGTTACGGTCAGGGAATTTCCTGGTCCCGCCTTTTAGCCCATTGCTATGCGTTGGGAAAAAAATGGTCAATTAAGTCATTGCCCTTCTTTTTATTTCTTTGTGTCTCCCTTTCTTCCGTTGCCCCTACGAAAGAAAAAAAAAGAAGTGATTACGAGCTCAAAGAAACAGAACCAGAAGAAATGCCTGTAAAATTGCCCTATTGTTCTACTCCATAAAAGGTCAGCTTTTAAAAGGACAGATGAATGCTATTTGGGCATGAAAAAGACTTCCAATTCTTTTTTGAGAACCGTTTAAGAAAGACAAAGGCGTGCATTAGACGAGGCAAATTTTTGTGTCTCGTTAACCTGCGTTTTCTGTGGGTAAAGCTTTAAATAATGACCACCCTTTTCCTTTTTTGTATGTGCCTAATCTTCTCCCCTTTCTTTTTGTCTCTGTAGGTACTCGTGGATTACCGTGCTGAGCTGCTTTATCGGAGTAGCATTCTGCGTTATTTCGGCGGAAGGCACTCAGACTACCTCAGCTGCAGTGGAAAAGAAAACCAAGTATCCTGAAGAGGTGAGATCTTGGCTCTTGAAAAATAATTATAATAATTCTAACTATATAAAAAAAATAAAACAAATTCGCGAGTTTTAGTATTCTCAGATTGTATTTCGTCACTTTTCAAACCAAATTTTGCGGATAGATATTGACAGCAATTTTTCCGGTTGAAAGTAGAATGCAAACCCATTCGTTTCGGCGAGCAGTGTAAATCCTGCTTGTAAATATTGATGAAAAAGCAATATGCGAAAGCCTATGCCTTGCAATAAGGTAAAAAGCTAAAGATACTGTAAAGGCAGCGAAACTGAGGCGCTTATGATGAAATTACATGCAAGTTTGCCTGATTACTACGAAATTCTTATTTTTTTAAAAAAAAAATCCTGTCAGTAAAGTTAAAATTAAATTAAATTTTAAATTAAAATTAAAGCTTATTAAAATCTAGTGAGGGTCATGATTTTTGAAAATATAGATTAGTAAATCAGCTACACAGGAACAACTTTTTAAAAACATTTTTAAAAAATTATTTATTAGTTTTTATTTTTTGTTAATACCGCATGTTGCAATTTTGCTCCGCCCATTGCATAGAGCGTTTTTTCTATAAATTACGATGTCCAAGTTCTTAAAATTGTTTGGGCTAATTTGGTAATATCGTTGTCCGATTTTTGTGGCGACCTAAACTTTGAGGACAGTAACTCAATAACAGCTCATTCGTTTTATTTTCTTCATAATTTTTTTCGTATTTTTTACGCAAAGCTATGTATAACGGTATTAAAACATTTCCCATGTTCAGCTTCTAAAGAAAAAGCTAAATTTTTCAGTTTAACTAACTTAGCGTTTGAAAAAGGTATGCATGAGCTCATTCAAAACCTCCATATAAACTTTCTGTCGCTATTTTACAAATTATTCAGCTGTGGTGGAGCAAGTGCTTTTGTGGGCTTCCATGCTATTGGCCATAGGAGCCTTTCTTCCACTGTTACCTTAGGAAAATAAATAAAAAAAAATGAAGTACACTAGGAAACGGATTGTTTCGTCAGATTGAGTTCTTACTCAAGTTTGAAAAGAAGGTGGAAACTTGGCTACGGTAAATCTTCTGAAATATCTCCCGAAAAATACATGTCACGGGCTTTGAAGCACGGCCTTCATTGGTATGGGATTGCCAAGTAAAGAATACCCATGAAATGAAAATGACATATCAGGGGTGGCTATGGAGATTGAGAAGGATCGGGCGTATGGGATCTAAGCCTGTTTTGTATAGGGGGTTGTTTACGCCCTGCTGCGTTCGGGACGCATCACTTTCCAACGATCCAACCCTTTTCTTCTGCGTCTTCCTTTTCGGGGGCTGCAGGAAGCCCAGGTGTGTTAGCGACACAGCTTCATAACCAGGCAGCGAGGAATGCACTTCTGCAATGCCTTCTGCTGCTGCTGCCGTGGCTTACCCCCCAGCCATAACACCCCAAACACAGCGATATCTTGATCCTTTTCCCCGAGCTTTAACAATACGACTAAAAGGGGCGGCTCTAAGGAAGAGTTAAGATTAATGAGCACTACCGCACCAGGGAAGTTTTGACCGTGCTGCCGCCATACGCGGCAATCGTAATGCGGGAAACGAGCGAACAACACAGAAGACATCGCACGGTTTTCCCAACCCTTTGAAAAGGAGTTGCTTTCTCCTCGCACCAAAATCTTCATACAAAAAGCATGGGCTGTCAGTCGGGGGTGTGAACCGATGTTGAAGAACAAGTTTAACCCTTGTTGGGTGTGTAAGGTCAAGGGGGTACGGTGTGGCATGAAAAGGAGGGTTTTTAATACGAAAGCTAAGGATATTCTATCAAGAAGAGGGGTGGGAGGTATTTGGGACCCTTTTCTGGCAATTGATTCATTTCAAAAGCTGGGTCCATTTTTCGCTTGAGGGCCGGTAATGGATAATAGGCTGATTTTCGGGGATAGCGCCTTTTGACTGAACTGTGGCTCCAGGCCGACCTTTTTTTCTTGTGTGCGCTAGCTTTTGATATAGCTTAACAAGAACGATCCATTATTGTCTCGTGACAGAGACTGTCAATGCTTATTCAATACCGGAGGCCGAGGTATTTCGAGGCAGGTTTTTAATGTCAACAATAAAATATTTAATTGTGATGGATTGCGAGCCTGTGATGGGCGAGTTTCTTTTAGTTCTGCAAAGTGTCATGTAGCAAGCTTGATGGGCAAGGCTGATGTGCATGTCACTTCAAAGTTCAGGAGTGTCGAACTTGATACACTTTTATCTTGACCTTGTGGACACATGAGTGTTTGGCAGCCAATACTGAAATTTCTGGCCAGCGCCACGCAGTCCAACACAGCTCCAGATTAGAGAAATTCCTGGGTCTGGCTGCAGGGCTATCTCTGGATCTTGTGATCTGCATATTGCTCTCTCCGTATGGGCCAAAGTTGCAAGTCCATTGCCAAATCGTGGAACTTACAATACAATACAGGAAGGACGCTAATCTGTAAACAAGTTTTCGAGAACCGTGAGCGCGGTCTATCTCGCAGAGAGGGGGATTAACTTGTCACTAATGTATCATCACTGGATATTATTAGGCGGTTTCTAACTTATGAATGACGTCGGTGGCAATTTCCCGTGCTCGCTTCCACGTCACCTGGAAAATTTTTCGCCTCTCGAACCTTACTCATGCAACCCAACATACAAAAAATACATTTTTCTTCTAAGGCAACAAAGTATGAATTTAATAGTGCACTAATGACAAAGAATTCTTAGTAAATGAGTAAGCGTTATTAATTTGGACACTTTTTATTGAGTAAATTACAATTTGAAACTTTGGAGACCAATGTGTCTAAATTGTTGTGGGACTTGTAAAACTATAAAAATATTTTCCAGAATATTCAACGACATTCAAGTAGGATCATATCAATATTGTATTAAAAAAAAACTTTCCAAATGTTAAATAACGGTGCAAAAGACGTTATAAGACCGTTATCAACTTTAGCATGAAAAGTCAAAATTAAGTGTTAGTCACGAAAAGGGTTATAAAGTCGTAGGGTAGCTGTTATTGCAACAGTATCAGCGTCGTTATTTGTTTCCCCATTTGTCGTTCAATATCAGAGCCATCAACCACGCAAACGTATTCCGTACCACCCATCATCATCATCCGTCCCGTCAATATTACACGTGTATTTCCTAAAGCTGTCGTACGCCTCGCGTTGTTAGGAATCCAGTCGATCTGCTGGCCATTTCCCTGTCCCTTTTTGGGTCGGAAAAGGGATGCGGACCAGGTTATACCATCACGTGAGAGAGAAAGAGAGACTTTACGTGCCTATCGCAGCAATAAGTTAACCGTAGCCCCCGAGGAGCAGAGACCCCCTGTCGTAATTACCTCTTTACTACTACTCATCCATATGTTATTAGACGGGACAGTATTATAATAATCTTTTACAGCCCCAAATCCTCACTATATATACAGACACTCTCCCGAAAGGGAAAAGGAGCGTGTATCCTGTGATGTTCATCGTAAGGGCGCTTTTTTTTTGCATGGGATTAAGCTGCAAATACGTCAGCAATTATTCCATAAGCAACTCACACAAAAAGAAACTTGTTTTCCTTTGAAAAAAAAAATGTAACGGCAAACTTGATTAAGAGCAACCTTTTTTTTCCAGCCGCGGCACTTAGGGTTCGTCAAAGCGAGAAGACAAAATCCAATTGGCATGATAGCGTGACCGATAACTTACTACCATTGTTATTAGAAATGGAAAGAATCCACTTTAGAGTTTAGTTTAAACCACGGAAACCCTATAATAACCCGCCCTAGCGTTTTCTTAATAAAACGATAGCGGAAAATTTTTTCCCGTGGCTTTCGGAACCAAAAGAAACGCCTACAGGTCGCACGCCTGGAGTGATTTATTGTTATTTTTTTTTTCTTCGTTTTCCTATGGGTAAGAGATATTCCCCTTGTGGAATTCTGTAAAGGGTTTTCATATGGTGGCTGTCAGCTGTGAAAAGAGCGTCCTTATTCGATGCAATTGTTGTCGGATGCACATTAAGCTCCATTTCACGCTTGCACTCTTCATGCTATTCAGAGAAACTTCAAGTCGGACTTAATCTAGTTATCACGTTATAATACGGCCAGTCTCCAGATGTTCGCCTTAACAAAGCTGTTTGGCCCATTTTTGCCAAAAATTGGCCTCTCGTGACGCGCATAACCTTCTGTTCAGCTTATTGCTGCACTCTTGCTCATTTCACAATTCCATCTCGCAGCTCCATTGTAGGGCCTGTGTTGTAATGGAGATGATGACTACTCCCTTCGGTTACAGGGCGACGAGATAGCAGTAATAATAAGGGTGCGAACAGGAAAATGCTTTTAAACCTATACGCGCGGTTTTGGGACACATGGCTCCTGGCAAAAATCCCCTATCGCATTTTTTCTGCTCTTAGTGTTATAGGTAAAAGTTTTCTTTCCCGTTATGGTTAAAAGACTCTACACACATAACGGAATTTATGGGAGTCAGTGAAGGCTGAATGAACTCTGTTTCTATAGAAGCTGAATACGAAACGAGAGTGAGCAAAAAATGGGGGTGAATAAAGATCCTTATCACGGAAATACCAAGGCATTGAATCTGTTTTGGCTGCCTTGTTGTCGTGTACATTCGAAGCTATAGGCTTATGTTATAGACTGCGATTGCTCCTTTTGTCCAGGTTGTGAGGGTAGACAGTTCCATGGGACACTTTTTTTACCTCTTTTTTATCACCCTGTTGTGGTTAGTGGTTGCTGTAGTAGGCCTACCTTATTTTGACGTTCGCAATAACCCTTAATGCATGGGAACAAAGTCGCTACTTAAGTTGGCGGGGCGAAAAGTTGTTTTTCTAGTGTGGCCCACGTCAAGGCTCATGAAGCTTGACACGACCCAGTGATTGGAATTCTCGTTTCAGCTGTTGGTATCAAGTCGGACCATCTCTTTTTTTAACAAGAACGAGCGGTAAATAATCGTATGGGAAGCGTTTCGTGTCAATTCCTATTCTTGCGGTCAGTCGGACTTTCACGGGGACCATTTTAATGGTTTTCAAGATTTTTCGGTGAGGGACAAGTGGTTGCGAGCTTCCTTAAATTTCTCTTTGACTGCTCAAGTGGTTGTTGCGCTACATTAGCGGCGATCACTAAACGCAGGGACATTATAAGGGAAAAATGTTTGGCTTGGGCTTCATTTGATGGTCTTTTAAGTATACATAACCCACACACGGAAGATCTCGCAAGCCGATTTTGCGTCTTCCCACAGTCTCTAACCGTATAAACGAGAGAAAAAAATTGTAAGGTACAGCTGTGTAGGCTCTTTCTTCGGAATATAGGGTCGTGGCGTTTTATCTGTATGGCTTTTATGGTCCAGGTTCACCTTTACTGATTACCATAATTACGACCCTTATATTATCGGAGAAAGATCCACTTCTTGGTAGGTTTTCTGGAGGAAACTGAATAAAAAAGAGGCGACAGGGCAAAAAAGGGCTAAAGGTGTATAGTACTTTGAGAATAAAAAGCGTGTAAAACGTCAACCGTCGTCAAGAAAATGCGTTTTCTATAAATTTTTATGGATCGGGGCAAAACGGTGAGGGCTTGCTATCATTATTGGTTATCGTTGCGCCGGTTGAGCGGTATTACGACCGACATTGGTATTTTGCCTACAAGTGCCATTTTCCTGTCAGTTTGCCATCCAAAAGGAAAGTTGGGGGCACTACACGATCCCTTTAGCTCCACAGAATTCCCCACGGCTGAAGTTCCGATATGAAATCTGCAGCGTAGCGGTGGCGCTGGAGAGTCAACGTCGTTCAGGAAGAGCAGTAACACAGGAAAAAGGAGTTTTTCGGTTGTATTTGACGTGGGTTGTTCTTTTTTATGCCACCCAAGTTTTCCAGCCACGTGAAAGCGTTGTGTGGCTGCGAAATAGATCTCATCTCCATTACAACCCCTAGCAGCAATGACCAAAGAAGCCGAGGCGGTTAACAATGGCGGGGGTATAAAGTTTCTCTTCTATGCAACCTGTGTCCACAAGTTTCCTGTCTTGTGCTATGGGTCATATCCAGAAAAAAGAAACAAAATTAAAAAAAAAAACTTGGATGTTATGTTATATATGCGAAAGCAAAGCCAATGCCAAACAATTTTCACTTTCCTTAACTTTCATTTTTCCTTGGACTACTACAGCTTCTTTCGTATGTATGTAGGTGTACCGTTTGTTCCAAAACAAGCTCCAGAGTCGTCGACTGGAAGTGAATGAAGGTGTTTGGAGTGAATGGACGCCCTGGACTCCTTGTTCGAGGTCATGCGGAGGCGGGATAGCTTCTCAGGAAAGACAATGCTTGCGAACTCGCCGGAAAAGGTATGCACGTTTTTATTGACACAGTATGATGAGCTCCTTGTAAGGGGGATTTAGCTTGTCACTTTATCATGGATCCTGAAACAAAGGTTTTTCTCCAATTTTCGACCCAAGGCGAAAATTAGGCCATGTTGTGGGGGCAGATAAACGCCTTTTTATCAGGTGCTATGTACACAAACTATTGTTAGCTTTCGGTTAGGCAACAAGATAGGAAATTGACGATAGGCTACTGGGTGCAGTACGTAGCCATCCGTGGGCTTTATAGATTCTCAGCTACATATTTTCTTTAGAACGCACTCCCGGGAGCAGAAAATAATTCGTTGTATCCAAATTTCTTTATATCATACTTCTAATTAATATAATTCAGGATTTTAAGATTCTTTAGTTGTAGCTGGCAAGTCTTTACAAAAGAGGATTCGTTATAACGATATTCTACTTTATGTGTTCACACACTCACACACAGTAAACTCTCGCTATAGTGGACTTCGTGGGACTTAAACTGTTCGTTGTACCCAGAATTTTTTTTTTTTTTTTTTTTTTTGACTGACCGCGTAGACTTTTGCCTATTGCGGTAAAACTGTTATATACAGTCAAGGGAAGTACAAAAATAACTTAAATAACAAGCATATGAATGTACTTAGAACCCGTTATATCTTTTATATGCATTTGCCTAACTTAGAACCCGTTCGTAATCGCAGATAGTTCGTTCTAGATGTCATTATAACGAGATTTTACTGTATTTGTGCGAGACCTAATAGAAGGAAGTAGGAAACAGTGGACGTATTGAGTAAAGGTAGGAAGTAGCTAAAAGGAGAGAAAAGAATCTCGAGTTATGTGTACCATGCGTAGACGATATTGAGAGCATGAAGTGGTCGTTACAGGCCAAGCCAATTGGCACTCGTCCCAGTAAGCATATGCGATAAAAAGGGAAGGCAGAACCCTCGAAGCTTTAAAGTAGCATTATGCAAATCTTAATGCCAGTGCACACGCCATTCAGGTAGGCCACGCGAGAGAACTTTATAGTGCAGCATATGTAAAATCTGTCTGCTGCTTCTACTTGCCTTGTAAATCAAGCGACATCACAGACCTTAAAAGACAAGAGGGGAAGTAGTAGGGGGAGGAAAAAGAACGAACGGAGAAAAAACATGCTCCCAGGTGCTAGAGCGATAACGTTGTCTCTAACACGGGCAAAACGCACTAGAGAACTTAAGATCGAGCGACAAGAGCACGCGCTTTTATAGTTCCTAGCACCTTATAGGCTTCATGGGCCAGCAAGGCATAGGGTTGCACATAAACTGCAGGGGGGTTCCTTTTTTGTATGTGTTACTTTTCGAAAAAAAGAAAAACTTTGGCTAAGCCTTTGGTCCTTCACCTTATCAGGCTAACAAATGTATTATGCCTCTACTCCTATACACGGTATTCTATTGCATCTCTGCGCCTCTTGACTGGGGGGTCCTACGGTCATTCCCAAGTCAGCAACTGCCGAGCGGAACTAGTTGCGTCGAACGAATTATTTGCTGTCCCTGTCTCGTCTGCTTCTTAGCACTTTATTGGTGTTGGACGCTGGGGTTAACCGGAGTTAAAGATACACTTCAACGGCACCAATGTTGTTCGCCAGGACTGTATTTATAACCGGTACTTGGAGAAGACCACAAACTAGCGACTCGGTGGTTCCTGTCGTGGAAATTAGAGAGAGAGGCAAGACAATAGTTACTAGGCAAGTCACAGGCAGGACGAAACTGAGGAAGAAGAATGGGGCCATTACGAGAAGCTTAGCAACACCCAAGTAACACCTTTGGGACCCTTTTTCACCTGGGTGGCCCCCCTCTTAATGCACACCGCATGTTTCTATATATTCTGTAGATTCGTTGCAACGGATTGAAACGTAAATAAAAGACTAACGACTGTTCGTATGCTCAATGTAATTTAGCTGTATTATTCCTTTGCTGGACAAAAAGAAAAAGAAAACAAGATTTACTCACTAGGAACTACTTTAGGAAATGTAGTCATTTTTCGTGATTTGAACGCAACATCAAAAACGACTTGTACCAAAAGATCTGTTGCCCTTATATTCTTTTTTTATTTTATTGTAGGGAGAATAAAGCACTAAATGAGGGACCTTTCTCCACGTTGCGCTTCTAAGTGTGTACTGTAGGCTATATTATGCATTCCTCAGCGTCAAGAGGTGTGTAGGTGGACGTAACAAGTTAGCGTAGAAGCTCTTGGTTGACTTTATGGTTTTATTGCATTTTTAGCAGTACTCTTATTAAGACTTGCTTCTTTTCTCCTCGTTCTCGTCTTGTGGCTACTACACGGCCACCCAGTCCGTTTGGGAGTCTGCATTGTTGTCGGTTTTGGGGAGGCTCCCTTTACTCTAAACTGCGCGGCAATTTAGGTAAAAGGTTTTCTCATGCTTGGCACATGCTTGTCAGACAGATCGAGTCGTTGATGCTCGTCCAGGAAAAACGCTTCTGACAAATGTGATAAAAGGACTCTATAGCTGTCACCTACTCACACAAAAGGAAAATATGAAGAGGGGCCATGGCATTGCTTCTTTTGTCTGGAGAGGAGGTTTTGTAAAAGTTTCCTTTACGTCGCCTTGTTCCAGCTCATCTTTTTTATGGTGTTTTTTTCTACATAATGCAAACTCGCCTATATGGGCAAATATGACTAGAGCTGACTCAAAAGCTGCAAAGAAGACCCCAGAGCAGATGTATGCAGCATCAAAATGTGTAATTCCTGTATTACAAATGAGCTGCGAAAGACCGAAGGAAAACATATTCCGTGCTATAAATTCCAGACCACGAAAAGCCTACTATAGGAAAACTGGAACGCTGAAACTGTACTATTAAAAAAAAAAAGGAAGGGGAAAAATTGCTTCTAAAAAATCCCTCCATGTTTGAAGAGTATGTAAAAAAAGCAGTAAAAAGAATATCTGGATGTTCCAGTGCCCCCCTCTAAAAGGATTACTACCTTTTCGGTTTGCAATACAGGACAATGTCATGGTCTTCGCCACCTTATTCTTACCCTGCAAACCGTGACCGCACACGTTGTCCACCCCCATTTTTCTGCCGGAATCCTTGGCTTTAGACATGTAACAGAGAAATCGGAAAGCAAAGGGTGGGGGGGGGGGCACAGACATTCTTACATTGATAACAATGTATTGATACCTTCTTAGGTCCAAAAGCGCAAGCTTTACCACCTTAAGGGCCCAACGTTAAGTGACCGCGACTTTTTACACTTTTACAGGGTATAGGTTTCTCTTTTTAATGACGGTTACTTATTCTTTATGGTCGATGCTCTTTTCTTTTTTTTATTCTTGCGGCTGGACAGTGCATTTCTCCCAAAGGAGGAAATCAAGTTTCGGAAGAAAGAAGCTAAAGCTGAGGAGATTACTCCCAAGCACGTAGTTGACCAAGATTAAGAGGCTAGTTATCTCTTTATCATAGCCAGAAAAAGAATTGGCATAGAACTAGGAAAAATGCTGCAAAAATTCCCCTTCTCCATTTGACGCGTTTACACAGTTAGAGAAAGTTTCACCCGTATAAGGCATCCGGAGAGCTTGAAATAGCTTAGATAAGCTATATAATAAATGTAAGAACCCACGTATAAATGGGCTCAGTTAGATGTGCAAGCACAAAAGGCTGTTGCACTGATTGCAATCGCGTCTTTCTGATACATGTGCAGTTAATGGCTCGTATCCATTACCCTGTCTGGCGTGTCATTCTTTTAATTGTTTCGTTTTTGGTTACGGCCAATAGTCATGGCCTGACCCCAATAATTCAAAGACGACAACAGTTGTGGTTTGTGGTGCCCGATACTGACAACCAGACCAAATTCGCCCATAGCACCCATAAGGTTTTTATGACATGGTTGAATTGGCAGGGGTTGTTCTGACACTCGCACATGGCAAAAGTAGATCTCTAGTATGATGGAGCAAGCAAGGGTGCGTGGCGCTTGACCAATTGCTGGGGATTATTGTGCAACTCGCCAAGTTTTTGTTTTGGGGGTGGGGTTGTTCCAAGCCATTGTCAAGCTTGTGATAAAAGCACGAGTTCATGTCCATGTGTATTTGTGCGGTTGACCAAGACGGCAGACGATTTACGACCGGAGCGTTATATTGATGTGGCGTAGTGGGCTTCGAAGGTGGTAGAGGTTTGGCCAAGACCTTTGCTTTTGGTATTGTACCGTGACAACTGACAAGGCACGGCAGAGCCCCGAAAGAACCTTCGAAGGGTCTCCATTCAGTTTTTGTTGCACTGTATTGACAGGGTTTGGCTCCTCGCACAACCCCTTTCCTTCTCTTTCTGGAGCTGTTTTATTTGAACAAGGTTGTCTTACGGAATCTTTTTCGCTTTTCACAGACGAGAACAGTCCCGGAGTCGGCGGTACGATGACAAGCACACTGATCCTGCCCTCAATGCCATTGAGAACCACCGAGTAGGATGTGTGGGGTTGTACAAACGTTACCATCTTTGTAACGAACAGGTAACATTGGTCACTGGCCATTGAATTCGCTGAAAACCCGGAATTTGACGGACGCATAACGTTGAATCAGAACGTTGCAACTCCCCCTTTTTGGCTTTTGTTGCAAGACTTTTCAAGCTGAGGTGCATTGTCGGGGAATGTAACCTGATAATGTTATAGAACCCCAGCTTTGACTTGATTTCGAACGGTGATAACTAAGCGGGTTTCAGCGTCAGCTCCTAGTGTGTGTATATGGATGTGTGTATATACCGAGGCCTTTCAAGTACATATGCTTGTTGGGCTGGAAAATTGTAGACATGAAACATGTAAATGCCACGAGGGTCCGGTTATGTTAAAATTCGCAGCTTAAAAAGAGAGAGAGGGAGTTGGTGAGGAAAAAGTTTATAACCTCATTAAAAACGTTGCGAAACCTCTGATGTGCTCCATCCATTTGCAAACTTGGGAGACACAAGGACTGGCCGTATCTTGTAAGCCAGAATGTGTCGCAGACAAAAACTCCCCGATGTGCACGAACTTTCTATTAGCCAAAAGTCACTTTACGACAGACACTGACACGGAGACATTTAACAAATCGGAGTTGTCACACGTTTCGGGGACAAACACAAGCAACTGGTTGTGTTATGCTGCACAGTCCATACGTGTAGACATTGGTAACGCGTCCAGTCATGACTTTATTTATGTGCTATCCCCAAAGCTGTGAGAAAAACGCGTCAAAAGCGGAGACAAAAAATGTATCCGTATTTGGTTACTTGTCGCCTTAAGTTTTATATGATACTAAATCATGTATCTTGGACGCAGTACATAAACCGCGAAGTTATAAAGTGGAGGTCCGCCAACTTCCTGTATCGCGTTTTTCTTTTTTTTATTCGAGACAACAACAAATCCTTAAGCAGACTGTTGTACAGCATGAGACCTCGACCAACCAAGATTGGGCGGCGAAGGCAGTGAAATGTCATCGCATAAGGACTTTCTTTAGTGTCAGTGTTGAGTATTAGTTTTCATACCCTTGAAAGTTAACTAACTATACAAGCTCGTAATAGGTCAAAACCCTTTGGTGGTCTTAACCAAACGCGGGATATTCATTACAGTCATGTGATAAACTCCCGGCAATAAATGCCGTTTGGGGACACCTTTTTTTCCCCAAATTTACTTTCCATGGCTTCTTTAGGATTGTCCAGCTGGTTCGCGCGATTTCCGAACGCTCCAGTGTGAATCATACAACGGCAAACATTTTATGGGCAACTACTATACTTGGGAACCCCATATTGACAGTAAGTTGTAATTTAAAAGTCTTCGCTAGCACCTTTCACTTACATAAAATACCGTAAGAGAAGTTTTATTATTCCCGTTGAGATGTATAAAAGGTTATATCCACAATTGCAGTCACTCATTTCATTTCATTTCCCACAGATGATCGCCCTTGCGAGCTGAATTGCCGGGCGTTGGGGTTCCGGTTTTATGCCCTACTCAACAAAACTGTGGTGGATGGCACACGCTGTTATGCAAATGACCCTAGTAAAGTCTGCGTCAGCGGAGTTTGCAAGGTAAGGACATTTTTCCCCATAAGTCGCGTCGCCAGGTAACAGAATAAGGTTTGATTGAAAATTTCGCACGGTTAGGGGGATTTTTTTGCCCCTTGGACAAACCCAAACTGGAAGGGGGGCTAGTTAACGTTATATTGAATCAGCAAACATATATCTCAGTTTCCACATACAGGCAGTAACAATGAAGCCAAATTCGGTTTCACTCTCCCAGGAGTTTTGGGTCTTGGAAGCCCGAGAACAACGAGGGCTTGGCCGGTGAATCATTATATTTTCATTCTTACATGTGTTAAAAGCGCCCAAGCCATTGTTCTCTCTTTCTCTTGTCTTTTCCGCTGGTTTTTGACCACCGAATCCCCCAAACCGTCCTAACTTTGTACCTTTTAGCTTTTTGACAAGGTTTATGAAATCTTGGCTCCAGCTGCCCCTTTGGCGGGGCCAGTTGACAATCCTGAGAGAACGAGAAAGAGAAACGCTCATATTGCTGTCATCGATTTCAATAATTTCAATAGGAACGCAGTCGGTCGCAGCCCGACTCCTGCCACAGTGGCTTTTACCACTGCCGTGAAACCTTCTCCCTTTCTGTCCGCTTGTCCAACTTCATTTCACGTCGCGGTTGTAACAATAGTCTGCACATTACTTCCATGTGACCTCTACTGGTGTGCGTATATGGCTATTTTTTGGCCAGCGCTCACCTCTGTGATGCTGCATTTATTACAACTCCTTGAGGTTGGCTTCACACCAAAGCTAAATTGAAGAGTGCCGAGTAATGGTAATTTTAAATGAAAGAGGAGACGGGTACCCACCTCTTGATTTTTTTCTTCTATTATCCACAATGGGCTTCCAGAAGCTGTTTATGCATTTGGGAATTTGATAGTCGTCTGCCAAAGCCAAGGCAAACACCCCCTTTAGCCATAGCCTCGTTTACAGTTATTACGCCAACAGTAAAGACTAGAGAAGGCTTTTCCAGTTGAGGAATCTTGTGTTCTCGGGGGACGTGTGTGTAAAAAGGCTTCAGTCGGCCCGCGAGGCCGGAGATGCGTAATTATAGGCTTTTTTTCCTTTCATGTCGGAAAGTAAAAGAGAGGGAAGAGAATGTCTTGAGCGAGCAACGGCTTGACTGGTCATAACATTCCATTGGAACCGACTTCGTGTGTCGTTACTTGTTGTCTTTGCGTGCGGTGTTTCCTCCGTTTAGGAGAAAACATGCGTAACCAAGTATGCGTATGTGTGTAGGCCTCGGGACCTTTTCTTTGAATGTTGTGCCAAGAAAGCCTCTCGGTTCAGCTTTAGGAAGCAGAAAGATAAGGTACAGAGCCATAATTTATAATTGGCCAATTATATTCTTGGCTGCCCCACTGTGAAGGAAGAACACATAGTGCGATTGTCCTTCTTACCTGCACGTCGTCAAGACTTTAGAAGGGTAATTTAAGGCAATTGAAGCCAAGAGATGTACAAATAAAAAGGGCACACAACAGTAACAAAAACCCTAAGGCTGAAGGGGAAATAACGTGATGTTATCCTGAAGACAATACAGAACGACGCAATTCGCATTAAATCTCCCCAGTCGGGGATGCCTGTTATGCAAATTTGAGCTCGTTAGCGCGTCAGCGCTTCTCGTCGTGTAGCTTTTTCGGACGTTTTCTAACCCGAAAACAGTTCCGGCACTCAATGCTGTAAACTCTGTCCCCGGTTTTCTTGGTGAACTCGCGGAAGATTATTTAGTGAAGACAACTCTGAAAACAGCTGAGACAGTTGTTATTCTAAGCCTTGGCACTGTGGCCAAAAGCGTCGCATCTTGCAGTAAGTTGTTCATCGAGAATGCCAAGAAACATGTACGGTTGAAAAAATTTTTCAGGCAGAGATTGGTAGCCGATGGAAAATTAGAAACCTAGGTAGTTAACGCCCTTCATTAATGTAAAATAGGCGTCAGAGGTGTTCCAACTGTTTTGCTTTGAGGAGGCAAGAGATGAATTGATAAAAACGCTAGCCTCATGGTGAAAAGAAAGCACAAAAAAAAACATACAGCCTGGGAAAGCGCGTGATTCTTAGCCCAGGCTAGACAGAAGTTTAATTAGCATGGAATCGTGAGTAGGCAAACATTCGCTGCTGATTAAAAAAGACGGCAGAACTGTGTGCGGGATTTTTTTTTATTCCGTTTTAAACATGGAAACAGTAATCCTTTCACTACGCGATCTCGACTTACGTGAGTTCATTTACACCCGTAACACACGAATTCAGCCATCTTTTAAACGTTTTTAAAGCATTTTATAAACGACTCTCAACATCTCGACATCTAGTAGACGTTCTTTTTACGTGCTTGTGCTATTTGGGCACACGCTTGAAAAATTAGTAAAGTATGAATATTTATACCACAGTATGTTACCACAAGGCAATGGTACATAAGAGCTCATTATAACGTACATCGAAGACCAGAAACTATTCGGTATATTTGAAGTTCATTATATCAGATGCTCTTTCTTTACATTTAAATGTCTCAAGTTAACGAGATTCTATTGTATATGTCATGTTGTGAAGGACGTAAAGTAAAACACCGTTATAATGAACCTCCGTTTTTTTAAACTATTCTGTGTATCCAAAGTCCGTTATAACGGGCGCACTCATTTTACCAAAACCTTAAATCCGCCTGCAGTCATTGAGATCTGGTTCTAAAAGGGTTTACTGTGGAGGTATTTCACAGTGCTTAAGTTGTAGGGTTTTTATTTACAAATGTGTTTTATATAAATACAAAAGAAATACAGTTGCACGAAAATTGGTTTTACTATCAGTACCACAAACTTTAAATTTATTAAAGAAATGACTTCAGCTACTGACCTATCAACATATAGTAGTAAACTCTTTGAGGTCAGAGAACCCATTTCTGCGTTACGTATCCGAAACTTGGTTGGACTTACGCGGCATTTGCCTAATCAGTAAACCGCGTAAAACGAGGGACTCCAAACGTTTGTTCAGGTTTCGCGCGCTTAAGCTGCTCCAGCGCCACCCATAGAATAGGAATGATAACTTGCTCCAGGCGCATTTATTTTCTTAAAACCTTCGCTAGGTGGCATGGTACTACATGAGCAGAAAATATGGTGTCATGAATCGTCCAAATCAAATATTTGACTATGCTAAAAAGTTTTTTTTTTCCTTAAGAGTCTAAAGATGAGGCCTTCTCATCAATTTTAATGAATATACTTACAAGGGCGTTCTCGGAATGTATTCTGATGTCTCAACCCCCGCACATTTTCTTGTATCGCGTTACACATTACACAATTCAGGTGAACTGTCGTGCCAAATATGGGCTGTCAGATTGCAGCGAGCAAAACGAGGACCTGATGACTTCAGTTGAAAAAGGGGCAAAAAAGGGACCACTGACTCTGTATGAGATTGAAGCTAAAACATAGCACACACGTAACCCTTTGAACTCTTTTCCAGCTCCCCAGCCTCCTTTTGTCTTTTGTGTGATAGCTTCTTGTCACGCCCCATTAAATGAGCTTCTTTTCCTCCGCCCAGCTCGCTTTGAAAAGGTAGTAGTTAAGTCAAGCCGTGCATGTGTGGCTTTGGGCCTTACACTTTTGATCTCATTCCTCTCGTTGCATTCAAACGCCAGGATTGAGTACCACCGCCTTTTGGCACCTTTTTTTGTCCATAGTTTTTTGTACACATGTCCGCTATTGAGACCGCTTGGCAGAAATTTCGGGGTTCAAGCCTTTTCAGACTTAACGAGACTCGACCTTATTCACGCCTTGTGTAGTTTACTATACGAAACTCTTTTACCTCAAGAAAAAAATGCAGTAAAAAACGGGACGAACTAAGAGAAAAAAGTTTCCTAACTCCATAATTTCAGGACATGTCACTCGCATGGATGCTGCTCTTGTGAAGCTCGAAGTACTGGTTTATGATGATAATAAAAAATTGTGTGCAACTCCAGGTATTGTTAATCATGTAGGCCTTGGAAAATTTCTCAGCGCTTCTCTCCCTACCATTTCATTTTTTATGTGGCAAGGTGACACCGGGGACATAATATACGCAAAGGGTATATAGCCAACTCCAAGGGTCTTTATTATCCAAGCTAAAATAACGTCACAGAGTTGCATGACGTCACCAGGAAAGATTTCACGACAACAGGCAGGGTTAATTGAATGTCAGGGGGGGTAAAATGTCGGCTATGCCAGTGCTTAGTGAAGAAGGTGGTGATGGACAGTATTTATGACGATTGGGTTGGCTACGTTTCATTTATCAATTATTCCCTCACTGGGCTATTTTACATGGGCCAACGCGCTCGTTTGAGGAAAGTTTGGTGTGGTTTTTATGGAAATTTGCCCAATGAATTCGGCAGGGGGGAGGGGGGGCACAGTAGCCAAAGTGCTGGTTGGAAAGGGATGTAAAAGAAAGGGATATGCTGGAATTTGGTAATGGGGAGAAAGGGAAAAGATGGGTCAAAAGGATTAGTTTTCATTTGCATCTTTTCCTCCATGCAAAAATTGGAAGGTTTGCGTCTTTGCACATAGATAAAAGCTTGTAGAAGTCTCGGGCTATGATCTCCTGTTACATGCTTCATTTGTCTCGTCGGAAAGCATGAAATGAGCAGGAAGTTTTACAACACCTGTTAGGGCTATCCATCTCTGCATCCAATTGCACTTGAGAGCCAGAAAGCGGGACACGTTTCGGGGGGGTTACGCGTAAGCAAGCACAGCCTTTCCCCGTTTTTTGCTTGTATAAATATGGTTGATGAGGATCAAAGGGAAAAAAAGACGTGGAGGCACGTCCATACATTTGTTACCGATTTGTCGTCCGCCATTACCGGTTTGGAATGTAACATGGACCAGCTTGGCAACCAACGTGTGTATGGGGGAAGAGAGGAAGGGGAGGATGTAGTAGGTGGGCCAGAGGATGCGATTTTCTTCGGGCGACCTTTTTTTTTTGGCACACGGTAGTTTGTTGGTGTTTACGCCTTGCAGATTCCTCCTACGACAGTCCTGTTGGTATGTTACACACTGACTGAGTAGGAAAGGAGTTTATGAAATTTGCATTGGAGGCAGGACGCTAAAAATTCTTCCAAAAAAGGGTATCTTGCGTGAAAAGACTCAAGTTCCGCGAAAGTTTGGCGCCAAAAGGCAAACATTGGCACACTTGCAATGACGAATATACTGGTATGGGGTTTGCGACTCGCCGACGCTCTGTAAAGCGGCGAAAAAAGTTTTGCTTTTATCTTTCTAGCATTCGTACTTGTGTGACGTAAGGGCTGTGTATGAAGGTTGCCTAAATTGGGATCATTTTTCGGCACAGTTTGCCTAAGAGCTTTAAAGCGCTTTTGGCACGTTGGCAATCTCGGTGACGTCATAGAAGCTTTGCACATTTCTTGTGTTGGCCACCATGTTTTTGTTGAACTTTGGGGAGTCCTATGAAGCGTTGTCTTTTTTTTGAGTATTTATATAATGAAAATGAGGAATGAGAATACACGTTTTGCATCTGAAAAGCCATAAGACGCTCACTAGCTGGTTTTCGGAGGTGCCGGTGCGTGAGTCGGTCTGTGTCATGCAGTAAAGAAAAGTCTGCGGCACCACACTACCAGCGTGCCATGTTAGTATTTAAGCGCGTGTGTGGGGCTGCGCGGACTTTAGTCGTGAAGCGAAAAGCCAGTGAAGCTCTCGTTTGTCCCTCGGTGGACCGGAGCGTTGTAGTCATTGGGGTTTTTTAGTGCAAAGTGGAACAGTTTCGCTTGAAGTAAAAAAAAAGTACGTGACGTTCGTAAAGCAAAGAAGTTTGTAAGGAGAACAGTGTACTAAGAGGTAAAAAAATGTACGATTTATTCTTGGCGGCTTCGTAATTTGTAAAAGAAAAGGGGGAAAAGAAACAGCGTTCGGATCTTGTGTGGTATTTAAGGCCTATTTAAGGCTCGTTTTTCTGGGTAATTTTTCTTCTCACTGGAAAGAGAAGGAGAAAAGTCCAACCCCCATGAGTAGAAAAACGTGCGTGGGAAAAAATTGCGGGATGATATGCAGAGACGCGCAACCTTATGTTCCAGAGTTAGGAGTTAAATGGCTATAGTGTGCTAGTGTTATTTTTTTCACGCTATGAAGCGTTTGTTGTGGAGCCACTTGGCTACGCTTTTGGAAACTTCTTTCGAGTCCACGAACTCGACAGCAGACCCAGGGCCTGATGCCTTTTGGCTCTTGCATGACCCGCAACCAAGACGTGAGAAGAAAACTGAAAAGATTCTTTTGGCACCGTTTAGATTACTATTACGCGACCATAGACACACACACATCACTTTGCAATTTGGTTAGGGAAATTTTCCTTTCCCATATGTCCCCTATTGGCTGTGCATGGACTTAAGGCAAATTGTCGAGATTTGCGTGAGGATTTGATATGTTGGCTATTGTAGGCATTTGTCTTGTTCTCCACGTGATGCAGATAAGGAAATTATGCGAGTGGCATTTCAGGTTCCCTTGCGCCGTTTTCTACGGAACTCTATAGAGATGCAAGGCTCACGATAGCAATTAATCCCTGGGCTTCGCATTCCACCGGGTTAAGAATAAAGACGCTTTTTTTGCCGATCTACACACCGACCCTTCACGTTCTCCCCCCGAACCTAAAAAGAATAACAAAAAGTTAGATATGGTTTCCTTGCATGTATATGCCTGGTTGTTTTTTGCTCGGATTTTCCATGTGTAAAGTCATCGTCATCGTATTCAATGTTGTCGGGAGTGAGAGAGAAAGAATGAGAAAAAGGAGAGCTCTGCGAAGGAGAACTTGGCGAAAGACTGAGCGGTTTTTATTTTTCTCGTTCGGTGCTGGGAGCTAAGGGCAACAGGTGCTATGTATCTAATGGATATAAACTGATTATTCGAGACAGTCAGGAGCCAGATTTCATATGCAAATGAAACGCGGGGAGAGCCCTGTGTCTGGGGCATTTTTAGCCTTAATTTCTCGCAAGTGCTTTCAACTACTGGGTCAAATCACATTCATTTTTAGGCGGGAAACCGCGCTTATCGACATCGATTAGAAAATCCGGTTAGAACAACAAGAAAAGGAGAGGCTTTTTCTCGTAGGAGGCTCTCAATGTTGTGTAGAGGCAGGTAACAGGTTTATCTCGGTGAAAAGAGTTGCGAGCTGCTGTTGCACGATTTGCAGAGATGGATTCGTGAGGGATCCATAGAGTGACTAGTGATTTAAGACGCCTTTGAAAGACACTAGATAACACGCTCAGATGTTCGGTTTCAAAATCAAACCTCGCACTTTTGTTAAGGAGCCTGATCGGTGATAAATCACCTGCTGTTTGAACCAGGAGCTTTCGCGCGGAAGCCAGCTTGGCTCTCGTTTCAATGTTATCTAGTCCGGAGTTAGCCTTTTTTTCTCTTTGAGTTGCAGATATCTCTCTTGACAAGCTTGAAATCCATCCGATGTACAAACGAGTGAAGCGGGAGTAAATTCTTGTAACGGAATTAGGAGTTCGAATTTCCTGACGGCAACGCACGAGAGTCAAGACATAACGAACAGAGGTTAATTACGTATTCAGTGAGCATCTCAGCCCCCAACTTCATTTCCAGAACGGGTTAGGCTAGCTTGGGACTCAACTCACTGTATGGCCCCCAAAACAGCGCGAGCATGATCTCGAGCTTCCACTTTGCAGGCAAGGAAGGCTCATCCTCCGGCGTGGAATCTATTTAGACACGTGAAATTTCGGAGAACAGGTTTACCACATTGATTTAAAACCTGACCAGATGTTTAGAAGTCCCCGTTGCACTGACCCTGTCATACTTTTGCCTGTGCTGTCGAGATTAATACATGTAATGCCTGGCTAGTTTTAACCCAGCGATTTTTCATTTTATTTTTTTTATTGATTTTTTTTTAAATTATTATTTGGCTGATCAGTGAAAGTAAAAAGGAAAGTTGTCAGTCGTTAAGCTCCCACGATCTATGTTGTTAAGCCACTTGAATTCTTCCCCACAGAAGTTGGATATAGCCAAATTGCAAAATTGTTCAAAAGGTTATCGCTTTGGTAAATTGATACGCTCGAGCTTCCGTACTGGCAAAGGTTTTTGCTGAGCTGGAATGCGAGCCAGGGACGTTGAAAGCCCCAGCTTCTCGTTGCATTAGATCACTTCGTAAAGAGATGGATTAGCAAACAGCCGGTGCATTCTTTGCGGGTCGTCCGGATATTGGCAATGAATTAGCTATACATGTGTGTCTGTGTACTTGACATGGATGTGCCTGTAGTTTTCGTGCAGCCGGGTGAGGAAAAAAGGGTTTTCATTCGCAGCAAGTCCGAGTCCGTCAACAAGTGCTTTGAAATACTTCATAAACCGGACAAGTCCTTCATGTGAAGTGGTTACATTTATTACAAAACGAGCTCTTGAATCTAAGATTTTGCTGGGAGAACGTGAGTGAAGCTGATTATCATTGACCCTTATGCATGTCAAGTACTTCCTTCTATAACTGGTGAGTTCTGTTGGCGTTCAAATGGAAAACTCACAGGTTCGCTGTGGCCACCACTTAGACTATGGAATGCCATTTCCACCCTAAATGCCAAGTTAAGGCCATAGTGTTAGCTAGAATTCAAACAAGAAAGGCTCTGGAATTCAAAGAAATTGGAAAAACAAAATGTTCCGAAACAGAAAACTTCTCAATCGTCCCTCCATGGGAGAACAGGTCTGACGGTGCCAAACTTGGTCCAGTTACCGGGTCGGACTTTTAAGACCTGCCTACTCGTCACAAGACCCATAGCATAACAGAATAATTGTTTTCTAAACGCATTAAACGCTTCTAATCTAAGCTTTTCACTGACTTAAAAAAGCATTTTTCCCTGTCGTACGTGGTATTTAATATGTAGAAAAAAATTCTGTTCACGCCTATAAACTTACCCAAGTTTTTATCGATATTAGAAATGCGAAAAATAGGAATACATTCGAGGCAATTCTTGAAGGTTGTAAGCCTATGCTGCATATCTTGGAAGGTTGAACGAGTCACTGCCATTTGCTAGCTTCCATTCAGGCACTTCCATTATAGATGAAGCAATTAGCTAGTAATGCATGCAGAACTGAAGACTGCTTTAATACTCTGCGTTTAGAGAATAATCTCAACGAGTGAAGCATTGCGTTGGATTTCTTTTTGAACGCATTATCCGTCAAGACGGTGTTATTGATCACGTAAGGTGAAAATTCAAGTTTGGAACGAAATAAGGAATTGATAATGTCCTTGGGTCCCTCAGTTGTTGCCCGGTTCATGAGAGCAAACAAGTTTGGTTGAACCCGGTTACATGTGTAAAGGAAGCCCCGGGAACGGTGATCATGCTGCTCACATACTAAAGAGACGTTAGACTCCGTAAATGTAGTGTACCTTAAAAAGAGCAAGAGTCTTTTTCCGTGTGTGTTGGGGTCGGGGAAATTTTTTGGCCAAATAAAAATAAACAGACAAAATGCCCATATTTTTCAAGTAAAACTGCCTTATAAGGTCCGAACGTGTTTCTCTCTCCCTTACAGTGAGTGCAAAGTCGTTGAATCATGCGTTGTAACCTATTGCTCGTGTCGTAGGTGGTGTGGGTTTCCGAGCACACGCTTCTAATCGTATCCGCTTTTCAGGCGCAAGCGGTGCCATTCTTGAACCGTGTTACCATACCTGTAAACAAGTAACGTGGTTCGTTTCCAAGTAATCGGGAAACGCGGCTGGTCATGTGGCAGCATTTGGTCACCGTGACGTAAGAGCTCTGGTTTTACTTGTCTTGAATATTCTCTTGAGAATTTCCCCCCTCGTGTTGGCTTCGAGATATCAAAACAAAGCCAAGAAAAAAGTGATTCATTACCACGGAATTTGGTGGAAGTGCGCGGCGTTTGTGGCGTTGGTTCTGTGAATGTGATTTCCGGTCTTTGAGAGAAGGGTTTCCGTCTTTTTTTTTCGGGAAGCTGAGACCTAAAAAACGCAGTCACACTACAGAAATCTTATTAACAACTTGTGACTCGTGGGCACAGATCGGGCGACACGTTGCTCAAACTTTCGCTTTGGCATTGTGAAATTGTTCCTCCACTGACACAAACCACGACATGGAGGGAAACGTCGTTGGTTGGAAATTTGCCATAATCGTGCTAATTGTCTTGGTGAGTACATGTCCTTTTCCTAAGAACCCCGAATAATCGAACTATTAGAAACTATAAGTCCATTATTCCCTAAAGTTGCGACAAGGCTTACACGTTACAGCATTAAATATTAGAGAAGCTCTAGATTATATTGAAGACTCCCAAAAAATGGTTTGTTAGTAGCTCTTTGTTAAGACCTGCAAGATTCTAAAGTCATTGCAATGATTGTTGCGTTAAATTTTGCAGAACAATAAGTATTGTGCGTGCATCTTCTTGCAAATGCTCATAAAAATCTTCACACGAGAAGGCAAAAAAAAATTGTGACCTTTAGTTACCTAGGGATTAGTTTAATGGGTTTTATTTAGCCACGGCTAATTCAGCATGTAAGCTATTCTTAAGCTGTGTACCCAAATTAACCCCCCAAGGTTCTAATAGTCCTAACAATTTGAAAGGACTTGTGAAGTTCTTAGCAAGATGTGGGTTTCCGGTTCCGGTTTGTAACGCTGTGCTTTGTATATTCCAACAGTTTAGAAAGAAAGAAAAGGTTCGGTGTATGTGAGTGTGACATGCAAGGCATGAGCTGTTTAGTGATGGATTTCTATTTTTTTTTCTTGGTTCCTTTTTTAATACCTTATCGCTGCAGAGTCATAAGCGTGAGTCATACGTTGAATTGAAAACGGCCATGCCAGAGATGATTACCTAAACATTAGCAAACAGGTCGCTAGGATGGTAACAGGGCCAGTGTGTTGTCTTATCGTCATCTCACTCAAGTTAGTATCCCCATCAGACGACTGATTGCTTGACTGCCGAGCGAAAAATTCCAGCAATGTGTGCACTGTTCGTGACGGTATGGGCAAGCGCATGGATGTCGAGTATGAGAAGGGCTGCCAGCGAAACAGGGGAGGAGTGTCTTACGTGTGTGTGTGTATGTATACGCGGGGAAATAATGCCAAAAAAGGGCGAAAGGACTGAAAAAGAAACAAGGAGGGAGGCAAGGCTGACGTCATGGTTCAAGCCAACGTTGGCTATCTGAACGTGTTCCATGCAAGGCTGTAGGAAGCCAAGCAGGACTTTATAGTAAAAGCATTGAGGGAAATCCTTGATGGTACAAAGATTGCGAAGAACTTAGCAAAAGCTGTACACATCTCGGGCTATGATGTATGAAAGTCGGTATGCGGCTGCTGGTTGCTGCTGCTGCGGTGCGGTTAGTGTTATGTGTGTGCATGACCATATGGGCAATTGCATACCACTATGGCAACTTGTTAACTTGTTGCCTTTTCACTTTGCATGGCTACGCAATTCATGACTGGGAGTAAGAAACTTACCAGCCGAGTGTCCATATTCAGTAATACGCTTTTGTGCTCCGAACATCAATCATGTTCGTGTTTGAAAGCCCGAAATTAAGATGGCTGTCGATTTTTTCTTTTTTGTTTTATTGTGATTATTTTTTGGACTGTTCTGTTCCTTATAGTGTTCATGTTCAGTAGCTTATTTTAGGGCGTAGGGGTAGTGCAAACTGTCTGGTGACTTGGGTTTATTGGTAGAAGGGAATAATAGCCGCTGTAAAATTAAAATAGGTGCGGATGTAGGTCAAGGGTTTGGTTTCATGAATTGCGGTAACAGACTGGCCATTAGTCGAGGTGTGAAAGGGGGAAATGCGTCGAGTCCCGACGCTCTTTCAGTTGGCACGACACTGAAAGAACTGGGGTTTGCCACGGCCGGAAAATTTCTGCCCATTATCTAAGGCAGCAGGCTCTGCATTAATTGGTCCTGCTAGAACCCAAAAAAGCGGGGCTTTTCTATTTGTAGTGCTAGTTATTTGTTACCTAAAACTGCCCAAATTAGACCGCAGGCCAGTGCTGATTGGTACAACATGGACTGTCGTCACCTTGTCACGCTGGACTGGTCCAATATGCCTTTTGTTGCCGAGTAACGTGTATTTATTTACATGACACGCTTTCCTTAGCGGACAACTTCCTTTCTCCTCTTTGATGAACGCAAGCCCCGTTTCCTGCTCCAGCACACAGTGCTGTCCCCCTTGCGGCAGAGTTGCTTCCCGCGTGTAAACACCTCCCACTGTTTCGTAATGGTGTGCAAAAAAAAAGGGGATGACCGAGTTTGGCAAACATTTATGTTGTCTTGGTAACTGAGATGCCAGCCTTGCAAAACTTGACTACCAATTGTTTACTAGCCCAGGAATTTCCTTGCGTGTCTTGCTTTATCAAAAGCGGTAACAAAAGGGAGCAAAAAGACGAACCTGGTCACGTATCGCTTGTTCATTCTTCAAGAGTTCTGTTTGGAAAGCAACTTAAGAGTGAGAAGGACTTCAAAACGGGTAGCGCGGGTGATGATTCCAAAATTGAGTCAAGGTGGGGCTTCACCATGACGGACGGTTTTGAATTTCCTCGTAGGGGGGTCATTTGCCTACTAGCCACTTGGTGTGTCGCATATACTCTAGTCACTGGCCCTTTTTTCGCCCTGAATAGAACGGCTGAGTCTGGCAAACCGAATTATTCATTGTAGTGCACTTTCTAGCCGGGATATAAAGGCCGAATTATTTCAATGTATTTTTCCCTTTATAATGTTTAGACAAGGTCTAAAGTGGATCTGGAGAGTATATGGGGAAAAGGGGACAGAAAGAGATCTGACTCTATGAAATTCAATCTGGTTTGTAAAGCTTTTTGTGCTGAAAAAAAAAGAGAAGAAAATACGAGCTGCCACCGCAGGACTGGAGTGCTTCCCCAACTTCCCTATATCTTAACCCAAGGGGGAAAAAAGAAAAGTGTTAAATGGTGTTCTTAAAGAGCAGTGCAATCAGACAGATCTATTATTCCAATAGTGTTATAAATTCGGTCAAGTCGCTTAGCTCGGCAAACCGTTGTAGCGCTAAAATTACACCACGTCCCTTAAGGACTGTATTAGAGAGGGGTTTCTAAAGCGAAGGCAGAAAGCTCATGTTCGCTTCCGAACCAGCACACCAACATCCACCCTCTCTTTTCTGGAGTAGAGCTGTGTGTGGCGGTGTAAAGTATTACCTTTTACCCCAATTAGAATGGAATGTGAAATATGACAGGACTTTTTGCTGTGTGGGGGTAACCGCGATACTTATTACCATACATGGAGTATGGCGTAAAGAATCATTGAAGTGGATAAAATATGGCAAGGCTTTCGCCGGGACGTTACTCACGCCGCACTGTACTCTATGTTAGTGGCCTTGGTTGTTTCTTGCTTTTATTTCCCGAATAGCAAGGTCGTGTTCGCACAGCAAATAATTTAGCCAACATTGCAGATGGCGGAGTAGGAGACGAGAAATGTCTTGGATTCGCTTATTATTTGGAGTTGCTATGCAGCCGACCCTGACCCACATGTTAGTAATGGAGAGACTCCTTTTTTTGCGCGTACGTTTTCGTAGACCATTGTAATACAAGTATAATAGCAAGCGTCCAAGCTGAAACCAAACATACGGAGAACCCTCTCATGTTTCGCTCCAGCGTTCTTCTCCTTGAGCAAGTAATTCTTTTCGTTTGGAGGATTATTGTAAAATATATTTATGGCAGACTAACAGCAAAAACTGTCTTTTCTTTTTTTTAAAAAAAAAATGAATAAATAAATAAAAAATGGGTTCAAGTGTAAGTTAACACCTAAGGTAAAGGAGACACGCACCCAGGGCTGGTAGTCTGTAAAGAACTCGCAAGAGCAAAGGAATGGGGTACTTTGCACCGCTTTGCAGTCATTTGTACGCTGTCAGGGTACGGAGAATCTCTTGTAAGCGGCACTAACGGCAGACTTGTTAGGGTGACCTTGTCAATGGCGGTGCACTGGGCTAATTGGATAATTATTACCTGACGCTCTTCGCTTTCTCTTTTACATTTTTAGTAACAAGGCTCCCTAGAGTAAACCATGTGTTAGCCTTGCCCACTAGGCAAATATGCTTAGGAAAATTAGAGATAGACCATAGAGATGTCGCCATTTTTTTCCCTTATATTTAGCGTGCTTATGAAGTGAAACTGCAGGATCATTAGCTCAGTACCGTTAGGGAGATTATTTGCCAAGATTTTCCCAGTGGTTTAACGAGTTGCAATGTAGTTACGGTGCTGGGTTATTTGAATGCAGATTACGAGTTCATTTCCTGATAAGTACGCTGTACAAGGCACGACTAATTTACACTTCGACAGAAAACTTGTTTAGATTTATCGCGATTTCAAACGCCGTGTGCTTGTATGAAAGTCGTGTTAAGCAGCTCCAGGTAGGCTATATGGAGGTCCGAATGCTGATTATACAAGTCCTGTAACGTTGTATTATGGTTTTCATAAAGGCTGTTATGCACAGTTCCCGGGTATTTTTTCTTTCTTTTTTCTTCTTTATTTTGTTTCCCACAGCTGAAAATATTTGAGGTTCTCGAGGGACGCATAGAGAAGCGTCGCGTTGAGACCTTGGGAATTCGTTAAAGACGTAACATTGACCTCGGCGACATTGCGAAGAAAGATTTAGGATTGGGATCATTGCGATGCAATGCAGTTCACGAACCATGCCAATTGGCACGTGAGACTTTTTTTTCGGGCGAGTCAGACCTTTGGGCGCTTTTGTAATGCAACAGCTCTTGTGGAACGTTTCGTTCGCTGCTTGACCGGCTTAACGCAAACTTCCTGTCTTTGTTTGCCAACTTTTCCGCAAAGACGATCAAGAAGTTAAAAACAAAAGCGATAAAAAACGAAACAGCAGTAGCTTGGGCTCTTGTTAGCTCATACAACCCTTAAAATCCCTTAAGGTATATATACTGTTGGGAAAGCACGCCAGTTGACTCCACAGACTTTGTGCTCACGCGGCATCAAAGGCTTTGGAACTATGTGTCTACATTGCAAGCGCTATAAAAGTTACGGGTTCTGCGTGATTTGAGGGTTGCTATCATCATAAGAAAAATATGGCTCTATGACAACACTGCCCATCATCATAAGAACAACACCGAGCCAGGCGCAAGATGCCCGTGGCTTATTTTTACTTTTCAAGTGCTTGCAATGCCAATGCAGTTCCCGAGGAGATGGCAAGCGAGATCCGGGACTTCGATGAAAGGTATTTTCGTGAAAGGATAAAAAGGAACGGCATGCGCGTGAGAGCTATATAAAAACACACTGAGCGTCGTTAACTGGTACACAAAGTTTCTAGCGTGCCATGTGAATACCTGGGTACACACCCAATAACTTTCCCAGTGAGGAATTAACTTCAGGCATTCCCTGTCAAATTTGCTGCTCGGCGCTTAAATTTCTTTTTTTTTAGAGAATTTTTTAGGTAAAAATAGCCCACTAGGCGCACAAGATTTCGAGCTAGCATTTTTACGCTGTTTTTTCATCTGGTATGGGGGAGTAAAAGTTAATTTTTATGGCAAGACTTGAGTTCCATTTTTACGCCCAATTGGCGACAATATACGAGGTCTATAAAAGAAACAGCCTTTGGCGTTGGAATTACAAATACGTGGTTATAGAACGCTCGAATAATGGTGATCCTATCTTTTTCTTTGGAGGAGTGGGAGGTTTTTTTCTCTTTTTCATGGTGTGTAAGCAAGTATAGGGCTAGCTTACTAGGGGTTTTTAGGGGCTCTGTGTAATTTGCATAACAGCATATAGACGCTTTGTAGTATGAAATCTGTTAGCTGGAGAAAAACAGGTAAAAAGAACATGTGTTTTTTGTTCTCTTTTTTTCCGTCTACTTCGCTCACTGGAGGTGGGTACTACCTTTTGGTACCGTTGAGGATTAGTTTAGTCAGAATCATTTTCAGAGCACAGCTAAAGCTAGATTTATGGGGTCTTGTGAAGATGGCTACGCAACTTGAAGCAAAAGGTCGTTTATCTCTTTTATTGTGTACGGGCATAAGGGTTTGTGTTCTATCAAGAGGTAAAGTCGTCATTATTTGGGATATGGTGATGTGATAGCAACAGGCTATTGACATTTCTTGGCCTTATAGGGAACCGTGCTCTGGGGGGAAATACAGCTTTAATATAACGTAACCGCCTCTTGTGTCACACCGTCGACGGATTTCGTTTTATTTCCCTTGCCCAAATGGAGTTTCGCTCTTGAGTTTTGAATGGCAGGTTCTGCGTGTTCACGCTTCGTAAAACACTTTATTAGACGAGAGAAGCGTTTTGCGTTTTTCGCCAAACCGTTAACCAAAGAATTTATAGGACTGGAACCCGTAAATTACGCTTTGCGTTTTTTTCCATATGCATTTACATCACGGAGCAGCGGGTTTCTTACCTTTGCTCTTCACTCGCTTGTGTTTCTTTTTCCCTTACGATGGTCAGGAAAGCTTAATCATCCTATTATACGTTGTGATGGTTTATGGCCGGCAGTTTTGAAATTCATCGGCCGTCTTCAATGCTGGTCGTGTTTTGGTTGCACTATTTGCCGCTTCTTTTTTTTTCATCTGTTAACCAGTCGTTCAGCGGCGCTTAGTGCCAGGATTTTTCGAAGGGGAGTTCACACTTCTCTTTTCTTTGATTAAGCTTACCACGTCGTCGACAAGATTGAAAAAATCGTGTCGGATTGGCCAAAGGTAATCGAAGTGCATGATCAGGCGGGACGGCTCTTTTGTGGCGTTAAGGTGTGGAAGCTAATGGCCGTTATTAAGAGGGGTGTGGCTTGCGGTGCAGCAACATTTTTCGGCGGGTATTTTTTTATTACTCTTCATGTGACAAGATAATAATCCGCAGTAGCCAAAGCGGAGAAATTTTGCGCCATTTTTGACACGTTCGTGTGGATTTTTCGGCAGGGACCGCGGCACGTACCGGCGCCTCGTGTCTGCTTTACCCCCCGTTAAACGGGGAACGAGGGAATGAGTAAGGTTTTCTCGTAATCTGCAACTGAGCGCGATACTATCGAACGTGATTATGTAAATCAGGTCTTGTCTTGATGTATAACGGAGTTGTAAACGCAGTTGTCGGATGTTCCAGCCTCCTTTTTGAAGCCTGGAACTTGGAAACACAGCGAGCTTTCCCTTCGTGTTACCAAGTGAGGAAAAAAATGCCTGATAATGCGGCCCACTGCATCTGTATACAGGGACCAAGGCATTGGAACTGTCATGAAATGACGGGATGGTGTTTTCCGGTTCGTGTTCTCTGAGCTTGTCGAGTTTTCAGCACCGTTGTCGACAAACCCACCCCGAAACCCTTTTCTTGCTCGAAAACCTGGCGGTGGCCTGAATCCTACACGTGTGGTCCCATCACCGCTGGAGTCGGCGGTGCTTGGAGGAATTAAAAAGGGATACAAAAGGCAGCGTTGCTAAAAAGAAGGATTTAAAGTATTAGGGTACTTTGTCCGCAGAATCGTTGGGGCATAGATGCTTGATTTAGACAGGCAGGGCGACGAAGGATGAAACCGTTTTTACTAGTGGTACTCTCATCTGACAAGTACAAGAGGAAGCGAGTGAGCCCCCCCACTGTTATGAAATAGCTCGCTGAGAAGCGGTCGACATATTCAGCTTCATTATGTCAATCTTGTGTCCGAGTCCGGTGCAGTCAGGACAGTAATTTCCTGCTCAACCTGGGAAGAATTATCCGTTTTTCTTCTATTTCCAAAACATGACAAGAGAAACAGCTTGCCGTCACGCATATGCTTCTCACGCTGATGCTTTCACGCTCCTCGTCGTCATCGCAGCCATACAGCGTGGTTTATGTAATGACAAGTTGTTGTATGCGACAGGGAAGAGAAATTAGATTAGCATAATTTGAACGCTTGGAATCGTCGTCCCCACGCTTTTTCTGCATACCACTTTCAAGCGCGTCGCTTTTTTATTCTTATTTATAGCATTTATTTTATTTTTGTTACTTATTTTTCTTTATTTTTTTGTTTATTTTCTATTTTTTGGAGGTTTATTTACTACTTTTTTTTATTTCTGAGTGGACTTTTTATACATTTGAAACAGTTTTTCATTGCGGTTTCCCTTGAGCGTGACTTGTACAGCGCTGATGGCTGGGAGCTGGGAAAAAAGCTTGAGCTGGGAGCGGGAAACGCAAATAATTCACACCTACTTATTAAGTTTTTGCCTGCTCCATCTTCCTTAACTAGACTTTGAAATGTTTTGGACGGTTTTTTGTAGCGGTAAAGGAGCTTCTCAAGCAGACCGCCTGACAAGACCATGAATTGTGGGGCTGTACCGATTTCGACAGGCCACTTAACCTATCCAATAAGATCAATTGATTTGTCAGTTACGCCGCAAGTATTTGATATAGCCTCTGCCGGATTTTTTTCTGGTTAAGATTCATTTTTTTTTTTTTTTTGCCCTGGGTGCCGCATGGAGAGTTTTGAAGGCGCGTTTTCTGAATGACATGAGCCAAATGGCCGAGGGAAAACGTTACGGAGCGGTACCCTTTTTCGGAAAATTCCTCCTTTTCCTGTTTGGGTTGCCAGCTTTGAAGAGACAGATAAGCGCCAACTTGCACTTAAGTGGCAGCACGTGTTTGCGGGACCCTAAGGGAAGGGACGACCCCCGTCATAAAAACTTCCCGACTCCTGTGTGTCTGTTCATGTGGTGGCAGCCAATTTTGTCCCCTCACTCGGGGCAAAGGTTTCGCTTAGCGTTTGTGGAAAAAGGTCAAGTTTGAACTAGCAACGCGTCCTTGCCAAAATGCCAACACGTTCAGCAGCGCGGGAGTAGTTCATTGAAAGCTGGGGTGCTGTACAGTCTTTTCAAAGCTTAGCGTTCTCTGACAACACACTCGACATTGAGTAAAAAAAGTGAAGGAAACCACGGCATACACATCCTTCTTATGGAGTTGACACGCGAATCCTGAGTAAACAAACCTGAACAAGCTTTGGAAACAATTTCTCTTCTTGACGCCAGCGTGAGTTTGCCCTATGCGCTAGGAATTTCGATGTTTCAGGGGTTTTTTTGCTCGTTTTTTTTTCGTCCAACTATTGCAGAGAAGGTGACAAGCAACAATGGGTCTCTAATGCGGCTGGAAAGGTTTTCACGCTTTGCGGTAACGGCTGCGGCCGTACAGACGCCACAGAATGATTGTCAGATTATTTTAATTCATCAAAAGGATAATTTGCATACGTCAGGCCTCCTATGGTGCTGCAGACAATGGGTATTGTTCCAGAAGCGCGGCAATGAAGAGAACTTCAGACATAAACCGAAGAGACAAGACCTGCTTTTTTTTTCTACAGTAGAGTTTGGCACACTCGGCCGAGAGATTTATTAGATCGGACTAAACTGATCCCGCGGGTTGTGCAACTGCGACCTGATGCCAAGGAATCTAATTTAGCCGTCGCTTTCTCGCGCCCTTTGGCGGGGATATTTGACCACGTTATGGGAGTTACTTGTAAGAGGGACGCAAGTACTGAATATTGTTACGTTCTACTCCTTTTCAAATTCCGTTTATTCGTAACTTCCAATTTACATCAACACCAAAACGAACTCCGATACAAAATCACACATAAACACTCTCCTTCTCGTGCTTACTCTCACTTTACGTTCACAACAATCAAATTTCACGCTCAAGAAACGCAACTGACTCAAAGGAAGGTCAAAAAGGAACTCACTCTTACAGGCTCGGTGCAGGGGATTTCATTCTTACCAACAATGAATCTTAGGATTCATTGTTGGGCGGCTACGAAATTGAGTGAATCGATGGAATGAATCGCGGTGTAGAATAAGCAGGAAGTTTCATTCACTTGTTGATATTTTCTTTTTGGTTCCGTTTTCGCGTATGGGTGGTACGATTATAACTAGATCAGCTAAACGAGGCAATTTAGTCGTAGGCAATGGACGTGTTAAGTGCGGGTACTGAGAGCCGGTACGTGCTTGACCACCCTGTGGGAAGGATTACAAACTTGTTTTTCCACGACTGCAAGCCAGCTTTGTCATTGCAATGGTTTTGGGCGACCATTATACGCTAAAAACCCATGTTCAATGGAAATGGGTTGTAAGTTTTCGAAGATCGGAAACTTTGACGTGCGGGAATTTATTGTGAGTTTCGGGGTCCCGGTGATATTGGGAAACGATTGTTGTCTTAAACCCGGGGTGAAGGCTGGCTCTGCAGCACTGAGGAAAAGTTGCCCTGTCGGCTTTGCGGGGAAGATAAGCGGAAAAGAGGCAAAAGACCCAACAATTTATCTTGGCGATGTGGGAGTATGTGAGCAGAACCTAAAGAAAGCAGCCCATGAGTTCGAACCCACGTTTTATGTAACGCTTCCATAGAGAGCTTTTAATCCTATTTGTGTCTGGATGCTATCAATATAAATGGTCATGACGGAGCAACTTTGACGTTGGTTTTTGGGTAATGCTGGTCAGAGTTGCAATGGAGCTGAGCGACATTGACCTATCTCTTCATATTTGGAGCTTGATCCTCATGGCATCGCTTTAACGCGTATTAAAGACTGTGGGCTGGTTTGTGGGCTCTGGTCTGTCTAACCTCCACTAAACCATCGTTGGGACGCTTTCTTGAGCTTTTCGCGCCTTGCAAACTAACTTGCACTCAATTGTTGCAAGTAAGCATCTGGAGGAGCAGACTGGCTGCTGGAAAGTCTACGTACAGCATCATGGCTTATCAAATGCACTTGATTGCCCACTGCAGACAAGCCTGTTGTGTACCTTTGATGAACTACTCTGTCAGCTCTTATCACGAAAGAACATGTACGCTAAATAGCACGAGGGAGAGGACGATTGGAACGCTGGTAGAAACTACTGGTCGTGTCCAAAGGAATCTTTTTCCCGTCTTCCCACGTTTGGCGTGTAATCAAGCGACCAGCAAACTTTTCGGTTCAGCGGGATTACAGGAAACGCCCTGTAATTTTTGCGGTTCCTATACCTGGTTGCCGCTTTCCTGTGCAACACGTTAAAAAATGCTTTGACACCTTTGCAAAATTATACCTGACCTTTCTTTTCTATAAACTATGAAGCGCCCCTTTCAATTGGGTGGGCGTTCCTGGCTAGCTTGATTTGAGTACGCTGCACTTAATAGCTCGTTTTAGTACTTGAACGCGTCCATTTCCCTTTAATGTCCGCGTTTTGCCTTCTTTTTATTGTTAACGAGATTGGAAGGTGGAGATGTATGTCTCCCCTTAAAGAAGCGTGATATGAAAAAGCCCGTGACACGTAATACGTTCCGAGTGAGTGATTTTTTCGTGAAAGACAAACGCGATCCTGGGCAAAATGGCTTTTCTTCTTCGCGATTAGAGCGCTGTAAGAACACTTGACAAGCCTTGTGCGATGCGCGATGGAGGTGAAGGCTTTCTAGCACTCCAAGTACAATACCACACTTCATTTGCATAACAGACGGCATTGTTTCGTAGGGGTATATCTATAAACGCGTCTGTACCCACTGATATGGAGATGAAAGTTTGATAAAGTGGTCCGAATTTGCGGTTGTGAGTGCCCTATCAGAACCATTATCCTATTGTTCTCGCAAGACGTATTACCTCGTGCAATGGAATTTCTGCACGAGTTGCGCACGAGGGATGCTACAGAGTGCCATTGTAGGTACAGCCTTGACGGTCGAGAGCTTGACAAAAGGTCATGTTCGTTGCGTGGGAAGACGACAGTCCACGATTGTGTAAACCCCGTGGCCAAAAATGGTCATGAAAATGGCAGAAAATCCCTGTATACCGTACCTACATACACGACCTCTTCGACAGCTGTGCGAATAACTTGTCTCATATATCTTGGGGAAAATGAGGATGTAATCTCCATTCTTAATCTCTGCTTACGTTACTGGCATTTCCATGGAGTGTTTCAACTGCTACGCATGCACGGTATGCACCAAGTCATGATCTATCGGAAAATCCGAAAGTTATAATACTTTCAGACGTTAGGAAACGCTGGCGCGTCTCCCCCCACAATAGCATGCCACTTATGGTAGGAAACACGCCGGTCACAAGCCTTTTTGGAAGCCCTCCTGGGGCTCAGCTGCTGGTCACTTGCTTTGATTTCAGTTAGGCAAATGCTAAGTAATTCCTCCAACGTTAATGTTGGCATACATAGTTATAGCCGAGTTTGTATTGGAGATTAATATGCCCGCCCGAAAAGTCAGACGGGTATTAGTGCCATTAGCCTTAAGCGGCGAACATCTGCTTGAACTGCATTGTTACGACCAAGTCTGTAGCCAGAAAGTACTGTTCAGAAGGTAAAAACGGTGAAGAACTAAATTTGGCATGTCTCAGTTGACTAAGAGGGGAGCGTATACACCGGTACAGTGCTTTTGTCAACTTGAACCTCCAGTAAATATCAGTAAATTTCGGGTTTTTCAGGGGGAAAAGTGGGGAGAGTTGTCTTGCATTAATACCACGTATTCGAACGTTCAGTGTGTCACTGCCTTGTGGCGCGTTAGCGTGGTGAAGCTATTAGAGTGAGCAAGACTCCCACGGAAAAAAAGGAGGGGAGACATTGGGGTGTTGAACCGGAAACACATTGTAATAATTAGGTAGTTACACGACGCAAGTCCTGGGCTAAAATTACGGATGGCGTAAAGGAACTTGAAAGGGTAGTTTGTTTAGGGAATGACGAACATTGTTTGGCAAATTTGCTTGGGGTAACAGAAGAGATCAGGATCTTTATTATGGTTAACTACTCATAAATCCCAGCGTATGAGTAACTGATGACGATGTGTTGGCTTAACAGAAATGAGGTCTGTTTGGTGTCTCTTTGGAGAAACAAACATAATCTTGTGCCGTTATTGTTGTTCGCTGACGAAAGTTGAAGAATAGTCACGGTATGGGCGTAATAATGAGCTAGATAGAGGGTGCTACAAAGCAGTGTGGGTGGTAGTGCATGTGGCATTGAAGCATTCTTGGCATCTTTTATATACACTTCTCCTTTGGCGCGTTTTGCGGTCGCTCCAACTGCAATGTGGAGGGTCCTGTGAGTGAGTCAACCAAAAGCTCCACGCATAAAACTCCACTGTCAAAGTGGCCAACATCGAGGGGTAAGTGACAACAGCGTTTTGGCAATACCTTTTTAGTCATTCGCCCCCATGATCCAGACTGTGAGGCCATAACACAGTACGCGAAGGTAAAGAGACCAGCGAGCGCTTGCTGTAACCAGCGTGACTTTGGGATTTCAAGTTCTGGAGTTCGGGCTCTGTCGCTCCACATGGCTTAAGACCCTAAAAATGTTATAAACCCGCAAAGAGTCGTGACACATTTTGATCTCAGACACATGATATCCTCGCAACTCATTTTAAAATTCAGAACCACTTCTAATATCAAGAGCAGTGTGGCAGCAAAAATGAAAAAAGAATAAATAAATAAAATAAAACTCGAAAAAATCGAGTGTTGGGGGAGAAAAGAAGGCTTTCAACGGCTGAGTTCAATTCCCATTTGCATAAGCACTCTTAAGGCCAGATAGAATGCCGTAACAAAAACGGTCGTTGACTACACAAGTGTGGAAAAAAAGCCATCAATTATGGCTTACGGCTTTAGCAGACCTTCAAAGGAATATTCGACGTAGCCTTTCGGATTTCCAAACCTTCATTGTCGCTCTGGCGCCAATTTGCTAGGGAGTACGAATTTAGCAAGTACGAAAACCTGACGTTCCCCAGCGTGCCTCTAATTTTAAGTAATTGTACACCCAGAAAGAAAACGAGCAGCGAAATACTATGTATTGTGTGCGAGGCGTGAAAACGGTGACGTTTGCAAAGTTTTTTGGCTTCCCGACCATCAGGCAGCCTGTAGTGAAAAGGTAAAAAAATAAGGTAGAGAGACAGAGACGTTTGAAGAGTACAATTGATTCGTTGTGCCTATTGTTGTCACCCGTGTTGCTCATTCAGCACTTCCGAGTATGGACTTGGACCTTTCCCCGAAGAGAATTTCATTAGCGTGAGTCCGTGAAAGGGTGCGGAGATACGTGAATATCTTCCCCATAGTGTACCGGGGAATCGCAGAGAGAAAGATTGATTAACATCGGGCTCTAGGTCACTTAGCACAGTAGGATGCCCTTCAAGCAAATTGGCTCTTTCATGTAGTGTATTTTACCGTATTTTTCCCCCGCCTTTTCATTGGGCCATCGTGGCTAGTATTGTTGCGTGTCATTGAACATTGTTGGTTTACGTTCGAACGAGACTAATTGAATTTTTCCCCCCTTTTTTTCTCTTATAAATTCAGCACGTGGGCTGTGATGGAATCGTGGGATCTGATAAAGTGGTGGACGCATGTGGAGTGTGCGGAGGACAAAACCTGACGTGCCAAATTATATCTGGTATCTTTACTCATCCACAATTGCCACCCGGTTACACTTTGATTGCCAAACTGCCCAAAGGAGCTTGTAACGTCAACATCACGGAGCTTAAACCGTCCAGGAACAACTTAGGTAAGAACATTCTTTGCGCTTTATTTTTCCAGTAGGTTCTTTTAGCAAAAGAAACAGCCCTCCAACAGTTTTAACCGCTTTAACAGATGTGAAAACAAGACCTTATCTTTCTTTAACACTAAACGTCTTTTTTAGAGAATAAAAAGATCTATTTTTGTCGAATATTTTTTTCATTGTTGTTGCACACGGTGAAAAATGGTATTAAAATGGATCCCCCAGCAAAACGCCTGCGTAATAAAAAGGCACTGTAGTATAGCGCGAATTATGACCAAGGCGACTGTATAGCTTCATATATGCGAGAGACTACCCCCTAGTGGCGCTAACTTGGCCATTCATCAGGTTCTCAGCTAACGGCATAAACGAAACCCTAACGAGCTGGACGCGATCTCACGTGCGGGGCAAGAGCATGATGGGCGCAACGATACAACATGAGCTATTCATAATCATACAGGTGGTCGTGGTTCGTTTGCACTCCGAGACATTCAGGAGCCCCCCTGCTTTTCTTTCGTAGCTGTTATTCTTTCTCTTTGTAGCGTTTTTTCCCGATTGGGTGAGATGGAGGTGATTACAATGCCGAGCTTTTTTGATTTGAAGGTAGATATTCATCTGAACTGCGTTAAAGACACGCGCCCGCGCCAGTCGGGAAGCCAGGTTTAAGAATTTATAGAACGGCGGTGAAAAGGCCGAGTTGTTTATTTTATGCATTCCAAAAAGGTAACGATTCCTTGTTTTTCTTTGAGATCTTAATTCGCGTTCCATCTGCCACCGTAAAACTCATCAATTTTCTGCCTCAGCCACATTTATTTTTACAACCCTTTGGGTAAAAGTGCGAGAAAAAAATGTTCCAGACACCATTCAGTAGCGTGACTTGTACCGCAATTAACGTCTACCATGCCAACTGTATTTGTATAATTTAGAAAAAAAATCGGACTTGGGAGATTACGATGTCTATCAATTTTGCTCGTCTGACGCATTCTCCAAAAAAACGTAACATTATACATGCTTACTATCGTATACAGCAACAGCTCCATCATTTGTCACACAAGTCACAGGAAACATGAAAAGGCAAAAGGCAGTCGTGCGTAGGCCTGTACAATGTATCCTGTTACCTCGCTTTACCGAAGTCACCTCTCCAACCAGATCCACATGAGTATTTTCTTTACGACTTGGGACACACCTTGGATTTCTTTTCGAGGAGTTTGAATAGCTTCTTAATGAAGTTTTTAAACTAGTGTACTCCTTAGGAAAAAAAATGAAAGCTGTAATTAAGGCTCGCTCTACCGCCTGGTTCGCGCTTCATGGGAAAACAGACATTACGGCGAGGAGCGAAACTCTTGTAGGATAATAGGTTACGTCATAAAGTACGTTTCAGTATTAATAAAGACTTAATTGTTTCCGTCCCGTTTCTTCTTTTTGCCGAGGTAATACAGCACCACTACCCAGCGAATACAAAGTAGTGTGGAAAAAAAGGAGTCGCTTTTTGGCGAGCGAAAAGGACAACAAAGCCAAAATCAAGATTGGCTGTAATGTTGTGTCGTTCGTGCCAAGACCGTTTTAAATGTGTTGCAAACCAAGATTGTACAGGCATGCTTGTAAGTGACGTGCTGAACTACAGTCTTGCTTAGACAAGTTGTGGTAATTGTCCCCATCAATGCCTTAAAAGCTCTGCAAGTTCCTGGTAGGGGAGTCATTATTACCGGGGTTTCTGCAAACAGTCTCGCGTCAAGAGAAGGAAAAAAAGACACGTTGTACTGTACAAGACACAAAGTGCTGGTCAACAAAGGTTACGATAGATCCGAGTGAAGAAAAAAATGTATTTCAGCAGCGCAGGTTGTGTCTACTTCTCCTTTGAGGAAAATGAAAAAGAAAAACTGTGTGGTTGCTTCGTTTGCTTCATTGGTATTACGCATCCTTCGGCGCCGTCTTGTCGTGCTCGTTACGGACCTCATAAATTGCGTCCATAAGACGCGTTGAAGAGCATAACTACGTACGGAGTTTTTGCGTGTGTACGTATGTATAGCTCTCAATCTGCAGGCTACAAGCACCGTTGTATTTTTAGACCTGTCACTCAATGCGTTTAATTTTTTTTTTTTCATATAGCAAGCTCTTGGCAATTTTCCTTTATGACCATTTTCTTCCTAAAGTAAATAGACCGGAGAGAAACTCTGCGTTTACGCATGAGGCATTTGGGTCGTAAAGTGGATCTTCCCCTTGCGAGAAACAAGTTTCATCCCCATACAAATTAATACTTATCTAACTTCGGTGTTGGCATGACATTAAACGTTAGAGAGACTTTATTTGTAGAGAGAGACTGATAGGCAAACTGGGAAACCCTTATGTTACGCTTAAGAAAGTAACGAGGCAGTAAAATGTTTTATCGTTCAAGAACCGCGTTCGTGGCAAAGAGTTTGAAAAGCTTTCTGCAAAAATGCCCATCATTCTTGCGACCAAGTTACGCTCGAGGACGAGCTTGCCTAGTTCTTTTACCACTTGCTTGCTCGCTAGTCGATTTGACGTGGTTTCCCATGTTGGACGTTAGAACTTTCTAACTAATTAGGCATGCTGACTTGGCAAAGCCCAGTTTTTTCTCTCGCATTCCCTGAGACCGAAAAAATGGCAGCGTCTTTTTTTGTACTGAATTAGTAAAAGTTGGGTTCGAAAGGGTTACAGTTTGCGTTTTTAATGCTGGGTAACTCTTTTCTTGTGGAGGTTCCGATATTTGTGTAGAAGAATGACAAGTTTAGCACTTGGAAGGAAGAGACAGGTTGCGGAATGGCAAGTTCTTGTTATGCTAATGAAGCAATGGGCAATTGTCTTATCAGACTGTCAAGCGGAGAGAATGGCATGCCCGAAGCAACTTTAATGACATTCTTTGCAAATGACTTTTTGGTTCACTACTAACTTGTCTCCATGATTCTTTTTTTTATCCCTCCTTTCTATAGCTTTGCGCAGAACCTCGGACGGGACTTATATCATCAACGGCAATCGTTCAAACAGCTGGTCCGGCGAATATCCCGCAGCCGGGACGTCTTTTACTTACCGGCGCCAGGAAGGACAAATGCCCCAATATATTACTACACGAGGACCTTTGGCAGAGTCTGTAGATCTCTTGGTACGATTAGCCAACGAGTGTTAGTTACATTTGGCTTGCAACAGCTCGTTAAATTACAACTTTCTGTAGACTTTTTGTAGGTTCCTATTTTTAAATTATTTATTTATTTTCGCACAGGTTGTCGCACTTCATCCCAATCCGGGTATCAAATACGAGTACATGATCCCAGCCGGCCATAACAGTGCACCACCCAGTGTCCCGGATCTCGGCCGAAGACCAGCTCCACCACCACACCATCAGCCGGAGTTTGACTACGGCAGAAATCAGGAAACACCCCCCGCCCCTGTTTCACCTTACATCCCGGCGTCTGCAGGAGCATCTTCACCTCCGGGCCCAGGATATGGATCTGCACCGAATTTCCCTAACCCAAACCACAACCCTGGCCATCAAGGTCCTCTACTGTCACTGGGTGCGGATGGAGGCGTGGCCAAGACGCTCGATTTCATTGCCAACAACCCAGACAGCTCCCGCAGACCAGCTATAATTCCAGCCACAAACCCGAACTATGGTACAAGCTTAAAAATAAAAAAAAAAAAATCAGTGAAATAAAAAAGGAGCAAAATATGTATTTCTCTTGTCAATTCAATAGAAAAAAAAGTCATTTTGTTTTATGGCTCGTTTACAGCAGGTGGTAACATTTTGGTCAATGATGGGAGTAGCGTTGGTTCGCATGCAGGCCGTCACCCTGGCTCCAATCACCGTCGATTCCCAGGCGACAAAGACCCCGACGTTCAACGCACTGGTACGCAAACCGGTACGAATCACGTTGAGCAAACGGAGCACGGGAATGGCCGGCGACGGCATCGCAACGGGAAGCAATTTGTATGGAAACAAATTGGATTCACCGAGTGCACCAAGAGCTGCGGTGGAGGCACGCAGATGACGATTGTAGCGTGCGTCAAAGAACCGAAAGAACACCAAGTCCAAGTGCCGGACCATCGTTGCAAAGAAGCCAAGCCGCCGGTGGAAACTGTGCGGTGCAATATCAAACCTTGCCCAGCTGTGTAAGCAAAAGCTTTTTTATGAACTCCTTTTATTCATTGCGTTATGTTTGTTGCCATAAGGATACTTTACTATGTGTGTACAAAAACTGTAGGTGGGTCCCTGGAGAATGGAGTGCGTGCAGTGCTTCATGTGGAGAAGGCATTCAAACTCGCGAAATGGCCTGCAAGCAAGAAATCTCATCCGCCTTGACCATGAAAGTTCAGGATGCTGCTTGTTTAACACCTCCGCCACCGATTACAAGGCCTTGCCAAGGTACTTTCTGTGCAAGATGGCAAGCAGGGGACTGGGGCAAGGTAAATCATGATGTTTTCTTCTAGACTCTACGGTTGAATGCGTTTGTTCTAAATTCATGTCTTCTAGTGCTCCACGGATTGCGGTAAAGGAATGCGACAGCGCAAAGTGCAGTGCGTGGCTGGTGACGGCATGGAATTAAATGAAAGCGAATGTCCACCGGCGTTAAAGCCCGCTTCCAGCGAAGTCTGCGACAGGGGTTCTTGCTCGGTCCGCGATTGGTTTACGACCGAATGGACTACTCATGTAAGCTAATCCTGTAGATTAGATTCGTATAAGCAGCGTATTAAAGTGAAAGTATCAAATTTATGTGACCCCTTACTAAGATTTTGAATGTGCTTAGTGCTCTGCGGAATGTGGCACGGGGTTCCAGACGCGTAAAGTGCATTGCAGTGGAGGAACCGAAGACGTCTGCGATATTAGCAAGAAGCCTGAATCTAGTCGTCCGTGTTCGTCGAATAAAGATTGCGGCAGCAAGTGGTTCACCGGAGCTTATAGCCCGTGTTCGGCCACCTGCGATGAAGGAACGCAGGTCCGAGAAGTTGTGTGCCTCACCTTTGTGCGCGGGCAGTATCGTGTGGGTTTGGATATGCAGTGCCCCAGCAAAGACAAGCCGGAGACCAAAAAGAGTTGTAACTTGGGTCCTTGTCTACCTCAGTGGTACATGACGGAATGGTCTGAAGTAAGTCTTGCCAGAATTGCGGCGCACACGAAACAAACGCATAAATTTCACTTTGTTTTCCTGTTTGTGCTATAGTGCTCTCAAAGCTGTGGCACCGGAGTCCAGCGTAGGGAAGTCAAGTGCTTGGACTCGCACCAAAATCCTTCTCAAAATTGCCGCGAAGAAGATAAACCTGCCTCGAGACACGCTTGTAACATTCACAAGTGTCCTGAAGTTAACGAAGGTAAAAACGTCGGACGATTAAAGCTTGACGTAATAGCTGTTACTGATCTAATTCGCTTGAGTTAGGCTCCGGATTGGAAGAAGTCAAAAAGCAACCGAAACAAAAAGCCACGACGCTTGACACGTCCGGCACGAACATATCTCTAAGCGACGCAACTCCTCCCGATACAAGCCCTGCCCCTCAAGCAAGTAAGGGAAGATCAAGCAAGGGAAGTAGACCCAAAATTACATTGGAGAAGGACGACGGAGCGAGCCCATCAACCAACAGTGGTAAAATTTCTCGAGAAAATACAGAGTGACCAATAATTAATTATTTACTTTAACTCGTCTCAGGAGAATGCGAAGATAAATTCCGTAACTGTCACTTGGTCGTACAAGCCCGCCTTTGCAAGTACAAGTACTACCGAAGTTCGTGTTGTGCCTCTTGTAGTAAGAAAACCTAAGCCGTGTTTTGATATTGACACATGCGATTCCTAAGGAAGATTGAAAAGTAAAAGTCATGAGAAATGTCAGTGAATGGGGGGAACAGGGTGTGTGACTTGAGTGTACTTGAACACTGTGCTGGCCCTGCAATTTTTATGTACAACGCTGGAAAGGAACGTCAAGTCCGTCAGCGCCTCAAGATAGAGACCAAATTTCTACGCGTTGGATTAACCCCCGGTGATGAGCTTATGCATTTTTTTGCCATAACTGGAGCGGAGGATTAATCGTGGAAGAGGATACGAATGTCTTTCTTGTTTTGAGACAGATTCAAAGGAAGTCGAGAAATCGCTATTAATAATTTTATCCTTCTTCTGCATAATGCGGTGCACTTCAAGCCCATGATTTTTTCCGTCTGTTTTTAATTTTTTTCACCAACAATAGTGTACTGTATATGTTAGTGCCAAATTGTGCTGTAGCAAAATACTCTTATGAGTCTCCTGCCCTTCTATTTTATAAATGAAAAAGGACAAAATTAAGCGAAAAACCACATGTCCGGATGTATATGTGCGTATTTTTTCCCCTCCCAAGATGGTTCGGACTGTACTTAAAAAATTGAATTGTATAATTTAATAGCTTGAACAGCATACAAAAGTGCTGTCGCCGCTCCTTGTCGCTTCGCTCAGTGGTATCTCACTTTGCATGTTACATCACAAACTGTCCACTATAATAATATAAAAAAATAGCGTCGAATCGTGTCATATAATTTCGAATGAGATATACCCATTCAAGCATTTGGAGCTGAAGCGTTTGAAATGTGGCGCTTTTGACCTCAAACGCCATCTACCATTTCTTACACGATAAACTCTTGCCCGTAAAAAGAAAAACATAAACACATAACAACAGGGGAATTACCATGCGCCTCTTCGCGAGAAAACAGTTCGAAAGTTGAATTACCACAACTCATACAAAGTAATCGCTGTAAACGGATTAACTCGCTAATACAACTTAAGGTGCTTTCACCTGTGTACCAGGTGTAACGAAGTCGCAAAATACTGCGTGAAATAAGACAGGACACTTAAAGCAGTGAGTTTAATTTCTTATTTCCTTTGTCACTATACGCTTTCAAGCGTCCATGTACTGAGTACAGGACTACAACACTTAGACAAAATTTTACGTAGGGATGGCAAAATTCTACTGCATTAAAATTTCGTAAGAGCCTATGATCGTCATTCATCCTAAAAGCGGCTGCAATGGGAAGCGACTGTACGTGGAAAATTTGGCCCTGGGAAGACGAGTCGGATGGGACCAGTTGCAAGCTTTGTCGGACAGGCTGTTCGTTAAGTTTCCTTTGTATCCGGACATTATTAGCTCCAGACAACCAGAGAAAATTTGCTTTTGATGTGAGAAGAGATATTCCAAAGCCCTTGTACCCAGATTTGGCTCGTGAAGCTTTCTTTCTCCGTAATTTGTCGCTGATGAAAGCTCTAGTTAAGTACTGGCCTCAAAAGACGTTTTCCCTCCCTGCTCTGTTGCAGTCCATTTGTCTCCAGTGTCGTTCTGGAATTTTGCAGCGCGCAGAAGATGAAGAAGACCGGTTGGAAAACAAAGTTTTCGTCACTCAAGTATGGAAAGCTTTACTTGACGCGTACTTTGCCATAGTCAAGGACTACACGGAGAACCCGGAGTATCCGAACGTTTGTCCGCCTCTCACTGTGTTCGATTTGAGCGGAGATTCCATCAACGGCTTTATGACCGAAACGGAATTCCGGAGGCTTTGCAAGCGAGTCCTGAAAGTACTTGACGCTTGCGTTCTAGCTCGAATGCATTGCAAGATCAAGACTCTGGCAGGAGAGAAAGCCAAAGCTTCCAAAGCTTGTCTGACTACATTGTCACTAGATACCGGTAACACATGGTCTTCAGACGTTGTTGTGCACAGCCAAGAAGATCCGTCGTCCTGCACATTGTCAAATGAAGATTCTCCTTGTAATGACTTCGAAATTGGCACTTGGGGTCCCACGTGGGTGGAACCTGTGTCTAACGAGCCGTCAGTTGCCAATCAGTCACAATCTGTCAGTATCAAATCCCTAGAAATTCCACGGTTCATCGTCATCGTGGATACCGCGTTATCGGAAAAGTCTTGTGATATCCTTGCCTGGCTGCTACAGCGCTACGATGAGTTTCCGGATGGTCTTTGCCCGGTGTCGATTCAAGTGAGGCGCTTGAATATCGCCATGAACGACGAACGCAAGCTAAAAACTTTGTTACCTCTTTTGCCAACTGACACAGTTGGCCTGGCTTTCAGTGACCTTCACGAGGCACGCAGCTTGGCTGCAATCGCCGAGTACTTGCCAGCCTTTTCGCAGCTCAAGTATCTCAACCTTGGCGATTGTCCCTTTGCCCATTCCGAGGACCCGTTCATTCGCCATACCTTTGCCAGTGCCCTTAGTCAATTACCCCACCTGGTTCGCCTTAATTTGAATAACAATCAACTCCAAAGATGTTTGTATATTTTGGATAATATTTGTCATGGTTTAGAAGTCCTAGAAGCCTCTGCTTGTTCCTTAGTCGCCGAAGATTTAATTTACCTGGCCCATTCGAAGCACGCCCAGTCTTTGAAAGCTTTATGCTTAGCTGAAAATAATCTTGCGGATCATTTTTCGGCACTTCGTACATTGCTTATGGCCACAACGCGTTTAGAACTCTTGGATCTGGCATTAAACAGCTTTGAAGACCAGCAAGTTCTAACGTTAGTCAGTACCGTGGTTGGTGCCGACAGCATCAACGTTTACTATTCCCAGTTGCGAAAATTGGATCTAGGTTGGGATGTTTTGCGTTGCGAAACTATTCTTTTGCTTCTAGAGCAGCTTAGTTTACTTCCCAGTTTGGATACGCTTGTCTTAGCTAACCCGCAGGATTTGGAAATCCTAAATTTGGGTGGGGATTTGGAATTGAAAATGTTCTCGAAAATGTGTTTGGAAGCGTGGAGGAAAATCTACCCGGATAAAATGGAATTAAAGCTCAAATGGTGTTTAATGTGAAGGTATCAAGTGGTGCTGATCAGTTTATTTGTTAACAGACTTTAAGTTGTACGACATAGTTCGTAATAAATGGAACGGCTATAATTGTGTTCTTTGTTACGTAGTTCAAGCAGAGATCAAACGTAGCTCTGAAGTGTTTCGGTAATGATTGTAAACTTGGTTTAGCCTTTATTTCTCGCTACAAAATTTGCTACAATTATTACGATCGTCTGGCCATGCTACACCTGCCTTGAATGTATGAGCACCAGAAAGACGTTCACCGGCAAAAAGAATGAATTATGCAAGAGATTCGTATAAAATGAAGCTATAAGACTACGTATCCGTAAATAGATGTCCATGTCAACCTAAACGGTATTCAAGTATGGGCAATGATGTCCATCATCATCTTGTACTCCGATTAACCGAATGTTTGGAAATATGCAAATTAAGCTGTGGAGATTATTTCCCTCCATGTGAGGATTCCGAATCTGCAAGACTTATTGTGCTAGCCCTTCAAATAAGCGAAAAAACTGAGCTTGAATACGAAATTATGCCCTGAGGGCGTCTCAGGAGCCAAAAATTCTAAAATCCCATAAGGAATAACATGGGAAAAATTGCGATACACGATGAAAAATCTATCAAAAAGCAATGAGCTATGCTCATGCATGTGTTAACTGAAAATTAAAAAAAAATCTGTTAACGCCAGTCTCTAAATTGTTAATAATAATAATAATAATAATAATAATAATAATAATAATAATAATAATGATTTTTATATTTTTTAGAGATGTTTGCAGAAGCCTTGAACTCCAGTATTCCAGTTCAGCTTGTACCCGTTTATTTGCAAATGAAAGTTATACTGGACGAGCTCCACGGCAAATGCTTTCTTGGAGCCTCCTTTCAGGCAGTT